>VYXF01001051.1:303834-405263 GCA_013397295.1 Polioptila caerulea
AGTACTGAAAGGTGTCTGGCAGAAAGAGTGGGACAAACTTTTTAGCAGGGCCTGTTGTGGTAGGATAAGGGGTAATGGTTTGAGAGAGAGTTGATTTGGATTAGATATAAGGAAAAAGATTTTTATGCTGAGGGTGGGCAGGCCCTGGCACAGGGTGCCCAAGGAAGCTGTGGCTGCTCCTGGATCCCTGGGAGTGTCCAAGGCCAGGCTGGACAGGGCTTGGAGCAGCCTGGGACAATGGAAGGTGTCCCTGCCATGGCAGGAGGTGGAATGAAATGATCATTAAGGTCCCTTCTAACCCAAACCATTCCAGGATTCCATGATCTTCCATTAACAAAAAACTGGTGCCTTGCAACCTCCTCTCTGCATGCCCCTGCCCCAGCCCTTGGCACTGTCTCACAGGCTCACAGCAGCTGACACAGAGCTGCCTGGACAAGTTTACAGTGAAACTTTCATTAATTGTACACCAGCAGAGAGTTCTGAACCTGTGGCTGCCTCCCTCAACATAAAATTTGCTTCAATTTGCCTCTGAGTGCTGCNATATATAAATCAGGCATTTATAGGGAGCACTGCAGCAGGCAGGGCTGCTGGGACTGTGATCCTTGGTGGCCCCATGCTGGTGTGAACGTGCCATGCCTACTCTACAGCTGGCACAGTGCTGTGAAAATTGGGATTGCTCAGACTGGAGAAGAGAGGGNCTTCAACGCTCGCAGGCCGAAGAGAGCAATTCCCTGCACCAAGGGAAACACAGGCTGGATATTAGGAAGAAGTTTTTCACAGAAAGAGTGATAAAGTACTGGAATGCTTTGCCTGGAGAGGTGGTGGAGTCACCATCCCTGGATGTATTTTAAAAAGGGCTGGATGTGGCACTTGGTGCCATGGTTTAGTTGAGGTGTTAGGCCATGGGTTGGTCTCGATGATCTTGGAGGTCTCTCCCAACCTAATCATTCTGTGAATTCTGTGATTCTGCAATTGGGACACAGAGACTTCTGCCATGGCACAAAGTGTCTCTTGGATATTTCACTCCTGAGAAAAAAGCCCAAACAAACCAGCTTCGTGAAAGCCCAGTGTAATGAGAATTGACTGCTCTCCATGAGAAATATCTATTAATTACTCTGCAGTGGGAAAAAAGGCAACTGTGATGATACATGTTTCCCAACTACAGCACAAGCAATTGCTTTGGAGGCACAGAGCCTGGGCTGAGGAATCCTGTGGAAGGAATTCACCTCCAGGAGGGGGACAGCAGCCAGCCTTACTGGAGTGCAGGAATATATCTAGATTTTGGCCAAAGAGACTTTCTTCTAACAGTGTTTGAAGCAAGGTCAAGTGTTTGAGTAACCTGGTGTACCTGCCCATGGTAGGGGGTGAGCTGGATGGTCTTTAAGGTCCCTTCAAGCCTAAACCATTCTGGGATCCTGTGGTTGTTTCCTGTACTTTTGGGTCAAGTTCAGTTTCAGCTTTTCTAGAAGAATTCCTTATGGGAACATTTACTTAAGAATCTGCTTGGTTTCCTACCCCCTGGGGTGCCCTCTGGGGAGCACCCTCAGTTTCTGGTGCTGGTGGCAGAGCTTTGGCCATGCTGTTCTGCTTCAGCCCTGGGCCACCTCCCTAATTCACTTAGATTCCACAACAGGCTGACCACGACAATCTGACCTACTCTAGAAATGGAAAAATCATTGCAAAATGGTATTTCTTGGAGTAGTATAAAAAGAAAAGTCAGTTTTGCAGGGCTGGACTGATATGTATCAACATAAGAATAGGAACCAAAGAGGCAAGTGAAAGAATCAGCTGCACATCTGGCCCAGCTGTGGGCATGTAAGCTCTGGGCAGTAAGCTGTGCACATAACCTGGAAAAAGAAAATTATTAGAAAATATTAGAAAGTATCTCCTTCTGACCTGCTAGTCTCACTGTCTTCAGAGGTGGGACAGGACTTACAGTGGGTCCCTTTCCAGCTGTGAAATCCTTGTCCTTCAGTTGCATCCAGGTACATGCAGAGCCTACACTGTACTCAGTCCCTGTGGGAGCACCCCAGGCTCAGCTTCTTTCTTAGACACAGCCCTTGGGTGACCTTAGTCCTGTCACTTCATCCTTCTCCACGGCAATTCTCTTTTGGTCAATTGGGTGTAGTGCTTCTTCTGGGCATGCTGGGAAGAAGAACACATTAGAGGTGGTAAAAATCCAGATAATTGGATAAAAGCAGAAGATAAGTATAAATAAGACTCCCCCATGTATTCAGGCACCTGGCTCACTCCCTCCAGGGATGTATTGTGTAGGATTGTGCAGATCAGTTATTGGAGCAGCTGATTCACAGCTGCACTTTGGGTCTCCAGTGCCACAGGTAGTGGTTGCTCTCTGGGAAGCAGAAATTGCAAGGATAAACTGAATTTAAAGTATGTATTTATAGACTATACTCACACAAGGCAGGGAGACACCTGCATGGCCAAGAGTTTGCAGAGGCTGTAAGTCAATGTTACAGTGCATGTTCCAGCACATCCCCACATGGCTGTGAGCAAAGTCTGGGGCTGCCTCACCCTTCCCATCACGCTGCCAAGGCAGGGCCAAGCCCCAGTCCTGGGGCAGGAGAACAGGCAGCTGGACCTGCCACACGTGGCCACGGGCTCCAGGTGTGCCCACATTGACAGCAGTACAGAAATGGAGATTTTTTCCCTCCCAGACTGCCTGCTGCCACATCTGGAGCTGGATTTAAAAACGCAAGGAGCCAGACTGGTTCAGCTCTTCTCCAATGCTATGTACTCTGTGAGGACCATGGGCCTTGGCCATCACCTGCCACAAGTGACTTATGGGACAGACTGTGGCCGGGACACAGCAAAGTGATTTAAGATGTGAATTTTTATGACATTTCTATACTAACAAAAGCTTTACTACAGAGAATTAGATGTGAAGTGTTGGCAGAAACACAGAATCAGTCTCAGTGCTGTAACTCTCTGCTCTACCATGAGTGGAGGGGATTCTGAAGCCTGGTTCTGGAAACTGCTACTACTGGGTTTTTCTGGTGCCTCAGGGAGAACTTGGAGGTGGCATTTGTCCAGTCCAGCCCAACTTCATGCACAGGATTTCAGGGTTTCGGAGACACCTCCATGTGTAAATTCACCCCCATGTGTGAATCATAGTGCTGACAAAAACATGGGATAAGTGCATGCATGTGGAACTCTTCTGGTAAAAGCAGGTCCTTCTCTCCATCCTTACAAAGATCTGTGACTGCATATTCATTGCAAAATTTATCAGCTCTGAAACCTCTTCTCTTTACACTCAGGAAATCTTAGAGCTGCTCACACTCAGGCAGTTTCAAAGGTCATGGAAGGTGTGATTTGTAGATGGACAAAATGTAAGGTTCAGCCCTCAGACAACCAGTCCAAGAAGCAATGTGTCAGGAAGACACTTTGTTCAATCCCATTGGCACCTTGATTAGGTCAAGACAAGCTTTAACCCTGCTTTCCCTCCCCAGCCATGAGAGCAGCAGTGATTCCTGCATGCCTGAGCCCAGGGAGCTGTGACCCTGGGAAGAAAGTGGGCTCTTTTTCCCTCTGGCACATCAACCAAATAACTCCAGTAAAAATAAGATCCTAACTGGTCTGTTTGAAAGGGCAGAAGTGGCTGAACCAGCTTATGAGAGCAAAGGTGCTAAACTAATTATCAAAAATTTTCTCAGCCCCGAGCAAGAACAACCAGCTGGGATGGATCAGAGGCTCATTTACAGTCCTGTCTGCCCAATACTTTCCTTTTTCTCCTCTCCTGCACTCAGGCATTTCTGTAAGTGGTGCATGGAGATTCTGGGCACACACCACACCAGCTATTAATGGGATTTGTGGGCCTCAGTCACAGCACCCTTGAAACGTTTCTAGGGGATCATAAAAGATGGGGACTGCACAAAGTAGTAAGAGGCAGGTAAAGTGTGGAGAGGACCCTTTTGTTAATCCTGCTCTGTGTATCTTTCATTAGCACACCTCATTATGACATCCTATAGATTTGTGCTTCGGCTTCTCTGGTGAGAGGCAAATTCAGTTTTAATGAATGATGGTGCCTTGAGCTGGTGAGGGACTGTCCCTCACTTCCACTGAACAGAGACTGTGCTCAGCACCAGGTGTCCAACTGCACTTAATGTAATTGGATGAAACCTGTAATAGTTTGTTCATTCCAGGTGGGTATAAAAGTAATGAAAAATCCCAATGATAAAATATCAATTGCTGTCCCTCGCTCAAGGGTATAATTGTGGTTAGTGGTTGAGGAGCAAAGAATCCAGGTGGGAAGATAATGGGAGGAGGCATGTACAGCACAAGGCAGAGGCACCTTCAGCTCTGCTTTTGGAAAGCAGTATTCACTCACTGTGTGCTCAGACACTCAGAGTAGCCTTGTGGGGCTCAGTCCTGGTGCACTCATCTTCCTCTGACTGTGAGGGTGGGATGCCCTGGCACAGGGTGCCCAGAGCAGCTGTGGCTGCCCCTGGATCCCTGGCAGTGCCCCAGGCCAGGTTGGACATTGGGGCTGGGAGCAGCCTGGGACAGTGGGAGGTGTCCCTGCCATGGCAGGGGGTACCAAGATGAGCTTTAAGGTCTTTTGAATCCAGGCCATTCCAGGGGTCTGTGGTTCCTGCAGCTCGGGCACAGCACTGTGTGGGACCAATGGCTCTGCAGCCCCATCAACCTCAGCCACAGTGTTTTAGAACACTTTTCCAGAGACATCACTTTTACAGCCTGAAAGATTAGTTCATTTAGCACATACATCAGAACTAAAATACCCAATATTAGCTCATTTAAGTTCATGCTCAGTGATGGATTAATCGTTTCTCTGTTCTGGAGCAAAGCCCAGTCCATTTCATCTGAGGACCGAGGAGAAATGTTCCCTTGTATCTTGAAGTCTGAGACATCTGCTGTGCTTTGCAGATCCGCTTGTCCACAAAAAAAAAAAAAAACAAAAAAAAACCCCAAACAAATCCTGAGATTCTTATATATATTAAAAAAATAAATTGCTAAAGCTATAGATCACACCCATTTTTTCCCTGCTTTCACAAGAGGTGCAAAGGAAACATATCCACAGTTCAGTCAGCATGAGCCTGTGTCTGTGTGTCCTTTGAGGTTTCAGATGTCACATCATGTTACAGTGGGTATTGCTCATACTATTGTGTGTCATGGGCCACACAGGGAAATGAGGAGATTGAAACAGGTCCTTAATGGACAAACACAATGAGAGCAGACACCTGTGCTAGCTCCAGTCAGGCTGAGACCAGAGAATCCTGCATGCCAAATATTATGGCCAAAATAAAAGCGATAGGTGAGTGATCAGGCTGAAACTCCTGAGGTCTCCTGTTCCCCAGAATTAACAGAGGTGTTTGTCAGTCAGTGCAATGAGTAAATGATGTGAGGAACCCCCTCTCTGTCACCCTCGTTAGCAGCAGACCTGTAGTAGGAGCTGAGGGTCTATGGCATGTGCCAGGAGCTAAACTGGGAGGCATCACTCAGTCAAAACTGCCTGGGGTCCAGTGACAATTTCCCAGCTCCAGCACCTCTCTTCTAGAGAAGCTGTGCCTGATGAAGCCCATTTTCTTCCCAAGCATGGGTAACAGACTTTGGGTTTGGGATGTTTTTCTCTCCTTTCTCAGTAAAACATCAGCAGGTTGTGAATACCTGACAAGGAAAGAAGGCAAAGAGAATTGGGTATAGGAGAAGAGATGTTCCCAAGCTTTTAGAGTCACTTTTTTATTGGGATCTCTCTGTCTCCTCATCTTGTGTTTGGTCATAGACCAAGAATGCCACTGTATTTTTGCATTGTGAAAAAACATGGAACAAGAAAACAGTGCTGAAACATTTCAGGCAGTCTCCCTTTTCCTATGTTCAGCTATTACTCTAATTGTCAGCAGGAGGAAAGAGGTATGTACCATTTGAAAGTATTTAGAACTGGCTGTGTGGTTTCAAAACACAGGATCTATCAAGGAACTCCTCTCTTCCCATTTGGTGTCACAGGCAATTAAGTTTTTAAGAGGTTCTTTGTAGCATTAGCAGACCATATAATATTCTTGAAATGCCTTTATAGCATCCTATAAGGACAAACTGCTTGTATCTTCCTTGGAAAATCAAAGGCTAAATTCCAGTGCTGGAAGCTGACCAAGTTCCATTTTCTGTACGACCCAGTGCTGGGTGTGCACTGCTGCTGCTGCCCTCTCCAGCCAGGGCTCTCATTCTCTGTGGGGAACTGCTCCCCAAAACCCAAAACCCATTACCAGGAACTGCTCCCCAAAACCAAAGCCCTTCACCAGGGAGGGAAGGGTCAGTCCTGCCTCTTTGCCCTGTGTGTGGGGAGCATCCAGCTGCAGGGAGAGTAAAAATGGGAGTAAAAAGGGTAAAAAGAAGCAAGGAAAAGCCCTATCTTGGGACTGGCCCTCAGGTGCTCCAGAAGTATATTTCTATTAGACACTGCCATCCTTTCACGCTGTAATGTATTCCCTCATTATGGTAAACATCCACATGGCATTTGTTTCTGCAATGATATTGCACAAAGCTGGGTAATAAAAATGCCTCTGATCTCACAAAGCACAAGGCTCAAGACAAATAAAGTCTGTAAACAGTTCTGCACTTCAGGATGTTTTATGAGCTGGACCAGCGTTTACTCAGGGCTAATGCTGAAGAAGTTCATTTCATCTCCTGGAAAAGGCTTTGTTCCCACAGGGAGCTTCACTCCTCAGGGGAGGATTGGCGTGGTCACTACGATCCAGCGCTCGCTGCCTTCTTCCTTTGGCTGCTGCAAGTCATTCACTGCACAGTTCCCTCTCCCAGCAGCACTTCCCTGATATTTAGAGATGTATGTAAATGCCAGCAGGCCGGCAGAGGCCTGCAGGAGTCTGCAGGAAGGTGTGGAACTCACCAGGCTGGGTCACACTGAAACCTGAGTGCTGGGCAAGGGCCAAGCACTCCCCTCCCAGGGCTCCTTGGCTGCTCCTCAGGGAGCCTGGCACTGGGCAGTGGCAGGAGAGGATGCTGAGGGATGGCATGTCCCACGTTCCCTCCAGCAGTGCCAGTCTGAGGTGTGCCACAAAGCCAAGGCTGTGCAGGACACAGGGACAGACCCTTGTTTGAAGCCTCTGTGCCACAGTGAAAACTGGAGCAGGGCCACACCTGTGATGTGATGAGAACATGACAAGGATCATAGAATCACCATGGAATCCTAGAATGGTTTGAGTTGGAAGGGATCTTAAAGTCATTTAAAAAATTAACTAGTTCCTGTTGTGGGTAGGGACACTTTCCACTAGCCCAGGTTGCTCCAAGCCCTGGACACTTCCAGGGGTGGGGCAGCCACGTCTAATTGAGGCTTTGAGATGTTATAGACCAGGCTGAGGCTAAAAAGCCTTTTGCTCACTGCCTGAAGACACAGGGATTTTTGAATTTTAAAACACAGCTGTCAGTTGGGGCACCTTCTGGAAACACAAGGATAAAACCAGCATGGCACTAAAGTGACCCATCCAGCCCGACTGCCTGACAGCCATTCCCAGGGGCTGTCCTGCTCTGTGCCCTCAAAGGTGCTGGCAAATCACCCCATGCAGGTGAGGGAGACTCAATATCCCACACATCCCATAAAGAAACCAAGAGACATTCCAGGGCGTGATGAAATCAAGAGATGCTTGTTGGGAAGCAGGTGGCTCCAAACCAAATCAGGGCCAATTAACCAGCTTTCCTTGTCCAGGTGAGTTCTGAACATCTCCAAAACTGAGATCCTACAGCCTCTCTGACCTCTCATCTGGCATTTGACCATCCTCCACTTTTGATGTCATATCTCATCAGAACTTCCCCTGCTGCAATTTGTGCCTGTTGCCCCTTGTCCTGTCTACATCTCCAAGCACAGTCTGACTCTTCCTTTTGCACACCCTCCTCCTAACATCATCAACACCAGTATGATATCCTCTTTCCCTCCTTAAAACTCCAGTTTTTCTCATTGCTGTCCCAGTACATTGATGTCTTTTTGCAAGGGAAACCCAAAACTGGCCACAAAACCTCCAGTGCTCAAGTAGATGTAGGAACAGCTCTGGATTCACATCTGCAGCCCATGAGCAGCTCCAGCTGTGCTGCACTAATTCATCACCCACTGGCAGGTGTCAGGAGCTCCTGCAAAAATGCAGAAGTCAGAGAACTTTCTCTGGTTCCCCTTTGACAGATTTCAAGCATTCACTCTTCTCTCATCTGGCCATTTTTAAGGGGTTGACACATCCATGGCCACTTGGTTAGAGGTTGTCTGCACTGCTGGAAAGCTTCTTGAGTTCAGGGCAGTGCACATTTACTGTTCAGAGGCCAAAGCAGAGGGGAACACAAGCCACATTAGTGACAGCATGAAGGAAACTCATTGCAGTCAAGCTCAGCTACAGACTTAGGCTGATTTTACCTTCCTGCTGCCTTTACCTCACATAAGCCTTTGAGAAAAAAAAAAAAAAAGGTGATTTTTTTGCTAAAAGAAAGATCTTAGAGATTTTTTTGGGACCAATCAAACAAAAAGCCCAAGGGTTTTGGTGGATACCAGGAGGAAGAGGGGAGGGGAAGATGCCCCCAGGCAGCACCAACAGGATGAGATGCTATTAATGCACCAACTTCTCTGACCATGAACCCTTTCCTTAGGAAATTCCAGAAGGGTCCAAATCTGGCAGGTGAGAGGAGAAAACTATTTTGAATAAGGCTGGTCCAGGTCTTCCTCTGGTTTACAGTCAGTTCCTTCTTGCATCTTGTACCTAATGGGGATTATGCACATTACATGATGACATCAGATGTTGTGGTCCCATACCTTTAGCAATTTCCTTCACTTTGTTAAGCACCAAACCAGAGATTGTGGAAAGACAGAAAGTATGACTGAAAATGGGGAAAAAATCAGGGAGGAAACAGTGTTTTGCAGCCCTGACTGAAAAATAGAAAGTCCCCAAGTCAGCCATCCTTTTGGAAACCTCTGGCCTTAAAATACACTTTGTAACTGATGTGTTTTAATTCCAGGAAAAACACACTGAGCTGAGGCTTAGACCTTGGGCAAATTCCCCTTTTGGCTCAAACAGCAAAGATCTTGAGCTGAAAATGCCTGCTGCTGACAGAGTGTGCCATGGCTGCATCCCAAACACTGCTGGCATAGCTGTGGTGGAAAAAATAAAATACATTTCATTCCCCAATGGTCATGCTGTAATGGCATGAAATTAGAAACTCTAATCAATAGTGCTTTACACAGCATGACTCTCATGTCAAAAGAGCCCATGGTTTAAAAAAGAAGAGTCACAAATAAATATGAAAATCAAGGCTGTGAAGCGTCAGTAATGAAGTATAATTCTGTCAAGCAGTCCCAGCCAGTGATTCTCTTCACAAAACCTTCACTCACTCAATCCTTCGTTCTCCACACCTCCCTGATCTTCCATCTCCACATAATTTTCCTGTATTTATTTGCCCTTCGCACATGAAATGTCACTGATTTGAGCGTGAGTGACGAAACTGGGGAGGGCAGAGCTGTGCTGCAGCCCTCGCTCTGCCTCTGCCTGGCTCTCAACACTTTCACCTCTGTGTTGCTTTGGAAAAGGCCCCAGCCCCTATCTGCTCACCTTGCTGGGGCACATGCTGAGACCAGCAACACACCATTCTTCCAAGGTGCACCCCTTCTGTTCCTACAAAATGTAAATAAAATGCAGATTATTATTATCTTTATAACAACAACAGAAGTTAGAGTTACCCTATTTATATCAAAAATTATAGACAGCTCTGCTAAGACCCTTATGTTTTGCTTTTACAGGCGACACTTCTAGAAGAATCACCAGAGAGATAAAGTATTCAAAAATAATAAGCAGGGCCCCAAAGGCATGAAGAGCTGACAGCTACAGGGCTCTCTGTCTGTCATAGAAGTCTTTTGGGAGCTGGTGGCATTTTGTTCAGGGACAGGGTTTGGGATTTTTCCAGCACTAGTTTTAAAGTTCCTCTCGCACTGCTAACACTAGCACAGCTTGGCAGGTGGAGGACTGCCCTGAAAATAGTGAATGCTTGGAGTGGAGAGTTTGTTAATTAACTTCTTCCTGCACACAGTCCTGGCTCTCCCAGCAGCTCCTGTGGCAGGGAGGCAGTGATCAACCAAAGGTTGGAGGCATTCAGGAGAACAGATAAGAGCTGCCTGGCTTTCAGACATAAATGAAAGTTCTCCAGAAAGATCCACTGAACCCAAAGGGTCAATGGAAGAAGAAACCTTACATGGCCTCAAGAGAAGGTCTCAATTTTTGTAAGGTGTGTTTTCTGCAGTTTCTGGGTCCTTTTCTCAATTTTGCCACTGAACCACAGTCCTTTGGTTAATTGAGTTACCTGCAGCCTTGTCTTTAGCACAGAAATGGATGTTTTTCCCTTGAGCCAATATTGGTGATGACAAAGAAGCAGAGGTTACACACAGAGTCTGTGGCTCAAAGCCCAGATGGAACCAGTGAGCACAAACCCCAGGTAACAACTCTGCACTCCAGAACTGAACTCCACCCTGAGCAGGGATGGGGGACTGGGTGACCTCCAGGGTCCCTTCCAGCCACAGGAACAGCATGGTTCTGTGGGTGCCTAATGAGAGAGGTGTGTTCTGCAAAGGGCATGTTTGCTCTGCTTCCTGCTGCTGACATGAGCCCCCCAAACACCTGAGGAAGGCATCCATGGCTCCCATCAGAGGCAGAGTGCCATGGGCTAGGCCCTGCAGAGCAGTTCCCACAACATTGCTTCAGCTCTCTCTCTCTCTCTGAACAGTTGGTTTCACTTCAGAGCAGTCACTTACATCATGCCACATCTGAAAAGTAGGATGAAAGCCAAAAATTATGTCTTTCCCAAGCTCTCAATAAAACCAGTGACTTGTGCAATACATACAAAGCTTTAAGTTGGGGAACTTCAAATCACCAAGCATCTGTTAATCAGCAACATGGCAGTCCCTGGGGATTGTGGGGATGTTAAAAGGTTATCCTGCTCTCCCGCACACTGCACTGCTGAGCTCCATTACACAACCAAAGGATGATTTCATGTGTGGCAAAGAATTTTTGATTCTCCCGATATTATTTTAGATGTGGAAACCCAGCTGCTGAATGCTGCTCTTCAGGTTAAACAAAACCTACAGCCAACACTCATTCTCACACTATTAATGAAGATAATCTTGCCCTGCAATTGACTTTTTTCCAGAAATAGCAGGAGAGGGATTTTCAAATCCTTTCAGGTTTGCAAAACCTTATCTCACTCTATTTCTTTAATCTCCTGATGCTGAAAGATGGATCTTTTTCTCTTATGGCTGGATGTACTTCTACACTTCAGCAGCAAACCGTGAAAGGGAATCAGGCTTATGGAAAGAAATAATAAAGAATTTGCAGTGTTAACATTTACTTGGGCTTGTCTGGACTTCCTCAGCTGTGAATTCCAACATGATTGACCAGACTGAATGTTACACAAAAGAGACAAACCAACTGACAGGCGTTGTGTACAAAGGACTGCTGGACAGGGGAAGGGGCTGTGCTCTGCTCCAGGGCAGTGGTGCACAGGACAAGAAGCTGGGAGCTCAAGCACAACCAGGGAGAGAGGTAAGTTGGACTTAAAAGATTCTTACATCAGCACCAGTACTGAGCACTGGGATACCCTGTATCAGAGTTTTAAGAACATCTCAAGCAAATATGACAGGGCTGATGTTTATCCATCCTTGGAAGTGTTCAAGGCCAGGCTGGACAGGGCTTGGAGCAGCCTGGGACAGTGGAAGGTGTCCCTGCCTATAGACTGGGGGTTGAACTAGATGAGGTTTAATGCGTCTTCCAACCCAACCCAACCCATTCTGTGATTCTCTGATGACACTGCCCTAGAGGAAGAAGATAACCTGGAAAATCTCCAAGGTCCCATTCACTTTCTGGTTTCTAGAAAAACTCCCAGATAAACTGCACAGCTTCAGCAAAAGGCAGAGCAGAACATTCCCTGAGCAATTCCTACTCTCGAATTGCAGGGAAGGCACAATTCATAGCCTGCTTTTTCATTTCCATGCATCTTAATTGTTCACATAATAATCACAGAAGTATTTAATAATACAAAGCATATGGGCCAGATGTTCAACTGGTGTAAATCAATAGCACTTGGGAAGCTCCAGTGGTGCTGTGCTGGCATAATAATTTGAAGCTCTGGTGCTGCATCTTTAAGGTGGCTCGCAGGATTTTAGTACTTCTTATTGTTTCCACTAAAACCAAGTCACAGAGTTTATTGCCCACCTACAAAGGGCTACCTCCCACCAAATGCTCAGAACTGAAGATCAAAACCCCAAAGCTCAAAATACATTGACTTAAGGTCACTTAAAAACCTCTGGTCCCACCTCTGCTGGCCATCACTACATTTTACCATGATCACATCCTCCTCCAGCTGACCTCACCCTGGCACAGGCAGGTGCAGACCAGAGGTCCATGCAGTGCCTTGTCTTAGTCTCAGCTGGTGTGTGAGCTCTGCTTTATTTGCTTCCCACTATTAAAAAAAAAAAAAGAAAAGAAAAAGCTTTTAATTCACTTCCTCCTGGGAGTTTCTGTGATGCTCATTGATCCAGTCTACAAGTACTTCACAAACACTAATGGATCCAGCGAAACTCTCCACTAATCTCCTCCTGAAACTTGGCACCAAACTGCTCATTTCTGACAGCTTCTCCTTTTACAGTTGTTTTGCTTTGCTACCTGTTTCAGAGCCACTCCAGGGCTCATTAATTGTTCATCCTTTGTCCCTTGAAAATTTTCCTTTTAATCTTTCCTGTCACATGTTGGATACTGATGTGAAACAGACTTCAATTTGCAGGTCTTTCACACCTGCAATGATAGTATTTGAACTGATTGTGGCATTACCAGTTGCACATGGACATCTGTAATTGAACTGAAAAGCTTTGCAAGACGAATTCGTTGGACTTCTGATCTCATTTGTTAGAGAGCCTTAGGGAATGAGCAATTTACACTCTTCAATTTATGACAACTGGTCATAGTTACTTAAATGGAATAAAATAAATCCTGTGGCATGTGTCCCTTCTGGAAAACAGGTTGACAGTTGCACCCAGAAGATAATTAAATTGCCCAGTGACAGTGCTGTATTGAGAGAAAAATATATAGATAGAAGAAAGTCATGGTAAAGTTTTTTATGGAGGCTCCTAGGTTAATATTCCTTCTGCTAATGTGACTCCCTGGTTGAGATTCTGGGAAATTTCAATAAATTGTGTGGAGACTATGCAAATAAGCTGGTCTGCTGCATTTGAAAATAACCTACCTTGTGCTAATTCTGGCTGGGGCTAAGGGGTGACCTACTCCACTTCCATAACTAGGGCTGGATGTTCAGCTGTCAGGAGCAGCTGGATTTTCCAAAGACTTGCTGCCAAGCCAGTGTGTCTGGGCCCTTTGGGCAGCCCTGTGCATGCAGGAGGAATTTTACTGACCACCCAACCATTAGCCCTCAAAATGTCACTCCTAAATCAGTAAATCTTTCCTTTATTCCGTAACAAGCAACTTAGGATTTGGTTTTCCCCCTTGGCTTGAAATCGCAGTATCTGGAAATGAAAGCAGCTGATTCTACACTCAGTCAGTTTTAAAGCTGAGGTTTGTGCTGTGGTCCACACACCTCTCTGTGCACCACAGGCTCACCCTGGCATCCTGCCATGATACCCAGCGTGGGAAGGGCTGAGGAAGTTGGGAGTTTGTTCCCGTGTCCGATACTGCAGCAAGAGCTCCAGCTGGGGAGCCCTGACTTTGTCCCCTCCAGGTGGGGAGCAGCCCTTCAGCCAGGGTCCTGAGAGCAGTGTGAACCCCAAACAGGCAGGGCTGTTTAATTACACCTGCACAGCTTGTCCTGAAAGGAGGCAAGCTCCTCCTGCCTTCCAGCCCTGCCCTCTTTTCCTCCCAAGCAAGCATCCCATTCCATCTCAAGTGTGTGAAGTGACCTCCTGGAGGGCTGAGGAGCCAGTCCTGGGTGTCAGACAGCACGTGCCACAACTATCAGTGTTCTGCTCTGTGTGAACACTAGTGTGGATTTATGAGATTATCTTCAATCCAAGCTGCACACTTCTTAATTTTCAGTATTCTTTTCCTGTACAAGTAGAATTTGCATAATTTCCCAGCAGTAGAATAGAGCAACATCAAGACAATAAACAAAAAAAAAATCACCAATTCATCACAGAACTGTTAATCCAGTTGCCAGAATTGTTCCTTTTCTGCATAGCTAATGCAGACCCCAAGGAAGAGCAGATCCTCCATTTAGCTTCCAGAGAACCACGTTGGCTCATGCTGGTTGAAGAGCTGGCCCTGCATCATTCCATGGGTTCTTCATGGAGATAGTTTTGACAAAGAATGCCAGCTGAGCCAGTCATCCAACAAATCTTAAAGCACTGAGCCCTGGAAGCCCTGGTGCTGTTACAGGCCGTGCTATAGGCACCAGAGAGTGACAGCAGTGCTGGAACCAGGGGACACAGGGGACACAGGGGACACAGAGGACACAGGGGACACAGAGGACACAGGGGACACAGGGGACACAGGGGACACAGGGGACACAGGGGACACAGTGCTTTGGAGGCTGAGGCCTTACAGAACAAAGACTTTCCCCCTTTGTTTTTTAATAATATGGGAATGTGCAGCATGAGCAGCACATTCCTCAGGTCCAGGCAGGCCAGAGGTGCAATCAGCAGTGTCCTAACAGCAGAAAAGTGGGCAATGGATTCTCACAGAGTCCACTGCCTTCCTGGTGGGTTTGATCCTCCAGCACACCCGGGGTGTGCAAGTCACCCTGCTCTGCCTGGAGCTCCTGGGCCAGCCTCCAGCTGCAGCCTGTGCCCTCCTCAGCCACTCTGCATCTGCTGGGGACTATTGCAGATGGAAATTAGGAACCCGAAGTACTGAAGAGCTTTAATCCAATTTCACTTCCTTTGTGTCCACTAAATGGCAATGACATTAATGTGACTTTTATCACCTCAGATAGTCCAGTTACCCACATGAAAACTAGAGATATATTTTGACCCTGTCTTGTCTACATTTGTGAATGGTTCAAACATTTGCCATCCTGGCACCATGGAACTCAAAACGTCACTATCCCAAGTGATGTATTTGGAAGAGAGACCATTCTCCTGCTGTACTGTATCAAGGGAATGGCAGGTTCTTGTGGTGTACATCAGCAGGAAGATGACATCCTACTTTTGTGTTTTAAAGGCTCCAAGAAATACCATGGTAAGTGCAGAGGTGGGCACAAGGTGTTATAGTCAAAATAAAAGAGATAAACTGGGGCAGATCTTGAATCTGACTGTCCCATGATATCCCATGATAACAGGCAGAGGGTCACAGAGGCATTTTCTTGGGGCAGGTTGGGATGTTTCCTCATCACGTTATCAGTCCAGTCCAAAAGTGTCTTCCTAAAGCTATCAGTTCAGAATTCACCTTTTGCTTAAATTTTACTATACACATCACTCCACTGGACTTCCAGTGGATTTGCACATGTTTAATTTTAAGCACCTGCTTTGCTGTCATGCTAGCTGGGGGTGATAATCTGGATTTTATTAGGTTGACCTTAGTTCTGTATGGTCAGGAGAAAAACAGAATAGGGAAATAATTCAGCAAAGAGCAGCAAAGATTATTGAAGAAAGGACACTATTGCCCACTCACAGTTTCTTTAGATATCCCCTGGCATCAGAGGAGATGATTCCAGCACAGGTTCAGCAAGAGGTGTGGAGCTGTAGGGGCTCCACCAGCCCTCAGCAGCAGGTGAAGCAGAGCCAGTGACCAAGTGCACAGAGGGTGCACAAACCTCTGCAAGGCCCAAATGTGCTTGAGAAACAGGTGACCCCAATGCAAAGCACTGGGTTTAAACTAGGAAAGAAAGGGGGGGAAAAAAATCTAAGATTTCTTAGAGGCCCAATTGTAGGGCAAGCCCAAATCCCCCAAGTCAGATTTCCCATTTTAGAGCACCCTGCTGAGTGCAGTGGGGCAGGTTTATCACCCAGCCAAGAGACACAAGAGTGCTGGCCAGGGCAGGAAGTCCCTGTTCCCAATTCCATCAGTGATTTACTGGCTCAGGTCCCATCTCTGCAGATTTAAAGCCTCACACTGGCTCCTAAGGCTATGCTATATAAAATTTGATTGTTACATTCAACAGCCTGTAATAAATTAAATGAACTATCAGTAATAAGTTCACAGGCAACACAATCTTTTTTCAGTCAAGTATACTTCCTTAAAACATACCAGCAGCATCAAATGTAACTAGATTTAATTTCATGCTGAAGAGTCTGTGAATATTCATTTAAAAATATTCATGAAGAGCCTAATTTTAATTTGTGTGATGGTTCTGCTAATACCAATACCCATTAAAAAGCCTTAAGAATATTAACAGGGAATTCTCACAGAAATGCACTGGAGTTTTATGTTTTGAATTACCATTACAGGCTTTTTGGTTTAAGTCCTGTTAAACAGATTTCATTATTAACAAGAATATGTGCAAATTAAAACAAACCCATTAAAATCTAAAATTCCATGCTAAAAAGATTAGGGATATTCAAGTTATATTTCTTCTGAAGGAATAAATGTAATTAAAAGTGATAGGGAGTAAAACCAAATACTCACAAGATCGACAGTGGCTAGACAGTGGTGAAAAGTTCCTGATGTGCTTCATAATAATCTGTTTCACACAAGGAATCATTTTCCTTGTCTTGTTCCTACTCCCATCTCAAAGACATCATATTTCTAAAGCCTTTGTCACAGATCTTGTTGGAATGAGATGGGCTTTAAGGTTGCTTCCAGCACCATTTTAAAGCCATTTTCTGATTCTCTGATCTTCCCCTGGCTCCAAGGTGCAGGCAGGGGTGGGATGGGTCAGGGAGGAGATCTATGGTCCTGTCATGCCTTAACCCCAGTCAGAAATCAAGGACCATGCAGCTGCTCTCTCACTGTCTCCCCAGTGGGATGGGCAGGAGAATCAGGGGGGAAAAGGTAAAACTTTTTAGTTGAGATAAGAACGGTTTAATAATTGAAGAGAAGAAAAATAAAATATTAAAAATACTACTACTACTACTACTAATTATTATTATTGTAATAAAAAGGAGAGAGAGGGAGAAAAATCCAAGAGAAACGAGTGATTCTCAATCCACCTGCGGCCTGGTGCCCACGGCCTCCCTCAGCAGCATCAGCATCTCCCACAGCTCCCCCCAGTCTCTGCACGGCCAGGACACCTGTCCTGGTTTAGGGCAAATTTGGGGAGAAACCTCCGGGAGGAGTCCCTCCAGAAAGCAAATCCGAACCGCCCCTCCTCCCAGCTGGTTCGGGACAGGGAAAAAAAAATTCCTTGGAGGAAAGTGGAAAAAAAGTTGTTTATTTAACAGGCAAAGNGCCAAAAACTAACAAACAGCAAAGCAGAGCTCTCTGCTATCCACTGCAGACAGCACAGGCCATGAGTGAGGGAAGCTGAAAACTCTGATCTTTATGTTTTGAAAACAATTGCCTCAGACATTCCACCGCTTCTGCTTCGCTCTCAGATCCAGTTTTAAAGGTACAAAACTTATTTCTAAACTAAACAGACGAATGGGGATACAATCCAGCATCATCCCAGGACAACGCCCCGTGCTGTGGAATAGCCCTGTGTCCAGCTTGGCTCAGCTGGCCTGGCCATGCTCCCTCCTGGCTTCTTGTGCATCTCTCATGGGCAGAACATGAGACACAGAAAAGTCCTTGATTTCGGGGGAGCACAGCTCAGCAACAGCAAAAACATCAGTGTGTGATCAGCATTATTCTCACACTGAACCAGCTACTAAAAGGAAAAATGAATTCTATGCCAGCCAAAAGCAGGACAAGTCCTTGCTTACACCAGCTGGATTTAGCAGGCCTGGAGACATCAGACTTGCTCACCAAAGGCTGTGGTGCCTCTGATGTTCACCCTGCCCTCTGATCCCTGCCTGCCTAAATCCAGGCTGCTGAGGATGGCAGTGAAGGTGATGATTTGAGCTTAAATCATGGGCCAGCCCAGAGCTGGATCTCTGGCAGAACACCTGCAAGGCTTGGTTTGGTGCTCTGTGCAGGACTGGCCTTCCCCCCCACCAGAATAATTCCGCTGCCCAATTCCCTGTCCAAAGTGGGGCTCACTGCACGGCCCTGGAAGGAGCTGGACTCCCTGGGAGGATATCCATACACAGAGATGGATCCAGGGGCAGTGAAAGCACTTCACACAAAAGGAGGCACTGTAAATTACACTTTTCCTTCTCTTGCTTTGACTCCCAGCTGCTGTATTGATCCCCCCAGCTCCTAAATAACCCTCTATTCAATATAATCATCAATAAAAAGTCTGCTACTCTCATAAATCACATGAATATTTACACTGCCTTGTGTAAAATGCATCTTGTCACCTCTCAGGTGCATTATGTCCCTGTCCCCTGTCTGGTTACTCCTGTGCCTCTCTTTCACCTGTTGCTGGTGGGGCTGGGGGAGCTGCTGACCCTTTCCTTGGCTCCAGCCAGATGCAGCAAATTATCTGTGCTAAAACTCTCTTCTGTCAAGCTGCCAAATCTTTTGCATTAATCCTGAAAATTACAATTAATGAGTGCTAAGAGGATCTTCCCACCTCTGTGTATGGCTCTATCCAGTTGGAACGATCCTTCCTGCTCTGCCAGCATCCAAAGCCTCTTTTGGGTGACAGCTTTTGGCTCTGGGGCAGGGCAGTGCACCCAGGAAAGGGCAGGGGGCTGGTGGTGGGGGGCTTCTGCCTCTTTTTGTTTGATATGCTGAGACAAGGATGCTCCACATTGAAGATGGAAGGGACTGAGTTAATAAGAGCCCATGGCCACCAAGGATGCATGCCTTGAGAAAGGTCATGTCAACTTTCCAGGAGCTTGAAGCCATCAGATACTGTGAGGAGCCATCAGGTGAAGGGCAGGGATGGAATCAGACTGCCTGAGGGCTCCAGCCACACGAGGGCTGGCTAATGTGACAACTCCAAGCAGCTGCACCGAGGCTGGGATTCAATTTCCCAAGCTGCTAACCTAGCTCTCTGAGGACTACCAAAAATCTAAAAATAAAATATTTTTACTTATTAAGAACCAAATCTGGGAATCTCATTATAAATTTCTCTAGGTGTGAGTTAGGGATCTCAATCAGTTCTGGATCAACTAATCCCCTGACTGTGCATGGTGAAATACCTGCAGAAATCTTTCAGATTTGAAAAGAGATCTGTTCATATTTTTAAGCACAGGTTGCGATTCCTCCACAACAGTCCCACCTCCACCTGAGCTGCCAGACAGTTCTGGGAAATGCTCCTGGTTTTGATTTTTTCTCTGGCTGTGACCAGCAGATATTTGATGGTGTTTGACCTTCAGCAGGCAGCAAGGAGCTGGTCCAGCAGCTCTGGTCGATTCACCACTCAGAGAAACTGAAGCATCTCCTGCAGCTGAACGGCTTGGGAAGCCTTGTGCTCCTGCTTTCTCAAGCCTCTTCAGTGGCATTTCCTCTTCAGGACTATTTCTCTTTTTCCTCTCTGTGTGTTCATTTGACTCCAGTCTGAGTTTATCCAAACCACTTCACCTTGAATGGAGTATTTGTGCGTTTCCAGTGTTTCAGCCCCAGAAATAACCCTGCAGACATCACTAGAATTACACTGGGGGAAAAGCAATGGATGTCACAGGAGAAATGAGGTTTATTTCTTTATTCCTTAAAGAGGAAATGTTAGATAACTAACTGCTTCCCTGAGTGAATAATTTCCACTGTTTTCAGTCAAATTATTTTCCATTTGAACTGGTAATGAATTTAACTTGTAATTACTAGGTTTAATCCCTAAATAATGTATAATATATATTCAATATATATTATCCTCTATCTCTTGATATATATTAACCTCTGTGAGGTTAAACATTTTTCTTTTTCTCTCACTTTTAAATGCTCTTTAAAATCAGAGGGTGCAAACACAACCCAAAAAATTAGAGTAGTATCTACTACCCTGAGCAAATCCTCTTCTGGAGAGGCCTCTATCTGTCCAGATGGGTGCCTGGAGGTGGATGGACTCCTGGGTGGGACAGAGTTAACAGCATTAGCTGCTCAGGAGTGTGCACCCTCATACCATGCATGCACACCATTTCGAGCACTTAATGGACTTCAAATCTCAGCTGGGGACTGAAGCTGCTGTCACATAAAAGTGTAACGATTTCAAGGCAAAGGGAGACATTTCCCAGTGGTTATTGCTGACATTAGAAACGTCAGCTCTGTCCACACATCACATCCAGTGCTGCACAGAGGCCAGGAGTGTCCCAGCAGTGCTGGGCCACAGCTCTCAGCTGTGCCTGCACACGTTCATGCTGCATAAGTTTGGGAATGACCACACTGTCTTGTGTTGTGGGATCCTCACACACCTACCTAGGTTTCTTTAATTAATGAAATTATATATATATATAGTACAGGTAATGGAGGTTTTGGTAGAAAGAGAAAAATAGAGACAATCAGTGTCAGTGAACTGTGTTGGTCTGAAACTTGTGAATAACATGCTCAGGTTGTCTGAGGCAGAGCTTGCTGGTGGCATTAGGCACTGATGTGTTCCCATTAGTGGGGTCATCTGTGGGGTCACCCATGCATGAGGCATTATAGGGAAAAGCCATGTGGAAATAGTAGTGTTCTAAAAGGTTTGATTTGCAGGGACTGAAACACCAGATCTACATGGCAAACAGGGGGCACAGTGTACAATTAAAAGATGTTGGGTTTGGGAAGTCCCAGGGAAGACAGCAGCAGTATCTTCCAAGTAGAAATATGGTGGGGCTGCTCTCAAAAGAAACCCTGTCATTATAAAACAAATTTTGTGTGACTTTTTATGAAACTGTGATTGGGCCTTTGTGAGGTGGAGGTCCCAGATGTGCAGTGGCTTTCTGAGCATTGAAGACCAGGTGGGAGTAAGGGAGAAAACACCATCCATCTGAAACTGCTGTGTCCTGGGGGAGGCTGACAGAGTTTGGGCTGTGGCTCCTGAGTACAAAGACCACCCCAGTGATGGGATCCAGGGTGACCACAAGGTGTGTGATGGATTTAACCCACCCTTGGATGCCAGAGGCCCTCTCAACACTGTGCCCACCACTTCCAAAGGGAACAGAGCTGTTCCTAAGATCACCAGCCTTCTTTAGCTACTGGCACTTCTTGTTTGGGCTGTGGGTAATTCTTCCTCTGAGAGGGCAAAATTGACTCCCTTCTGTGAGCACATTAAAAAGGCATTTGTAGATGAAGATGATGCTCGGATAGTGGCACTAATAAAATCGGTGGAGAAACAGCATTTAGCAGCTGGGAGGGGAGGGAAACTTTTTTTTTCAGGAACACACAGGCTCCTGCTTTGATGTTGCATTCAAGCCAAGGCAAGAGCATGTTTTAAATTCCCAATAATTCAAGTTTCTTTTCAAGTTACCAAGCCTGGCTGAGCTCTTAAAGACAACAGATCTTGCTCCTGGGGTTGGCTTTCCTAGGCAATTGCAGCTCTGCTCAGAATACTATTTAAATACCAATTATTGTAATTCTCGGCAGAAATATTACAGGCATTCAGATTTTTTTCTTAACAGCCAAAGGGAGACATTTCCAGCATCTATCAAACCTCTTTTATTTTAATCCACATTAAAATGGCTTTGCAGAAGGACTGGGCAATGGAGTATAATTTATCACCATAGTATAACCATTTGTCATGGCTGCCCTGTGCCAAGCCAACCTGTCTAGAGAAACCTTTGGGGAGCAGGAGGGGTGGCTGGAGGGAGCAAAGGATCCTGCAGCTGAAAAGTATGGAGGGTGGATAGGTGGGAAGCGGTGGAAGCAATATCCCACTTTCCTGCAAGCAGCAAATTTCCCATCTCCAAAACGGTGGGGAACACAGAGAAACTTCCCTCTGATTTTATGGTGGAAGTGAGCGAGCAGGGCACACCTTAGGACTTGGCTGGCACCCAGCTGGCAGTCTGATCAGAACTGCTGCTGTGAGGATGGAGTCTGTCACCTGTGGTGACCCTTCCCAGGAGGCCCTGGCAGCCCCCCTTAACCCAGTTGTGAGGGAAAGGAGATACTTGGGACCTTGTCTGTTGAGCCCCTGGGTCCGACCAGCAGCTCCCAGAAAGCCAAATGGTTCTCCTGCTGCCAAGAGTCATCACGCTGCCTGACAAGCCTCCTCCAAAGCTGTCATTTTTATTTCCTTCAATAGCTGCTATCAAATCAGGGCAATGGTCCTGGCATGAACACCGAGTCAGAGGTCCCGTGAGGAAAGTTTTAGTTGTTATTAACAGCCAGTACTATGAATTGAAAAATGGATGTGAGAGAAGTGTTGCTGTGTTGTACAAAAAGGGATTCCCTCGTGGCTCCCTCCTCTGCCCAGGTGACTGATGGAGGCTGCCTTGCAGGGCAGCAGAGCAGCTTGTCCTGCTCCCTGTGCCTGTGGAGCTGCTGCCTCCCCCCTGGCACAAATCTGGTTCCTGAATGGCACAGGGCACAGAATCTGAGCTTTCTACCCTGCTGTCCTTCACTGCCTCTTCCCCCAAACACTTTCAGCCAGACAGTCAATCTCAACCAAATTTGGCAAAGGCAGGAGTTAAGTATGAAGCTTGTGCAAATGTGGGGGAATTTGGATAATGGAAAGGTCCCCAGAGGCTCCCTGCCCAGTGGCACCATGATCAGCCCAGGGGTGCCTGCTGTGCCTGGGGCCAGGGCACCCACCCTGCCCACCCTGCAGGGGCTGGCACCCCCGAACAGCAGCAGGGAGCTTCCAGCTCTGCAGGAGGGAAAAGCCCTTCCAGGCACAGAGGCAACAGCAAAGTGTGAGGGAGGGCAGGAAACACAATTACCTGCTTGAGCAACAGCTTGTTATTTTAACATGCCAAAGCAGCCAGAACTGGTGAATATGAATCCCATTCGGACCCAAAAATCCATCAGCAACCCCATCCCTGCTCTCAGCACAGGGGGACTGGTGCCTGTGCCTCCAGCCGATTCCCAAGATAAGCAGAATCCATGGTTCAAGTCAAGCTAAAAGCTGTTCTCTCTTCCTTCCTCTTGCTTCTTCAGCTGTACCCACTGTAAACGGAGCACAGCTGTGGTGCTGGCCCTCAGACCCTGCAGGAGCTATAGCAAAGTGCTTAATGTATTCTTAGCTTTTAAAATACTATTCATCAGCTGCAATCAAAGAAGAGAGCCAGCATCATGTTGCCAGCCGAATTAATCCCAGCCCCCCCCTGCTCCCCCTCCATCCTGCACAGCAGTGGTGGTCCCCAGACCACGGCTCAGCAGGCACTGGAAAAGGCCAAGGTGGTAAATGTAAATCCTGGCTGCTCTTAATCATGCTTGTAATGACCATGTCATCAATCATTTGTGTTCTCAAGTGCTCAGCAGCCACCGCCCAAGGGTATATTTTTCAAAGAATTCGATTCAGTGAGGTCTCTCAAAAGCTGGGTCACCATTATTCCCACTCACGTTGGAGGAGGGTTTGTTCTGACTTTCTGGCACTGACAGTGCCCAGAGTCTCAGCATCTCCCTCACAAGCTTGACTGCAATGAATAAAGTCAATAAAATTTATGCAACAGAAAATTTCACTGACCTTTAGAAGAAAACAAGAAAAAGAAAAACAAAACACATCAATAAAACAGATTGGGAAAAACACACTGTTTCTGCCATTTCCCTAATCATGGTATTTTTCACTGGGGACATGGTCAAAACACTCCAAAAATTCAAGCTTCCAAGCTCCCTAAAAATGTTGGAACATTGAGAACTAATGAGAATGTTAGTGGTTACACATTTCTCCTACAGATCTCCAAAGGACTCAAGACCTTCTGGCTATGGACACAGAGATCCTCGTGTGAAACAACGCACATGCAAGTGGGAAACATCCTGAATTCCCAGAAATGGCACCAAATGAACCACAGGCGAGTCACCAAACCAAACCAGCTCCTCTGGCTGGGTTCTGTCACCAGCTGATGGGCTGGGCAGGGTTTGCCACGTGGGAAGCCCATGCATGGCTCTCCTGCATGGCAGTGGTGCAGTGCTGTGGCAATGATTGCATCGATTGCATTTCACACCCCAGACAGAGCTCAGTGGACCTGTCTGATGCCACGGGAGGAGCTGATGGAAGCCTGAACACTTCGAGGAGAGTTCAAGACGATTTTATGGAAGCACGCCTTGGGGAAATTGAAATGTCAAGCATAATTTGGCACTTGAAACATGAAGGGGAGAGACTTTGCATTTGTTTTCATCTGCATCTTCCCCTCCTCTGAACTGTATATGCTCCATTTCCTGCTCTTCCCTAAGCTTTCATTAAGCAGTGCTGAAATCTGCTGGATTTGAGGAATCTCTGAGGATAAACAAGTATCTGGCATTAACCTGCTCTGTAAAAGTCAAATTGACATGTCTCACTATTCTTCCATTCTTGTTAGGGAAACTAGTCCAAATCAAGCTTTTCCCCTGTTATCTTTCTTTTCCCATCCATTCATTTGATCTTTCATGTAAGACTTGAGGATTAGTACTAACCAGTCCAATTCTTAATAGATAGGGATTCACTTGAAAAAAAAATAAATAGGCTTTTGATCTGAGTTTCAATCTCAGACCTGGTCTCTGGGGCCACAGACACTCATCAGGGGCTGAGCAGGCAGCCAGGCAGGCACAGGGCAGCTGGAAAGGCTGGGAAATAGGAGAGCTTGCTCCTCCCTAAAATAGAAGCTCTCTCATAGCTGTCAGCATGAGAAGGAACAACCAGAGCTGGCAAGCAGGCCTCTGCCAGGTGCAGCTCCTGGGAATGCTGATAATGTGTTCTTGGGAGATAAATTTTTATTTCTCCCCATCAGATGAGTAATTTCTGGTGAGAGCAGAGAGCCCCAAAATACTCCAAATCTTTCCCACAAGGATTTTCCATGAGGCAATGCTCACTTGGTGTACAGGGAATTTCTTGCTCCAGTTTTGTAAGTTTAACAGAAGTTCATTTTTAGAGTACAGTCGAAAGAGCCTTCAATACTGTCAAACATGTACTGTTGGAGTAAATTCCTTAAAAATACTCTCAATGCACAGCCATTATGAGATATAACTTAGCCTAAGAGAGTCACACCAATATAAGACATTTCAGCTTTTTAAAGAAAAGTAGTTTAATCCACTTGAAACATGGGTTTAGTTTAGAGGGGTTGGGACTGTCATTTTTCAAGCAATTTTTGTTCAAATTTTTTTTACCTGAGGATAAAAGGAGCTTCTCATAATTCCCTATAAAGTACAAAATCCCTTTACTACAAGCCTTGGATGTGACCTTAAATGACCAACACCATTTCCATCTTTGACAAGGAGCTGCAAGCACCTTTAGTGTGAAACTCTGCCTGGGTTTTGCCTAAGAAAAAATGCCAACACAATCAGCAGAATTTTCCTTTTAGCTCAATGGGACAATTTTAGGAAAAATCACTTAAACACACCCCTGAAGACCTCTTCAGGAGCACCTGAGCAGATTTCTCACCTGGGGTACTTGCTCCATCAAATGACCCACGGTTTTGCATGGCCCCAGCTGCAGGGATGGATTCTTTTGGGGTTACCCTTTGTCACTGGATGCAGTGTTTATACTGATGACCAGTTTGTGTCAGCGAAAGCAGACTGAATTTGAAACAAACCCCATTGATTTTCCATCACCACTTCACTCTCTGCCACCAGAATGAACTCAGGGCAAGGGAACCCGGGGCTGCTCAGTCCTCTCTGGGCAGGGGAATGAGGCACAGCCTTTGCTCCACGTGTGCCAGGGCTCTCCTTCAGACTTGCTGGAAGCTGCCACACAAATCACAGGTTTAGGGTGGTGCAAGCCAGGCTGAAACCCCAGACCTGGGTTCATCCCCCTGCCACAGACCCACTTGGCAGCAGCTCAGAGCAGCACCAAGCTTTTGTCTAGGTTGTAGGATCCCAGAATGGTTTGGGCTGGAAATTATCTCAAAGCTCATCCAGTTCCATGGGCAGGGCCACCTCCCACTGTCCCAGGCTGCTCCAAGCCTCATCCAGCCTGGCCTTGGGCACTGCCAGGGATCCAGGGGCAGCCACAGCTGCTCTGGGCACCCTGTGCCAGGGCCTGCCCACCCTCACAGGGAACAATTCCTTCCTAATATCCCACCTAAGCCCACCTCTGGCAGTGAGAAGCCATTTCCCTCTGTCCTGTCACTCTAGGTCCTTGTCCCCAGTCCTTCTCCAGCTCTCCTGGTTCCCCTTTAGGCCCTGGAAGGGGCTCTGAAGTCTCCCTGGAGCCTTCTCTTCTCCAGGTGAGCACCCCCAGCTCTGCCAGCCTGGCTCCAGAGTAGAGGGGTTTCAGGTCTTGGAGCATCTCCATGGACCCTCTCCAACAGGCCCATTTCTCTCTTGTGCAGAGGACCCCAGACCTGGATGCAGTAGTCTGGGTGGGATCTCACAAGGTCAGAGTCCTACCAAAACCAAAGGTTCAAGGCATTTCTGGAAATCAGCAGTTTGCAAATCCAGCAGCAATGACCAGCACAGCCCCTGGCATGTATGAGACATTCCCATGAGAGCCCATCTCAGAGACAAACAGAAATAAAAATCAGGATTTAAAGTCCCTGCACTGTGTTCCCCTCACAGCCACCACCACCCTGCTGTGCTGTCCTGGGTGGTGGGGCAAAAACATTTCCCCTCCTGAGGCAGAATGTTGTTTTACACGAGTAAAAGGAAAAGTCGTCTGGATATCACTGCCAGGAATTGCCCTGGATGCAGCACTGCATGATTATCTTGTGAAAGGGAAAAAATAATACCACTTCACTGGTTAAGGAGAATACTCTTCCTGTGGGTGGATAAGATCTCTCTCAAGTGAAAGACTCTGGTATTTATTATGTCAGATTATGGCACTTCAGTTATGGGTTCAGATTATAACAAAACTGCAAAAACAACCACTTACTAGATATTAATTTTATCTTAGAGATTCTATTGTAAATGGGATACAGGCCCCTATGTATATACTACAATCCTTAAAATAGCTCCATCTAAATGCAAATGCAGGCCTCTGTCTAACACAGAGCTGAAAGCCTTCCCATTAACACACCAAGAGATAGGGGAATTAATTTAATGCTTAAAAATTCCCAGGGATAAGAGGAACTTCTTTCTCTTCACATCTAGCATCATTTTCTCTTCATGGCCAAAGCACCCATAATACGATAATTTGTACCTTTCTCAAGCTTGCTGAGGGAAAAGGCAGTACAATCTCTCTCCAGAAATTACTTTACAGGCTGTTACCCTCCTGATCAAAACTCAGGTCTGTGTATACTTGGGAAGGGAAGCCCAGGGAAAGACAAAAGAGGAAGGCAACTTCTTCATAGTTTGAAGGAAGATTGTTGGGATTTAATTACTCATCTTTACAAATTAATCAAAAGCAGAGATAGTGCTAGGCAGTGTTCATCTCTCACCAGCACCTTCTCCTGTACCTGCTCCTCCGAGTCCATCACACACAGCAGGCTCAGGCTGTGCCAGCTCCCAACACACACACACAGTGGGAGAGACTGGCTTCTCTTTGGGGAACTCTGGTGATCCCTCAGTGGTCTGTGGAAGGTGCTGGCCTCCACTAAAACAAATCACAGAATATACAGCTCCACAGAATCACAGAATGGGTTGGGTTGGAAGGAGCCTTTCAATCAGCTAGTTCCAAGCCTGTGGCATGGGCAGGGATGCCATCCACTAGATCAGGTGGATCAGTTCTGGGTCATGCAGTAGCTGCGAGCATGCATTGATGCCTTAGGTTTTAGCTTTTATATTTTTTAGATTCTGTGCTGGTTTAGTGGGCAGTTTTAGGTTTCATATTCAGTGCTACTGAGTTCTCTTCACAGAGTAGACAGACAAAACAATTCATTCTCCAGCTCGGCTAAGGACAACTTTCAGGCCCAAGGACAAAAGCAGTGGTGAAGTGAGAAGAAAAAACCAGGAGGATGGAGCTTCATAACCTGAAGCTATGGTTGGACAATTAACTCCAATCTGCTAATGGACCCGAACTTATAAAAGTGTGGGATCTCGTGATCAGGTGTCCATTTCGTGCCCATTTTGGGGCATCTTGGGTGTGGTCTGGCTGAACTCTTCTGTGGCCCAACTGTACCCATTGACGCCTTTTAATAAATACCTACTTTATGCTCTTGCTCTGTCTAGTCTCTGTTCCAGGTCAGCCTCCAGAAGGCATCAGCATGGCCTGGAAAACAGGGCACAGCTGTGGCTCTGAGCCCGGGTGCCAGCACAGCCACAGGCCCACTGTGCCCAGCGTGTCCCTGCTCCAGTTGCCAGCTCCAGGGGATGGCAGGGCAGGGGGAAAGGTGCTGTTCTGGCTGTTCTCTGGGTCACAAGTGTGCCATGGGGAACTGTGCTCTGCAAACAACTCCTCAGTGCCAACGAGGTGGTGCTGATGTGAATGGTAATCGTGGCTGCACTGGCACAGAAACAGCAGTGAGTGACATGCAGAGATTTGCTTTGGATTGTCCCACGTGTCACTGGCTGAACTGACCCCAAAACCCTGTAAAGAAGAGCACTTGGAAGGACCTGCTGTGTCCCTGCTCTCGGAGGTGCTTTACATCACACAGCACTTGCCATTCATTGCTTGCTGCAGAATTGCTCCCAAGGTTACAGCTTGCACTGCCAGGAGCTCTGCAGAGGTGCCAGAGCCAGCCTCTCTGAGCAACGTGGACACATTTCCACAGTCATGAAGAAATTCCTTAAGCTGTTTTCTCCCTGGACCTTGTCTTGTCAGTGCTGGATATTTTCTGTGCAAGAACCACGTGGCTGGGCCTTTTGTGGACCTGATCATCTGCAAGTCAATGCCCTAAATGGCATTAGAAAACTGACAAAAAGGGTAAATTCTCATGGCAAACAGATGTGCCTCACTTCAGGGAACTCTCCAGCTCACTGGGTACAGTCAGGGTTGTTGAGAGTGGAGTTTCCTTCAGCAAAGCTAAAGGGTCTGGTCTGGCCTTTGATCATCAGCAACACGTAATAGGGATTTAAAGAGACTTGTGAAATTTGGGAAACAAAAGACTCACTGGAGCTGTGAGCTGATGAAGAGACAACTACAGACTGAAAAGATGCTGTGAAACTCCACATATAAGTCACTGCCATAGAAACATCATTTTCCCCCAACAGCTTTTTTTACTTCATGAAACACAACACTTTCCAATTAATTCATAAAATATAGGAAAACTTTATGAAATATTGACATTATCAGCATTATGAATATTCCCACAGTAATTGTCATTCATAATTATTAAACAACATGGCACAAAATCCGGTGAGGCTTGTTCCTGATAACTAACCTTTTAGATTTAATTTACTTTCTGCTCTTACAGAGGCAAACATCTTTTAGAGGCTAGAAACTGCTGTTTTTCACAATTTTCACCAGGCTTTATGTTAACAAGGACATTATGTGAAAGCAGGATTCTAGTTTCTCTGGGGCTTAGTTTTTTTCCTTTTAACTATTTTTCCAGCTCAAATTACATCAAATTATGAACTAAAATTGAAGATTGTACGCAATTCTGTTCTTGTTGAGGATCTGGCTTTCTCATGGGAAGTTATTGTGGAAATCTTCCCCGACCCCAGCACTACAAATGTTAGCTTTGAAACACACAGGAATCTGGCTTCTCCCCATTCTCCTCAGTTTTGGCCTCATGGATTCCAGATTTGGCTCCACAGTAGAGCAAAAAAATATAACCTAAAGCCTTTCAAACACTCATTGCAAAGCACTCCAGCTTTATGAACAAGAACTCGTATTTATACCCAGGATCTAAGCTTGAAGGGATCTTGAAACATCAGAAATAGTTGGTGAGAGCTTGAGACATTTTCACTGAAATGTGGGAGATAAAAAGAAGATTCAGGAAAACCACAGGATAAAAGCTAAAGAAAAAATGTAATCCCAAAATAGCTCTGTTTGGAGTGTTCTTCTGGAAGAGTTATTATACTGTTCAGTATGGCAAAACATCAAAGAGGGAATATTTCAACCAAATTACTTGTGAGCTGAATTTCTAATCTTCTTCCAGATCATCCCAAGTTGCTGGTCTCCTCAGTGTGGTCCCATGGCCAAGCATGGCGCAGGGTCCCTCAAGTGGAGAGGCCTTCCTTGAGCACCCAGCCTGGCTACAGGGGCACAGAGCAGGGCTGCTCCAGCTGGCCCACTCCCAGCCACACAGCCCTGCTTCCTGCAGCATCTCCAACAATGGCATTTTCCCCTGCAAGGGGCTTCCCTTTTCTTCCCACTTGAACACAAATAAATGGTCCCATTCAAATCATGAGGGTCAGAATGTACCTCCTGTCCCCTCCTGCCCCACTGATAGCTGTTGGACTGTCAGTGACTTGTTCTCATGGACCTTTGCTGGCTCCAGGACTTGAAGAAAAACTGGCCAAACCTCCCTAAACAAGATTTCCCTCTATTCCTAAAGACCAGTAGTGTTTTATATACTTCAGGAAGTTGTAGTTGTGGCTTTAAGTATGTCATATCATGGGTCAAGCTAAGGAAGCCACTTCAGGTTCTAGCCCATTGTCAGAAGTGGACTTAAACAGCTTTTCATCAACACAAATCCTGCTTCTTTGCATTCCTGTTTCTTCCTCGTGCCCCCCACTGCCTCTCTCTCTCTCATACCCCTGCCCTTATTGAGCAAGTCCTTGAGATTAACCACAATATGATTACAATTTAATTGAGGCCAGCTTAGTGTGGGGACATCCTTTTAACTCAGGAGGCCTCAATTCCACAGAACCATAATGAACTAATAATGAATGTGCTAAAGTCATTAAATCAAAATTCATAAAAGGGTGAATATTGCTTTCTTTTATAATAAAGCAATTAAAATCCCATATACTATAATAGATACTACTAAGGTGCACTAAGTGTTCTTTAAGGAGGTTAGTGTTTAATGCCACCACACACGAATTTGGGGATCTTTTCAAAATAGGACTGCAACACTATTAATAGATGATTAGAACTCTTTTCATGTCTTCCCTGGTTCAGCATTATTGCCCTCTTTAACAAATACTGGCATGATTTCATTAGTAGAGTTTATAGAATAGTTATAATAAATCATGACTTGCAGTATAACTGATTTTGAAGCAGTGAAGCAGGGTCCCATTGCAGGTATGCTACTTGTCACTTTGGGTCCCTTCACTGTCCTTTTCATCATGACATCCCCTCCCCATCTCTAGTTCTCTGTTCCTTGGGGGTTAACAGCCCCAGTTTATGGTAGCACAGAAAGCATGAGTTGGGAACATCTGACTGTGCTAGTCAGGCCTAGCTGGGCAAAGAGTGCTCCAGAAAAATGCATGTCCTGGTGTATGACCTCCTGTCTCTTCACGTGGTCCTCCCTCCAAGGAGAACTCAAGTGAGAAGCCCTGGATTATTTTAAACTTTGGTCTCATTGCCCCAGGTGTTGGAAAGCTGATGGCTGTACTTGGACTCAGAGCAGGAAAGGGTCAGTTAACAGACTTTAGCTGCATGTTAACCATGGTGGTCTGGAGACATCTTTTCAAAGAATTGTAGAATATCCTGAGTTGGAAGAGACCCACAGGGATCATCCTGTCCAACCACTGGCTCTGCACAGGACAGGGCAAACAATCCCACCGTGTATCTGAGAGCACTGTCTGGGCATTACTGCAGCTCTGGCAGCCTCGGGGCTGTGCCCATTCCCTGGGGAGCCTGGGCAGTGCCAAGCACGCTCTGCAAGAAGAACCTTTCCCTAACCCCCAGCCTAAACCTCCCCTGACACAGCTCCAGCCATTCCCTCAGGTCCTGTCACTGGTCACCAGAGCTGGGGCAGACAGAGCTGTTGCTGTTCAGGAGGCCTTGTCCCTCTCCCCTTGGCCCTGGCCCAAAACACTCCCCAGCTCACAGCTCTACCTATTCCTGCTCAGCCCTTGCAAAGTGGCAATGCTGAAAACAGACCCGCAGGAGAGCTGAACTCCTTGATCCCTTCACTCCAAAGATGCCTGGTGCCCCAAGCTCAGGTTCTCACCTAAGGAAGCCCCTTCCTCGAAGGGCTCCAACCCACCCATGCAATGGGTGAGAAGAAAGAATAGGCACAAAGTAACTTGCATCAGATAAAAGAGCCAGCAACAAACAAAAACCTCACCAATCCCATGCCACTGCCAGACATTGGTGTCTCCCAAAGGCCTTTGGCCTCCATTCAGGAAAAAAAATAATTCTTGTGTGCCAAAAAGCTGGGATCTAAGCACAAGACAGTTTATTGTTACTCACAAATCCAGGCAAGCAACAAATGTTCTTCCTCTTAATGCCACAGTCATGAAAATCCAGAACTTTGAAGACTGCTCAGAAGAGAGATTGATGGAAAGCACATCCCAGGGCAGTGGGCACAGGTGCCTGCATGAGAGAGAAGAACAGATTGGCAGAAGAAGAATTATTAAATTGTACATGGTGGAGCAGGGGATTATCTGCAGAACATGATATAAGAACAGACAGATTAAAGGAACACTAAATATTTATTACAAAGTCCTTCATATCATATGCAATAATACATGCCATAGCTGCTGCTGAATAATATAGGCAACAGCCAGTTGCTGAGATTGCTCTCTGAGTTGGATAAAATAGAATTAGAAGCTTTTATCCACCGGAGACTATGTGCTGTTACACATAATAATCAAAATCACCCAGAAAAGAGAGAGAAATAGCTCAGTGATCATTGTAACTGCATCAGACAAAACATATTCTGTCCAGGTTACCACAGGCCAGTGCTGTTCATGCAGGGTTGGGAGGCACCAGACAATCACGTTCCTTTCCTCCCTGAATTTTGGACTGGATGAGCCCAAAGGGATACAAGGACTTCAGGCCATAAAGGATTGAAAGTGGGGGCTCCTGGTGAGCCCAGGAGCTCTGCACTGGGCCATGAGTTTGCTGTACACTGGCCTTAGAAGGAGATGCAGCATGCTTTGGGCACAGCCAAAATGGTCCTGCTTCCATGGCCATGACACAAACACACTGTTTAGGCAGCCTGATTCTCAAGCTGAGAGGAACAAAATGATATTACAACCTAACAGTTTGTCTCACAAGCCCATTCCTACTGCTCATGAACACAAGCAGGCAGAGGGGATGCACTTCTGGGCTCCCTGAGAAGGCTAAAAATGAATTTACTTACATGGAAATTCTCCTTGCTGTGGCAAATTAGCCCTTGATATCAATTCATGTCTGACACCTTCGACCCAGGCAGGAAAAGAGAAGGTTACCAAGCAGAAGTAACTTGTCATCATGCAGCTGCTCTGCACCTCCTTCCCACAGCCGAGTCCCTTGTGCTGCTTTCACAGCCTGGCCAGGAGCTCACAGCAACATCAGATTTCTATTTGGCTGTGTAGTGGTCACCTAAACCAGAGAGATTCCTTCCAGTTGTGGGGAAGGGGGGAAAAGCAAGCAGAAAGAAAGCTGGTTCAGGACTGGGACTTTCTAACCAGACACAGTGATTTTTTCAGGACCACTGCCCAGTAGTGGGTACTGCCAAGGAATTACCCGGGATGGCAGCAAGATGGAAACACCATAACCTGTGTGTAGCATCACCACAATCACAGAAATCATGGAAATCATTGAAATCACAGAATGGTCTGGGTTGGAAAGGACCCTAAAGATCATTCCCACCCTTCTACCATGTGCAGGGACACCTTCCACTGTCCCAGGCTGCTCCAAGCCCCATCCAACCTGGCCTTGGATACTTACAGGGATCCAGGGGCAGCCACAGCTGCTCTGGGCACCCTGTGCCAGGGCCTCACTCACCTCACAGGGAAGAATTTCTTCCTAATACATAATCTAAACCTACTCTCTGTCAGTTTGAGGCCACCCCCCTTATCCTGTCACTCCATGCAACACAAACAATTCCTCTCCAGATTTCTTGTAGGATTCAGCAGATTTAGAAAAGTAAACTCTCCCCCCTCTCACTCCCCAGGAATGCTCTTCCCATATTTACTTCTGGGGGTTTTGCACAGGTAATTCCCACTTGCAGCAGCAGGAATTACCTCGAGCAATCCACCACGAGGCAGGAGAACAGGGATCCCAAGGAGTGTTGTATTTCTCCATTTCTCATCTGTACTGAGGGGATGAGAGCTGACTCACTGCAGGAAACCCAGGTGCTGAATTCATCTAACAAGCTGCTTAAAACTCCAAACAGATGTTTCTGTGTCTTTCCTGCTCCTTATGCAGGCTGTGTGGAAGCACCAGCAGATTTACAAAAGAGCAGATGCATGAGCCATACATGTTTTATTATCAAGGTCCAGGTCATTAGAAAATGCTTTATAACTACTCTGTGCCCACGTATTTTGAGCAGAGTGCCATAGGAATATCAGATCAGCCTTGTCCATAATGGAAATGGAGATTGACTGGGCTGGAGTCAGAGTGGAGGCAGCAAAATGCCCCCTGAAACTGGCAATTGTACCTGTCCCAGTGTGTTCCCTGCTCCTGCAATGACTCATGAAAATGTAGATTGGGTATTGAGGCTGGATCTCATCCAATGCCTGGGGAGGTGTACAAAACAACTCTGACTTTAATGGATATTTTATCAGGGTCCTTAACTTTCCAAAGATGATGGAAGGATCATAGATTGACCAGTAAACACTGTGACAGCTATTAGAGTCTGGAAAAGCTAATTCTCACACTACACCATTTTTTATACTCACAGAGCAGTGAAAATGTGCCTCAGTATCCAAAATTTCTTACTACACCCTCACCAAACACCACAGTCCACAAAAACTGTGATACTGGTTTGAAGAGCAGACACAATTTAAAATCTCATTCCCAGAATTACGGTGTGTTCCCAGTATTTCCTAACCTTTAGGATTTACTGCTTGCAATTTTTTAATGCAAACTACTACTTTCACAGGAAAAACTGAAATCTGATATTCTGGTGTGCTCAGATAAGTTCAAGAACAGAGCTTTAATGAGAAATACGAGGATCAGACTTGTAGAATAGAGGAGGTGAATCCCACCTGAGATGACAACAGTCTCCATAGCTGCAGCAAAGCACAGGGGTAGGATCCACACACAGTGTCCCAGGTGGTCCAGTGCCTTTTTTGGCTTCCTTATGCATAAAGCTGAAGCTTCTGGACTGTTGTGATTATTCAAATGCTTTAAGAGTGGTTCTTAAAGCAGGTGGAACACAGTCACATGAAGGTAAATCAGCCAGCCACAGACCACAGCTCTAAGGTGGATCAGGGAAAGCATACATTTAAAAATTGAATTTCTCCAAATCTGTCCATGGATTAAGACATAGGATGAGGATGAACCTTCATAGTTATCATTCTGATATTGTAAAACAACCTGGGTTTGTGGAAATTGGAGGTGGAGGTTGAAGTCCCAAAGACTCAAAGTTTCTGAAGGTGTGGAACACTTGAACATGTGACTTTCCAGGCGAGTATGTCCCAAATTACTGCCTCTGATGGAAAAAAACATATTGACTACAAGCACCAGAGAATCCTCAGGGGGAATTTTGCAAGCACCAAGCACACTGATGCCAGAGAACCGCTTGTTTAATACACACAAGACAGACTTGTTTTCTAAGGTAATGCCTGATAATAGCCAGTTATTAATCCCTTCAACTGTAAATTGGATTTTCCGGGTACCATAGACATCATTGACAGGGAAGTCACTGAAGCCTGACAGTAGACTGCAGGAGAAATCCTGCTCTCACAGCAGTGCAGGGAAACTGCCCCTGCCTCTTACAGGGACACAATTCCCCAACTCCGTGTGAGCTGCAGGGGTTTTGACCAACTGGACATCTCAAGGTTACCATTTCAGAGATTTTCTTCCATCAAACATCCCAGGACATTTATAAAGCCAGGAAAAGGTTTACAGCAAGCACTGGATGTTGCTGCTTCACTTGCACCCACTGCATTTCACATGTTGCATTTCCTGACAAAAATGGGTTCCCTTATTTCTGGAATACCAAACATGCAAAGCTGAGCTCTAATGTATGAAATATACTGTGCTGCAAAAGCTATCCTCATGTCCAGTTTTTTTGGCATTTCAATGTATAAATATTATCCCAAGGAGCTTTTATACTAATGGATACTTGCCTGCAGTGCACACTTAACCTTTGTCCACTTGAGTTGACTTGGTGGTGCTACCTACGTGCATCAAACATCAATTCATCCAAATTGGCACCACATGAAAGGCATGTGGCCAAATTCCCTCTCTCCTGCAAAGCTCAGCTCTACAGGATTTGAAGAGTGATGCAAAGGAGAGCCCATGCCACGCAGACTAATGGGACTACATCCTCCAATAGCCCATTCCACTTTTGCCAGGGGAGGTATCCTGAGTTTGGGCTAGCAGGAAATCAAACACCATAAAAAGTTGGTTATTGGACCCACACAAATTCCAGTTAACTGCCAGTAAACAATCTCATCTTTCGCCATTGTGGAAAGAGTTTTTGAAACTAGGGTTTTATATTGTAATAAGACTTGTAATTCTTCTGTTCCTTTTGTCATTCATCTTTCAATGCATGTGGCAGGCCATGAATAAGGCTCTGAAAGAAGTGTTTTTGGTGCAAAGAGAAGGGAGAAATGTGGGAATTCAGGGCATGTCTTTGACTGCCCTGGAATCTCAGAGACCCGAGCAGGGGGCTCACAGACCTTGGCACTGAGCCCAGAACACCTGTGGTTTGGATTTTAGCCCATGGGAATGATTGTCAGCTTTAAGAGAAGAATTGCAAGTCACACAAGTTTAAATAGAATAATAATAAGTTTGTCACAGGGTGAAAAAGGAGATTTTGGGTTTTAGTACGTGGGGGTGAATGAAGCCAAGATGGAGGGACCTCGTGGTTTTTAGGTTTCTTCCTTCTTCTTCATGAACTCCATGTTTCTGCTGTGATGGTGGCACTGGTGATTGGTTTAGAGTAGGCACTGACTGTGTAACATAGGTGATAGGTATTGGAAAAGAATTGTAAATAAAGTGCATGTAGTTTTTAGTATAAAAGATAAACAGCGCCCTTGAGGTGAGGGAGTGCCTCGAACTGTCCTGCCAGGAGGGCCTCGGCAGCTCTGAGAAAGAATGTTAGAGATAAGATAAAATAAACAATACTGAAAAGTAAGAGCCGGAGATTCTACGCTTCTTCTTTCATCTCGGGCAAGGAAAAGGACTTTTAACATCTCGGGAGCAGTTTCTGCAAAAGCAGAAAACCCAACAGTGTGATACATTATTCCTCTATCAAACATGAAGCTTCTTGGGGAAAAAATCCCAAATTACATTTCATAAGGGCACATAAAGGCAGTGCATATCCTCGATGTGTAAAAAAGCTATGCTGATCTCCTTGCTCCAGGGAAACAAAATACATCCCTAAAATTTAGATAGAAGAGGAACATGCAGGGATGCTAGAAATGGCCATTAGCTCCACTCCAACTCCTCCACCTGTGCTCCATGAGAATTGGGACATTGAAGGTCACTTCTGGCTTGGCAGTGTGCATGAACAAGGTACAGCCAGGCAGCAGCAAAGTGCTTTGGAGAAAAAATAACAAAACAAAACAGGAGCAGAGAGGATATAAACACAAGTGGGATGGGCACAGCAGCACTCGTGAGCCTTCCTGCAGACAGAGGCCTTCAGGAATGAGAAGTAAGCACAGATGAACGAGAGCCAGCAGAGCTCTCCCAATGCTTGGGCACTGTTTTAGGATGAAGATTGAATCTGCAAGAAAGCAAAGTGCTCATATTTGCCTTTTCTCCTGAAAAACCTCATGGCTTCCTACTGCCCCCAGGTTAGCTCAGGCTGACCCACCCACAGCAGCCATTGAGAGGCTGGTGAAGGTGGCAGCCCCAGGGATGGTGAAGGTGGCAGCCCCATGGATGATGAAGGTGGAAGCCCCAGGGATGNGCCCCAGGGATGATGAAGGTGGCAGCCCCAGGGATGTTGAAGGTGGCAGCCCCAGGGATGATGAAGGTGGCAGCCCCAGGGATGATGAAGGTGGCAGCCCCAGGGATGTTGAAGGTGGCAGCCCCAGGGATGATGAAGGTGGCAGCCCCAGGGATGATGAAGGTGGCAGCCCCAGGGATGTTGAAGGTGGCAGCCCCAGGGATGATGAAGGTGGCAGCCCCAGGGATGATGAAGGTGGCAGCCCCAGGGATGTTGAAGGTGGCAGCCCCAGGGATGATGAAGGTGGCAGCCCCAGGGATGATGAAGGTGGCAGCCCCAGGGATGTTGAAGGTGGCAGCCCCAGGGATGATGAAGGTGGCAGCCCCAGGGATGATGAAGGTGGCAGCCCCAGGATGATGAAGGTGGCAGCCCCAGGACTGATGAAGGTGGCAGCCCCAGGGCTGGTGAAGGTGGCAGCCCCAGGGCTGGTGAAGGTGGCAGGCAGCCCCAGGGCTGGCCCCATGTGAGGTGTGGAGGCCACACCAGGCACCACACTTGCCATTAAGTTTGGAGATGCTCTGCCTTCCCAGATCTTCCATGGAGACTCACTCGTGTATGAGTGAGCTGGTTCATTGTGAGCTGGTTTCTTCCTTCCAAAGACTGCTCCTAAAGCACATGAATGATGCAGCAGAGTTCACTTTTGTTCTGTGCCACCTCTTGCAAGAGGGACAGGGTGTTTGCCCCAGTGAGTCCAGCAGGGCTGTGCTCAGCAGGCACTCAGCTCCTCCAGGTGCTCCCAGGAGAGCACTTGGAGACCAGGGACACACCACGTGCACTCTCAGCTCCACACAGCCCTGGTCAAGATCTACATTCCCTGTGTTATCTTTGCACTTGTATGAAGTGCAATTACCTCCTCATTTTGCAGCTCTTTTTGGCCATTTAATCTCTCTCATTTTGTTTCTGACATCTCCAATAATCCAACCCTGGCATTCCTTACAGATACTGCAATTACAACACAGAGCAGCTCTTGACAGGATGAGTTGTATTTTGCCTCCTTTCTGTAGCACTCAGGCCACCAGACCTGGCTACATGTAATGGCAACAGAAACCATCCCTGATGATTTATGTGGGTCCCTAGCAGATAGTGATACTGCTATATATCTGTCTTAACCAATTAATTCACTGGAAGCTCCCCAGAATACATCAGCAGAGCTACAATTTACACGTGAGTCTGTTTTCACTAATAACCCCAATGTGATTTTCCCTTCCTTTCCTTCTGTTTAGGTTGGAGACTGCTGTAACCTCTCCTGCCTTGCTGCCCCCTGTCACACACTCTGCAGTTGGGGGAAATAATTCTCAGGTTTTGACATGCCCATGACAATAGGGATCGTGGTGCAAGACCTAGGAAGGAAAACAGTTCCCAAAATACCCTTGATAAATGGGCTTTTTGCTTCAGCCAACACAGAAATGGGCCAAGCAACACTTTCTGTCTGATCACAGAACAACAGAATGGTTTGGGTGGAAGGGACCTCACGACCCCCTTAGTGCCACCCCTGCCATGGCAGGGACGCCTCCCACTGTCCCAGGGTGCTCCAAGCCCTATCCAGCCTGGCTTTGGGCACTGCTAGGGATCCAGGGGCAGACACAGCTGCTCTGGGCACCCTGTGCCAGGACCGCAGCATCCTCACAGGGAAGAAATTCTCCCCAATATCCCATCTAACCCTGGTCTCTGGCACTGGGAAGCCATTCCCCCTTGTCATATCATTCCAGGACTTTGTCAAAATCCCTCTCCAGTTCTCTTGAAGAGAAAGATCCTGAGGATGACTAAGCATCTTGCAGAAAACCTCTCTACACAGTGCAAGGCAACTTCAGATATTTTTCACTACTTTCCCAGCTCACAATATATGCCAGGATGTGTCATATTCCCTTTTTTTCTTGGCCAAGAAAATATTGCCTCCAGCTGCTCCATCAAAATCCAAAGGGACCATTGGCTGGCTATAAAAACTGGATGGGCCTCATGGTAACCCTGCAGCTCATGTCCCTTATACAATTTGCAGCAAAATCCAAGCCCAGCAAGTCTGTGCACAGATCCCAGTGTAAGGGGTTTCCTGATCTCTGGTGTCAGTTAATCCCTAGCTAAGGTGGGATCTCAGAAATAATTGAATCCTTCAGGAACAGGTTTGGTTTGCAAGAGGGCTGAAGGATTTAGCCATTCTCCTGCCACTGATTTTTTTTACACCTTATTTATGTACATTAATCCCACGCTTTGGGACTTTTGCAGGTAGCGTTTGGCTACCTGCAGGAATCAGGAGGGATTATTTTCTCCTGCTGATTCCCAATTTGCCTTTTAAAGCTTTCTCTTTATTTTCTGGCTCTTCTCCAAAGTGGTCAGTTTTAAATTCATCCTCAAACCTGGGGTAAGGAAAGACTCATTCCTACCTGATGTGCAGGATTTGTAGCAAGACAAATCTCAGCCTTCAGCGCTCTCATTCCCTGCAGAGCGTCCCTGGCCTCAGTGCTTGCTGAAAAACCAAAGTGACTCTCCAAGAGAAGCCACCACACCCTGTCAAGAAATCCCAGTCCCCTCTGCACCAGGGAGCTGCACACAGATGTTAAAGGCACCCTTAGGAGGGGCTCAAGGAGGGATTTCTGCAGCTCACAAGAAGTGGCGTGTGGGGATGTGTGGCTGTGAGGGGCTGGGAGAAGAGGCAGAGCCCAACATCTGTTTCTCAGCCAAGCAGTCCCTCTCTCTTCGTGTGACCTTGAACATGTGCCATCAGCAGCACTCCTGGAAAATCCACTCTGCACTGAGGATAATTAAACCAACCCACCTGGCAGGTGTTGGGGAGGCTTCTCCACCACAGTGATTTGTGATTGTCAGAGCCCAGCGTACGTGCCATGAGGGAGCAGGGCTTGTGTAAGAGGAGCTCAGCTGAGATTAGCACTGCTGGGGCCCCATCCAAGCAATGGATAAGGGACTGTGCCTTCCCTTGGGGATATCTAATTCAAAACCACACAGCTCCTAATGAACAGAAAAAGACAAACTGATTACCCTGCCTGTACCTTGGCAGAGAGTATCTTAATAGATGCAGTGACATTAGGGTGATGCCTTTTTCCTTGGTAATGGTAAATGTAGCAGTGTGCTTGTATATATTCCTTAAAATCAAGTTAAATATTATTTTTAAGGAATTAACGAGTACTTATGGTGTGTACTGAAGATGCTAAGAACATATAGAGCTAGTGGGTGTTAAGGAAAGCTCACACACTCAGTCTCCAGAAGGAGGTATGAACACCAGATGTATTTGTTGCCAATATTATGACTGGACTAGTTACACCAGTATGAAGTTGGCTTTCTTCTCACCCTCATTACAGTTCAACAAACTAATCCCTTTATTGATGACATAATGTGCATCCCTGCGCTAACAAATTATTTGCTGTGTGCAATTGATTTCTGCTGCTGTAATCACTACACACAAATATCTTCTGTATCATTGCTCTGTAGAAAAATATGCCTTCCAGCAAGATTATACAGAGTAATAGTGTGATTACTCAGCTTCCATGAAGTTATCTATCTGTTTAACCTCTGTGCAGCCTTTACAGCGGGTTTATACAGATATGCTCCAGGAATTCACCCACCTACACTTCGTAAAACACCTTGTTAAACCACCCTCCATCTCAGCCTGAGGATGAACTTTCAAGTACTTCACAGACAGGACTGTGTCTGGAGTAATTACTTAATTTAGGAGAGCCAGCCAGCTTTCCTTTTTGGTGATATTACTCTTCCAAAGTGAATTTCACACAGATGAAAGCCTCAAATCAGCAGCTCTGTGGACTGGACTCCTCTTCTGAGTACAAGCATCATTTCCTCTGTGATCAAAATCTGGTCTCAGCCCAGCTGAAGGGAATCTGCCCCTCACTCCCACTCAGATCTCAAGTTTTATACAGGGAGGATTGACAAGATGTACAAGATAAAGAATCACTGCATCCACACTCTCCTATCCACCAGGACCATGTCCAAGTGCACTCCACAGACCTTTCAGGGGCTTTTGTCCCACTGCCCCAAAACAGGTACTCCCAGCCTACAGGGTCATTATTTTGTCCAAGGGGGGGAAATAAAGGAAGTGCAGCGCCTGGATTTGAGGTGATGGCAAAGTGCCACTGCCACGGCATCACTGGGTCAGTGTCCGAGCTCACCTGCTTCACCTGCTCCACAAAGATTCCACACCAAGGCTTGCTGGTGGGAAGCCTTTCTCACCAGCTCAGCTGCCATCCACACCAGCCCTGGGCTCCTCAGCACAGCTCCACCACAGCCTCAAAGCAGAGGCAGCTGCTGCTGCCTGACATTTTCCTGGATCTCGGAGCATCAGCTCCTCCCTGGCAGCAGCAGCACAGGCAGGGTGCTGCAGGAGGATCCAGCCCCTCTTGTTTATCCTGCTCCATAAAACTGTCTTGTAAAGGTCGTTACTGGCCCTGCTTGTGCTTGTCACGAGGCCATTTGGTTCCAGTATTTTCAGATGTGACTGATAAGCACTCGTGCCTGAAATGATGCAATTCACAGCCCCTTGATATTCCCAGGTACAACAGTTGCACACCAATCAAAAGCAAATGCTTTTCAATCACAAGAAGAGAAATGTTTCTGCTGCATTATGCACAATTACATGCTCAGCTGTTATGAATAACTCTGAAGCTCCTGCTCCAAGACTATTCCAACCATATGTGCCACTTGCTCAGCCACTTTCTGCTCTCTTCTCAGGGAGGGAAGAGCAGGAGAGACAGTTTCAGCCTGAAACAGCCATTATTTAAATCAGCTACAGTCAGGAGGATGATTTGGGCTCTGGATAAATGTAAAATACAAACCATTAAGTCAACTCTGAGGTACCAAACTGAATCCAAGTGAGGATCATCCAGACCCAGCAAGTCTCACCATTTAAAATACACTCAGAAATCTACAGAACACAAACGATGTCCTCATCACAAAGTTATCTCAGAAAAATCTCCCCTTTCCTGACCCAAAACTCTCTGCTACAGTTACCTGTACAGCTAACAGTGCCTGGGATGCCCTGCTGTGATACCCACAACCAGCCCTCTCAGCAGGAATAAGGGCAAGTCAAGGAAAAAAAAAATATATAGGTTATTTCCCTTTTTATATGTGTGGATGAGGAGTTGGTGCAATTAGCTCCGTAAAAATGGAGTTTTCAGTAAGGAATGTTGTTTATGTTTCTAATTTTAAGATGTTCAATGATGCATTCAGGCCAGTGGTATGTACCCTGTGAGTGGTACACACATGCTCACATACCCTGCTTGTCTGACAAAGGAAGCCATCAATAATTGCTGAGCCTGCGAGTACGAATTATCTCTTGAAAGGAACTGAGAGACCTCAAGAGCACTGAGGAAAATAAAAGTCAACTGGGAAAGACAGGAATCTGACAGCTTTGCCATCTAAAGGTGTCTCTCAGTTTCTTAATTGCACAGGTTGCTTCTGATTACATGAGGCAGCACCAGAAGTAGGTTACTCTGCAGAAAGAGGTGACAAAATAAGCAGAATTCCAACTATGGTACCTTTGATCTAAACTCTGGTTCACCAAGACTCTCATTTCTGACAAAAATAGAAAAATTTGCATCATCACATGGCAACACCACCCTCAACGTGACTGAATCATCCACTGATCCCTGCCTCAGGCTCTGGCTGCTCCCTGGCACCACAGGGATGACCAAACTGGAAAGAGATTTTCAAGACTGGAAGCTAAAGTACAAAAATAGACTGGTCAAAAATATACTGGTTAAAATATACTGGTTAAAACCTGGTTAAAATATACTGATCAATCCTCTGAGGGATGGGTGGGGAACGCAAGAATTGAGATTAAAAATTAAATATAAATTTAAAAAGCCCAAAAAAACCTCACTATATACTAAGTCCTGAGGAAGAACCCGGCTTTCATACAACTCCACAGTCAAAAATGAGTCAGCAAGACTGGAATATATTGATACAAATTGTAGGTGCTTTCCTAGGGTAAGCACAGCTTCCCCCCTCCCTACCAGCAGTAGAGTCAAGGGTGCAATGGGTGAAGGCCAGGTTTGGCATTTGGGCACACCTCTTCTTGCTGTTTGCTCTAGCAAAGATGATTATTCACCATGGGATTACTCTTCTCAGTAAATATTGTTGGAAAGAAATCACAAAGAAATACAGAGAGGGCATCTGGCTTCTCTTTTTGCAGCCAGGGAAATTTAATCCAGGATGGAAAGCAGTGCCATGAACTCAGAGCACAAAAGCACCTCACCCCGTACCGTGGCCACCAGAGGGGTGCCAGGGGCCAGGGTGGACCTGCTTGTCCTGCTTCAGGACATGGAGAGAGGTGGAAAAGGGCCCAAAGGCCTGAGAAGCCAGAGGCACCAGCAGTGGGCACAGCCTGCCTGGCACTTCCAGGGGAACAGTCCTGTCCACTGTTTTCTGAACACCAGCCATGAGCTGAAGGGTTTCAGGAAGTGGGTGCCCTCCTTAGGGCACATTTCTGAAGGCTGATTTTCACACAGACCCTTGGGAAGTGAAGACAATTCAGTTAATGTGTTTCTTTTTTTTCCCCTTCTTTTTTTTGTCTCTTTTTTATTTTCCTTTTCTCCTCCTAAGTTGCTGAATTTCTCAGAACAGTGACAGTCAAAGGCATCAAACACCCTCCCTCCCAGGGCCAAGCATTTCTTCCCAGCACTCCAGTGCAGCAACCTGGGGCTGGCTTTTATATATACTCAGCTGACATATCTTGCATGATTAACACTTTTTTCTAGTCTGTTTTCTAGGCCAAATAAAAGCTCAAATAAGTTGTCAGCTTCTTTTTTCGTTTAATTCCACACAAGTCCTACGAAAGCAGCCCCACATGTTGCCCTAAGTACATTGTCCTCATCCCACACCCTTAACAATGCCCAAATCACATCCAAAAAAGAGGTTTATTCACCTCCAAAGGCAAGGTAGGGCACACCCAGATGAGCACCTCCAAGACAGAGAGAAAAAGCTCGAGAAACATCAAATGCACCAAGAGGCCAAGAAAACTGAGTAAATAGCAGCATTATTTTGATGCTGCCACATTTACATTCGTTTTAGTGTTCAGATTTGGATAGGAGTTTCTGAGGAAGCAGCACTGGCAAGTGGCTTATGAGCAGCAGAAAGTCACAGGGTCAGATAAAAACCATCCCCGTGTGCAAATGGGGGGGAACAGGGGATGCCTGGGATAAAGGAGGAAATTAAAACTGTGGAATATGAAATTATATCCAGAGTCCTGCATGATTCCAGGGCTTCCGAGTTCAAGACAATGAATAAATAGGAGAAATTGAAACCCAAGCAAATCTCTAGGATGAGACAAAATTCGTTGCAGTGTGTTAGAGCAGATTTAAGGAAGGAAATGTGTGTGCCAACAGCAATTACTATGGAGAACTCGCTGAGCACAAGTCTAGAAGACTGGAAAATTGGAAAATAACAAACCAAATGTGGTATCAATATGCAAAAAATGAGAGCAAGCCTGGCACAGGAAATTACAGGGCTATCAGCTTAATATTCATTACATATAGGAAAACACAAGGTCCCCATTGTATACAAGAGTGTAATTAAATCAAGGGGTTCAGCTGAAATCAACTGCTTGTGATGTTTATGAATTAGCAGCAGATTTGAAATGCAGCCGCAGCCTCAGCATCTAGCCCAGGGCCTGGGGTTGTTTGGTACAAGCTACAAACCAGCCTTGGGGGGGAGTTTTCTCCCAGACAATAAGTTTAAAATCTCTCACTCAGGGGTTTGGGGGGTTTTTGCCTGGCATGTGACTCGGTGCTGAGGAGGATTAGCACAAACAGGCCATCTGAGGACAGTGTCTGCAGGAAAATGGTATGGGCTTGTTTACTGGTTAGTGCTTATTTGTTTGCTGTTTGGAGCAATGGCAGTGAAGTCAATTGGTAATTCCTCCTGCTCCTGCCCCGATTCCTCCATGACCATAACATCTGCAGTTACCCTTGTGTCTCCTGGAAGTATGGGGAGCAGTGCCAGACATTCACAGCATCACAGAATGGGCCAGGCTGGAGGGGACCAAGGGACCCATCTGGTCCCACCTCCCTGTTCCAGAAGGGTCATCCCAGAGCACAGGGCACAGGATTGTCCAGAGGGGTCTGGAATATCTCCAGTGAGGAAGACTCCACACCCTCTCTAGGCAGCCTGTTCAGGGCTCAGTCCCTGCACAGAGAGGTTCTTCATGATGATGTGGAACTTCCTGGGCATCAGTTCCTGCTCATTTCCTCTTGTGCCATTGCGTGGCACCACTGACAAGACCCTGGCTCCATCCTCTTGACACCGGCACCTTTCAAAGGGTCATCCCTTGATGCCTGTGGAAACCCCCTCTGGCATTCCTCCTGCTGCACTCTCACTGCTCAGTTTGTAAAGTCACATGGGGGTTTTATTTCCAAGGGCTCTGACAGGCTCTGCAAGTGGAGAGATTCACCATCCCAATGCCTGCAGAGCCAGAATGCACTGCTGGTCCCCTTCAAGGCCAGAGTCAGGAAGATTTACATTTAGACCTCCATTGCTGCAAAAAGTGGCTTCAGAAAACTCTGAATCAGCATCCCAAGTCCTGGGAACACCAAGGATGTTGCTCAGCCTTCAGATGAAGGACTTCTCTTGTTCCCCAGAGAAGCTGTGGCTGCCCCATATCTGGAATTGTCCAAGGCCAGGTCAGACGGGGCTTGGAGCAAGCTGGGATGGTAGAAGGTGTTCCCATGGCTGGTGGTGGAACAAGATGAGCTCTAAGGTCATTTCTAACCCAAACCAGTCTGTGATTCTGTGAATTAAATGTGTTCAGCCAGGCAGATGCCTCGAGTAATGCACATTAATCCTCACCTGCTTCTCCTCAGCAAGTAATGTGTAGGAACATTAACAAACATTTCAAACATTTCAAACACTCCTGCAGTGCACCTAGCTTCCAGAAAGGCATTGCTCTATCCTTTATTACACTTAATAACCTCCAAGAAAAAGTATCAATGAACAGAAAGAGCTTATTTTGAGTGTGCAAATACTGAACATGATTTTAAAACACAGCAAGCAGTGCCAGAGAAAAAATGCAAGTCTCTTCACTTTCATCACAAGTTTCTTGTAGCAAGAAAAACATATGGAGGAATGACGCAGAACCTGACTGTGTTTTTTAAGTCAAAATGAGATCTTTGAAGAGATATCCTCTGAATTTTTGTACTTCCACCATCAACACTGGATAAAAAAGCTTGCCACTTTTTTTACAAGTTAAAATGAAAATCCCACAGCAGCCCAAACCTGGAAAGGATTTACCATATAGATCCTGATTCTAAACACCATTTTGTGCCAGAAGCTTAACTTTGATGATCCTTGTGGGTCCCTTCCAACCCAAGATATCCTGTGACTCTCTGATCAGCTGTGGAGAACCAGCCAGTTCTTTGGATTATATGGAATTTCCTGATTGCACATTGAATGGGGACTGAGGCAAAGCCACCACAGCAAGTCCTGGCCACAGAAGTCAGCCCAAAGGGCTCCAAGGGCAGCCAGAAGAGCCAGAAAGCAAGAAAAGGTCACTTCTCCTGGTCATTTCTATCAAGAGGTCTCAGCCCTGTTCCCTCTTCCACACAAAGGCCTAGGTAGAGACACCAAGAGCAGTTTTGGCAGCAGCTTGTACAGTGCTGATGGAACATGGTTTAGTTAAAATGTGCCTCACAAGGAGGAAATGAAAATCCTCAAGGCCACAAATTAAAAATTGTGACTTGATAGAACAACAATTTATAAATAGAAAGACCTATTTCCTGCAAAAATCCTGTGGACTGGGTATTGGAAACTAATTAGTGGACTGAATCACCAGGAAAAAAAGCTGTTTTCCTGTTACTCATGAGAAGATATTACTTTTCTAGCACTTTTCTTTTGGCACTGGTGATCAGCATAATCCTGTGGGCACTCCACAGCCCCTCCTTGGTGAATTTTTTTCCTATTCCAATAAAACATTCTAAAGTAAAGGACAAAACTCATCATTAGCCATTGCTTTTATAGCACCAGCAGCTGCAGACTGTCTTTTTCCTCCTGATTATATGATCGTGGAGCAGGAAGGTGTCAGTGCACCTGAGATGCTTTATTACAAATGCCAGCTCCACCCAAGAAGGCATCCATAGAGTAATGGAATTATTTGGGTTGGGACCTTAAAGCCCATCCAGTGCCCCCCCTGCCATGGGCAGGGACCCCTCCCATTGTCCCAGGCTGCTCCCAGCCCCGATGTCCAGCCTGGCCTTGGGCACTGCCAGGAATCCAGGGGCAGCCACAGCTGCTCTGGGCACCTGTGCCAGGGCATCCCACCCTCAGAGGGAAGAATTTCTTCCTAACAGCCAATTTAAATCTCTCCAGTTTTGGTTTGAAAACACTTCCCTTGTCCTATCCCTATTAGCTGTGTAAAAAGTCACTGTGACTCTTTTTTTTTTTAAGACCTCTTGGGAAGGCTGCAATGAGCTGTCCCCAGAGCATCCTGCTTTGAAGCAGAGACTTTCCTACTAAATTCATTAAGAAGATAAGAAAACCCAAAAAACTTTAGGGCTCACTGGAGGACAAAAAATGCGAGTGACCCCTGTGCAGGCAGCCTGGCTGTCACTCACTTGTCAGAGAACTGCTCAAGTGAGATCTGTCTCCAGGAAGTCTTGGCTTCAGCCAGCAATCAGCTCCAATATCAGCAGTGCAGTGGCACAATGCATTAAAGCAGAAAAAAATCAGCTCAAAATAAAGTTCTTGGAATGGTTAAGACCCAAATCTGCAGCGTGCAGAGCCCTTTCCCTTGTGACTACACCCACACAAGAGCACACAAACAAAAATTGGTGCTCAGTGCTTTTTCTTAATGAAAGCCAAGCCCCCAGGGGATGCCACGTGGATGGATCTCCCTGGATCTCCTGCTGGTTTGCCCGGTGGTCTCAGGACGTGGAGCAGACCCACACTCACAGCAGCCTTCCCAAGCACTGGTGGGAAAAGCCCTGGGACAGCTCACAGAGAGAGAGGGAACCAGAGAAACCTTTGAGAAAGAGGAGGAAGGCTGCAAGGCTTTTCTGCACACACAGGAGAGACAGGCTGCGAGGGGTGATGTGATTGCTCTCAATCCTGAGGTCCCTCTGGACATCCTCTGCTAGCTGGACCTGGGCTGTCCCCAGGAGCCATCACCCTACTGCCCAGGTCACCATCCACCCCAGTGAGCCAGTGAAGGAACACAATTCTCCCAAATCCCTGCAGAAATCAGTGTCAGGAGATACAAAATAGTCCGACACAAACAGCCCCAGCCAAGCATAGGGCTGTTCAGAAAAGGAAGCGTTCTTTTATTACCAAATTAACTTTAAAAACCACATCCAGTTCAGTTTTCCACATCAAAGATCATAATCTTCATGTAAAAAGAGGGTTGATGAAAAAGGAAGTACTTAGAAAACACATTTTAAAATTTAAAACACTACTAGCACTGATTCTTCTTGCTGGTAAAGAATTCTGTCTTTTGTGTCTAATAAGGTACTCTGAGATCTCATTTGCAAGCTATCACTGCTTGCTACTCTGGGATTTGCTGGCTGCTCACTTACTCTGTGGGGATTTCATATTCTTCTAAATTTTGTAAATGGCCACTAAACTGGACATGAACATTATAAAACACATTTCAATCACCCTCACAATTTAGACTAATTCATTGGCAACTGTACAAAATGCTATTTACAAGGTACTTCCATCAGCTGGTATCTGGCATTAAGTATTTTGAATCAATCTACCTTCATTTTCATCTCTTATTTTTCATACAAGGGAAATTATTGATTGAAGCTTTTCAGCCTCATTTAATATACTGGAAAAGGCTTTAAATTTTCCCATGTAAACCTCAGTGGATATTAGCAACCCTGTCTTGCTTAATGCAACGCAAATCAGTCTCCCTGATGAGACCACAATATTGAACATGGTATCATGGCTGCTTTACTCATTGATGGGCCCTGAGACAGGCACCTGCTAGAAAGTCCCCAGGGACTCCCACTGGAGTGTGGTTTGAGTTACCAGGTGCCTTAAAGGGAGAAATCATAGAATTGTCAGGGTTGGAAAAGACTTATAAGATCATGAAGTCCAATTGTCAACATGGCAGCACCATCATGCTCACCACTAAACCATGTCCCCAAGTGCCACATCTACACTTATTCTGAACACTCCTAGGAATGGTGACTTCCCCATTTCCATGGGCAGCCTGTTCTAGTGCTTGACAACCCTTTCCATGAAATTATTATTTTCCCAAATATTCAATTTGAAGCTCCTCCAGTGCAACTGGAGGCAATTTCCACATTTACCTCTCGAGGTCATTGCAGTCTCACAGAGTAAAACCCGGGATGGATTTGGGGGCAGGCAGACTTTTTCATTGTTCCTATCAAGTTTGCATTCAGTTTTTGAATCAGATGGAATTTTGCATTCAGTTGCTATTGTGATGGGTGTGTTCAAACGCTCGATTAGATCTCTGTATGTTGAGGACAGAAAGCTTGGCTGAATTTTGATGAACTCATTCTTGAATAAATAAGCAAAACATCCCAGAATAAGATACTCAGCCAGCTTCAACAAATACATATGGTAGGAAAACAGCCAGCTAGACAAACAGAATATATCACACTGGAACAAGCACTGATGATTTTGTAATGACTCCAGGAGCTCTCGGCATATTAGATACTACTGCAAAAAACAATATGCAAATGTCTCAGTCCAGTTTACGGTAGAAAACAAGTTCTGCTCAAGTTACCAAAGCAGGAGTGAGCAATCCAGCATGGAATGCCCTCCTCCCCTTTATCAAGAACTAGAGCTAATTGGCAGGCATGGGCACAGAGTGCTGCCAGGCACACAGTGATGCTTCCCCAGGCAGCAGGATTTCCAGAGGCCATGGTGAAACTCTGCATTGGAGATCCTATTAGATAAGGACATCAGGATGGATTGAGTGGGAATACGAAATTGTTTTCTTGTGAGGAAACACACGACTGCAAATGCTGTTACAAGCTAAGCCCAGTACAAGATAAAAGTGCTTTGAGCTGCTGTGGCATGCCTGATACTGCATTTGATGCTGAAAAAGAAAGAATGAATGTGCTCCAGGGCTGAACTTCCTGTGGTCCATTGCATGGGCTAATTTGTGTGCAGGCTGATACTTTAGGATGTTTCTGTACTAACAGAGAATAATCATAGGATAAGTAGAGCAAGGTAAGTACATATGCTGCCCTTGTTTTCTTGCAGCATAATAGCATCATCAATGGAGCCTGAATGCAGCCCAATTAGCATAGAGTAATTAGAATCATGGCTGATTTTTCATTTACTTTTGCACACAAGAAAGAGGTGGTGGCTGCAGTACGTGGGGCTGCAATCCAATGGTTAATGCCCATCATGCAAAGCCTGTATCCTGTTCTATCATCAAAAGAAACATGGGAGACACTAAATTTCCTCAAGCTGCTCAAATTTCAGTGGTGGCCTGACTGAGTGTCCTGGTTGCAGAGAAGGATGGTGCAGTTCAGCACCAGGCCAGTGTGACCAAGCTGTTTATTCTACACCACCCACGTCATTGCAGGAGGAGTGGTTTGGGCAGGGAAAATGGGAAATGGGAATGCCTCATCTTGCCTCGCTCACTCCAGCAGAGGAACTGCTGCCATCGACCCCTGTGGAGCTGCTCCCTCTGCTGCCACTGATTCCTCCTCCTCCCATTTTCTCTTGTTATAAATACATATTATAATATTGGCTTTTCACAAATAACTGAGTGTTATATCTATAAGGATTGAATTATTTTTCTATGAAGATATCGTTTTTATTCTCTGCTGTTAACTGAACTTAGACATAGTAGTGTAATAGTTGATATGGAACTGTCTGCTTGGTCGGGATAACATCCACTGAACATTTGATGAGGACCCCTGCTACTGATATTCCAACTATCTGAAGAAAGGGTGGACCAAGGCCCAAACTGGGAGCGATAAGAAAACCACAAGCAAGAAATGTACATGCTCTAAAAAGGGAGACCCAAAGAGGGGCCATGCTAAACAGCTCCTGGAAAATGTAAAATAGTTTGTGGAAAGGATGAGTATGCAATAGGCTGATGCAACAGAAAAGAAAAGGTATTTAAAGAGGGTGTCCAAGCACAGCAGGTGTGCTCCTGGCACAGCTGAGCTGGTGGGGCTGGGCAGTGTGTGAGAGGCGTGGGGCAGTGTCGCTGTGGGTCACCATCAATCACACGACACACGTGCTCCAGAGAAGGCTGAAAGAACTTTATTCAAATATCTGACTCCATATTTATAGTATTTTCACAAGGACCAGGGATTGGAGGAGAAGCTGGACCCCTCTCCCATCACACTGGTCAAGACAAATGTCAATCAGTCACTTTTCACTCCCAAGAGAAGGAATTTCCAGCGACCTTGTCTTAGCATAAACAAGCTTCTAATAATAGCATCGATTCATGAGAAAGTGAACTAGGAACTACCAAACATTGAGTTAGAAAGTGCATCAGGAAAACTTGGAAGAATCAGGGCGACAGGGCAGGAATGTCAGCACCCAGAGCAGCTCTGAGTGCTGAGCAGCACCCCTGGAACTGTGAGCCCTGAGCCAGGCAGGGCCTCCACAGCCCCTCACACGGAGCTAGCCCAGCTAGAGAAGAATCAAGGGCTAGTTTCAAGCCCTGGGGAACATTTATAAGTTAGGGCAAACTCCAGAACTCATCCCACAAGCCTTTGAGGCGACTATGTTAACCAGTCCAGTTTCTGTCCCCACTTTGGTTACTTGTTCTCCCTACACGGTTATGTTTCCAGAATGTTCCACCCCAAGTGTATATATTGTTGCCTCTCCCGTGTTTCTGGTCTTTGGTGTCAGCACCTACCTGGTGTCTTTGGAGTTAACCCCTACCCATGATCAGTTGTCTGGGCATTGTCCTTGTTTTCTTTGTACAAGTAAAGTGATTTTTTTGGGGGCAACTCCATTGTTCCCGCTCCTTTGTTTTCACCCACATCACCCTGAAGTCAGGGACCTGAGAAGTTTGTCCTGGCCACACTCACCTGGACAGCTGCAGGGATGACCCAGCTTCCAGGGTTGGTGTGTCCTGATTACTGTTGTTTTGAGGCTTGGGGGTGTGAGGATAGCCACAGGAGCTGCCCCACCACATTGCCTTTGTCTGGAGACCACATGGCTGCAATCTCTGGGAAGCGTCACCAACTTGTGTATTTTTGTTCCTGGAGGTGAACACCCCTCTGTGGGTAAAACACCTCCTCTTCTTTGTATTCTTTTGCTATTAATGCTGCTGTTGTTACTCTGTGTGTCTTATTCCATTGCTTTGTGCTTTAAGTAAATTGTTATTTCAACCTATAGTCTCTCCTTTTTTGTACCTCCCTTCCAGGAAGGCGTGGGGGAAAGGGGGTGGCTTATTTGGAGTTGAGTTCCCTTCTGGTGTTAAAACCAGCTCCCTCTGGGAAGTCTCCTGCTTACCCAAAGAGTGTCTAGGTATGTGCTGTGTTCCTAAGGGATAAGCACACCTGTAATACCTGTAGTCTTTAAAGGCAAGTGGAAGCTTCAATAAAAAATCTGTATTTCTAAAAAGCATTATCTTTTAGCCTGTAACATTTGACAAGTTGCTGACAACTGCTCAGAGTGTAGACAAGTGTCCGGAGCTCGGTTGAAGAAACCCTGTGCAGTTGTGCTGTGCTGGTTCATGGCTGCCCTGGGAAGAGCAGCCAGGAGATATTTGGAGAGGGGTCTTTCAGAGCAGCCACGACTCCAGCATTTGTGGAAGCTGGCTGGGCTGTGGACTATTCATAACTCACCCACCACTGAAGAGTCTCTTAATGCTTCTCCTGATTTAAGTGGCTGACTTTTATGGCCCATTTATGGCCCATTTCAACAGAGCAGTTAAACATGTTCCAAGACTGGTATCTATATGTAAATAAAGGGAATGGTCCTTGGCTGGCACCCAGGCTCCTGGTCCCCACTGGTGACCTGTCCTGCACAGCCCTGAGCCCACACATTCCTAACAGAGGGCAGAGCATGAGGCTCCCTCCATGGAACCCTCCTTCCCTTCAAAATCCAGCCTGCAGCACCCAAATCCGTGGCAGCCCCAGAGCTCCTGCCCAGGGGAAATTCCCTCCCCTGTTCATCTCCCCTGCTGCTCTGGACCTGCAGCACACACCTGACCTCACACCGAGAGGCTCACAAACAAAACAAACCCTCATTAGCATTTATACCAGCCCTGGGAAGGCAGAGGCACTGCTCTGGAGGGGCTTAAAACCCAGGAGATTTTTCGTGTGTTTTGTTCATATACTGTCCAGGAGAAGGAAATCACACAAGCCAGGGTGCAGGACGTGGTACTTTCTATGACTGGAAATGATGATATAGCAAGAAAGGGCATATAAGGAGAAGTCTTATATAAGATGTAGGTTTTACAAGCTTTATAAAGACTCTCTTAGCACTCGTTAGTGGCAGAAATCTCCCTGTGGGCCAACCAGTCTGAAATGGGAAGGATAGAAAAGTGTCTTCCATTTAAAGAAATGGGCTGTGAACGTGCTGTCAATGTCTGTGATTCTTTTTATTGATTTACAGTGTGTAAGCCATAAATCACTCTACCATTTACTGAGCCCATAACTATGCATCACTTTGTCAGGGAAACTCCTCAAATTGTAAGGGGGACATGCAAGAAAAGAGACTTCTCTTTCATTGACTGGGCTCAGCCAGGGCTAGATTTAACACACAAGGTGGGGTGGTACATATAGATAAAACACTTAATTTGAACATCTGCCCATATCTGCTTAGCTCTCATAGGATTAATCCTTGGCCACAAAGGCACAGATGGAAGCCACTGGACAGGGGTTTGCTTCCCTTGCCAAACAATCTCCCACCCTCAAGCCCTGCTCCAGGGCAGCCCAGCTGCAGAGGAGCCTCTGATGGCACCAAATTGTGAGGGAGCACCTTGGCCGGGGAGCAGGGCTGTCGGCTGGGGCAGGAGCAGTGCTTGTCCTGAAGCTGGTTTTGCCCAGGGCAAGCAACACCACCATCCACTCTGCCAGAATGTAAAAAAAATTACAAAACCTGTGTCAATCTTATCTTACAACAGATTTCAGGACAAAACCTATGATTAATGAATTATAGACAAATTAATAACTACCTTCAGTTTGAACAAGATTTCCACCTACTCTTTCTTAATTTTCAAGAAGTCCTGCAGAGTTAAATAGTTCAGATTTGGTTTGCCCATAGCATTCAGCAGTTACATTCTCGGTACAAAAATCTTACCTGAAGGGCAAAACTTACCAAAAGACTCTTATAAAACCCATCTGCTTTCTGCAGAACTTCTACACTCAGATAGGTGTTCCAGGTTCACTCCCATCAAAGTCACGACCTCCCCTGCCATGGCAGCAGCACTAAGCCATGAGAGTTTTGGGGTGCTGCCTAAATCTGGGATGAGTGTGCATTCACCCACACAGGGAGCTGGCAGAGCACCATCTACCGGCACTGAGAACTGTTCCTCCCTTGGTGGGACCTGTCATGCTTGGGTTGTTTTATGTTTTAAATAACCTTGCTGATCTGCCTCGTAAGGCATTTCATTCTTTGTATGCTAATTCAAGCCCAAGGCAAAAATCCATTCTTCTTCAGCAAAAGCCCGACACACCTTCTTCAGCCCAGCCTGGTACCTGGGTTTTGCACAGGTGTAAAATTAAGGTGTGATTTAGTGCTTTGCTGAAGAAGGACTGCTTGCTGCAGGAGCACTGACTTGGCTGGATCGGGGCCTTGCTGCTTTAAGGTTTTCTGATTAAACATCCCCACCAGATTACACTGCAGGAGGCTCTGAAGAGCAGTTCTCTGCCAGAGTGAAGCAACTGGAATAATTCAGGTCTTCTGCTTGCTCAGGGCTGATCACTGAAGGGGCAGAAATTAATTTCCTATAAACACAGGCATATTTTTTTTCACTACCTTGGCAAATGCAGTTGTAAATAAGCCATTACAGGAGCTGATCTTTATGATGCGTGACTTTGGCTCGTCCCAGTGGGGGATATTTTATGAGGCATTTACATAAACATATACAAATCAAAACGGCCAGCTGTGCTTCTCCTGTACCTGCAACCTACAGATACTTCAGCTAATTGCAGGGTCACAAAACCAGCGCCCTGAAGTGGAGCCAGGTCAGGTGTCTGGGCTGGACAAAGTGAGGTGAGATCTGATAGGCATCCCCAATACCCAGGCTGGGAGGCTTTGAGGAGCTGCTCTGCACACAGCAAGGCACCCGAGTCCCACAGAAATGAATAAACCATCAGATTCCCCACAGTGCCTGTCTGTGGGGGTGATGTTGTTCATCAAGACTGCACTATGATCCCTGTAAAATACATCAGGTAAAACAGTTGACTCTGGACTTAATGAGGAGGTTTGAGAGTCTTTGTTTTAAATATATTTGGGCACTGTTTGATGGAAACTTGTAGTGGGTTGATGCTGGCTGGATGCCAGGCACCCACCAAAGCTACTCTGTCACTCCCCTCCACAGCTGGACAGGGAAGAGAAAATATAACAAAGGGGTCATGGGTTAAGGTGAGGACCAGGAGAGTTCACTCATCAAACACTATCACAGGCTAAACAAGCTTGGAGTTATTAATTGAATTTGTTACTAACAAAATCAGAGCAGGATGGTAAGAAGTAAAATAAGACCTAAAAAAGTCACCTTCCCCCATCTCTTCCTCCATCCCAGCTCTGCCTCCTCCCCCAGCAGCTCAGGGAGATGGGAATGAGAGTTATGGTCAGTTCATCACAGGTTGTTTCTGCTGCTTCTCAGAGTCAGAGTCCTTCTCCTGCTCCAGTGCGGGGTCCGTCCCATGGGAGACAGTTCTCCATGAACTCCTCCAAGGTGAGTCCATCCCACAGGCAGCAGTTCTTCACTAACCCCACCGTGGGTGTGTTTGCAAGGAGTGCAGTCCTTCAGGCACAGCCTGTTGCAGTGTGGGTCCCTCACAGGGTCACAGGTCCTACCAGGGAACCTCTCTCCATGGATCCACGGCCCCTGCTCCAGCACAGGCTTCCCACGGGCTCTCAGCCTCCTTCAGGCCCCTCCCTGCCCTGCCCTGGGCTCCTCCGGGGGCTGCAGGTGGGTCTGTGCCCCCCGTGCCCTCCCTGCCTGCTGGGGAATCTCAGCTCTGGAGCTGGAGCAGCTCCTGTCCCTCCTCCTGCATTGCCCTGGGGGTGCTGTTCCTCCCACGTGTTCTCACTCCTGTCCTCTCTGGCTGCTTAATAATTTCCTTTTTCCCTTCTCAAATCTGTTATCACAGAGGTGTTACCACCATTTCTAATTGGCTCAGCCTAGGCCAGTGTCAGGTCCATCCTGGGGCCTCCTGGGACTGGCTTTGCTGGACATGGAGGAAGCTTCCAGCAGCTTCTCACAGAAGCCACCCTTGTAGCCCTTCTGCCACTAAAACCTGGCCATACAAACCAACTACAAAATTCAACAGTCATAAAATGTTATCACCATGTCAGGATGGAAACAGTATAGGTGTGACAGTGACAACACTTTCTCTTGGAAGACCTTGAAGGCACAGAGCTTCCTTTTAGACCCCAGTATCTAGAACTCAGTGCCTAAAATAACTGCTTTGTTCTGTATATTAGCAAACATTTATTCAGCTTATTCATCTTGGCCAAGGCCAGGGAAGGAGCCAGTGGCAGAATCTGAGTCCCTGATTTCTGCCCTGCCATTTCCTCCATTCACCTTCCCAACTTTAACCTCTCTCCAGATCTCTTTATCCTAATGGCATCAACTCCTTTTCACTCACTACTGCCATTTTCTTTCATAACATCAGTCTTAGGCAGCTGATGTCAGCTCTGACACACAGGTACCTCTGCCAGGAGTCTTCAGCTCAATCTCCATCAGGCATTGCAAGACTCAGAGAGTTTTTACACTGTGCTCTCAAGCCAAGGCAGCTCAAGCACAGCAGTGTGTCCATCCTTTCTAGTCCTCTGCTGATGCACGTGAGAAGCCAGGTCTCTCTCAGGGCAAAAACTGCTGATCCAGCCCAAGTCTGGAGCTGGGGGAGGTGTCTCTGAAGGCTGGCTGTCAGGCCAGGTTTAGCAGCTGATTAAGTTTTCTGCAGCCTGTTTATTTCTTTAAATGACAGAGGCACCTTCACGGGAACAATGCACGCACACGTGGTGTGTTCCAGGCTTCCTTTCCCCAGCCATGCCACAGCTACACTCATCCTATTTGATCTCTGCTAATAAATACAAAACCTCAGGCCAGCTGCTCCCTGAGCATTCAGGAAATGACAGCCAAAGTCTATTCAAGAAACTACATTCAATGGATGGGGAGAGAAAGAACACATTGCTTTGAAAGCATGGCCTGATTTCCTCTCCATTCCCATCAAACAGACTTTTCCAAACTCTTCTGCTTTCGAAACAAGGTCAATCCTTGAAGCAGCCGTGTTGGATTTCAGTGGGCTGTGCAGCCTGATCAATAGACTGCCTCTCCTCCCCACCTCTCCTGGGCTGTTCTCATTGGCTTGAAACAGCCCCTGTTTCCCCTCCATCTCTCTGGTGACCTGTCTGCATTCAGAGGACAACTGCTTCCCTGTGCCACTGCTCCAGAGAAAGCTCTGGCTGTCTTAGGCCATGTTGTCTGCAAGATTGTTATCTGGTTATCTTTTAATTATAGATTAAACAATGGTAATTGGCTCCCTAGAAGGTTTTTGTATCCCAAAGGTGTAGGGAAGTGGGCTGAGGATGAACAGAGCTTGTTGTGTTGTGGGTTGGAGCAGCTCTTGCCCTCATCCAGATTCCAGACTCAGAGCTCAGTAGGACCAGCTGGATCCAGCCAGCAAAGGACACAGGGCAGGATGAGACAGGAGGTGTCTGGGGGAACATTGCTGATTCTGGCAGTTGCAGGCCAAAAGGGAGATCCTGATCTGCAGCCACTGCTCACTGTGCCCACAGTGGGTGCTTCCCCATGCACAAAGCACACAGAAAGCTCTTGCTTTCCACTGAGGCTGTGTTTGAGGCTGGACATGCTTTGTGCAAGTTCTGTGTGAGATACACAGTGAATTTAGAGAAAGATAAGGGTAGCAGATTCCCTGGATTTATAGGACTGCACCACTCCAGTGCTACTGTGCTGATAAAGTCTTTCCTGTTGCCCTCCAACGTGGCTCTGAATGATCCATGCAGGCAGGCTCAGGCAGGTACAAATGTCAATCCACTAAGCTTGATTATGCTTTATAAATGCCACAGTGAGAGAAAGGGGAGCCTTTCCTTCTTCACAAGCTATTGTCTTTAACTGGGTAAGAGTCAGCCTAGAAAGCATCACTAGTTCAAAATCACTCAGTAACATCTAACAACTGGGTTAATTTGAAGTTGGCAAAGCTTTCACATCAGTCTGCTGCTACAAAATCCAGCCCACCCTTTCAGGAGCTGAGCAGTCAGAACAAAGCATCAGTTCAAAAAGCACTCAATGGTATTCTCATCCATCATTTCCTGTCCCTTGATTTATTTATTCTCACCAAACTGGTGGATACTGATTACTCACTCTACAGACTTGCATAGATCAATACCTGTTTTCAAAAGAATATTGTGCTAAGCTGAAGAAATTAGTTTATTTTGTAATGGGGAAGAAACAGGGCGTCAATCAGACCTCTGGACCTTCCTGTCAAGGCACAGCAGTGCTCCATGCTAAAGTACAAAAATATGAGACAGCAGAAATAGGCTGGGCTGGTAGGAAAAAGGACCTGATTTTCATAGGAAAGAAGGAGGCAACAGAAGAGGATCCCCCAAAGACCTGCCAGTCCCTCGTGCTTTCCCTGCCACACCTCTCCCTCTCCTGCAGCACAAACCTGGCCCATGGCTTTGCAATGCTGAGCAATTTGTGCTTCCACCTGGAGCAGTGAGGGGAAAGTGATGCATTTTCTCAGTCGTGTGCACAGCAGTTAATTAGACCCCACCTAAGTACTGCTGCAGGGCAATGAAAACCCAGCAGAACTTGAGGTGAAATGTTTGCATCTACATAATTGCCAGTAAAAATCAACAGGAAATGGAAGATGACATCCCACAGATAACCTTAAATTTCAACCTTAATACCCAAACCACTGGTTATCAGCACTCAACAGCGCTAGGAGAAGATTTAAGTGATGCTGCCAAGACCTGACCCCACTTGTAAGAGGTTGTGAGTTTGACCATCTACACTAAGAAAGGTTGTGGTGCCCTGAAAATCTCCGTAAGAACCAAGCAGAGCTCATACAGAGAGTATAATATTTTCTAATTGACTACACAAGTCTTGTAAAAAAAGTACAAAAAATAAATCTTCCCCCAAAGTTTAGTACACAATCAGGCTATTTTCCTGAAGAATTTACTTGCTCCTACGAGACTCTTCCACATGCAAGTTGTTTGTTGAATTTCTGTCACATCACCTGGAGCAACTAGTCTCAGGAGACATGAGCTTTGCTGCTTTAACAAGCTGTTTCAGAGAAAAGCCTTGCCAAGATCAGTGGTTGCAGTCAAGGAGCAAAAGTCACTGGACTGCCCATCTCTTTTCCTTGAAACTAGCAAAGGCACTACAGGGAAAAACCTACAAAAACAGTACTGGAATTGGATACTGTAAAATGAAAACCTTCACCTGGCATGGGTGCTCACAGGAAATTATGGTTCTGCTCAGAGATTCTTTGAGTCCCCCAAGGTACAGCTACATTATTCTTTTATTTGCATCTCCGGTGCAAACCTGACTTTATTTCTCAGCAGTGCCATGCTGGTGCAGCATTTCTATTACTCCTAAACTGTGCCTCGTATGTGGCACAGCCTGTGCACTGCTCTGCACTGCTCTCCAATTAAACTGCATACTGAGAACATGTTGACATTGTTAAGGTTAATGACCTAATGATGAGCACCAGGAAACAGGTTTGCAATAAAATGGTCTGTACTGATTGCTTCCATGATGAATGCGAACAATATGTTGGACTGGGAACAATATGTTAAACAATATGTTGTGGTTTATCAATGTCAGGGTGCAGCGCTGCCGCAGTGGCTGCTGCCTGGAGAGCCCAGGGAGGGTCACTTTGAAATGAGCACGAGGAAAGATTTGCTCTCACAGGGGAGGAAGGAGAAGCACCAGCCTCAGGAAAGGCAGGAGGAGAGCCTGATCCAGCCCAGCTCAGCATCACCAAGGAGGCATGGGCCAGAGCTGGCAGGAAACACAGACTTGTTACACCTGCCACTAGAAATGAAGCACCTTCTGAAAGGCTAGGTTAAAATAATACCAGGGCTAGAGTCTAATACGAGACAGATTTGGTGCCCCTGAGAAACAGGCACAGTGGAGCAGGCGTTGGTACAGAAGAGCAGCTCGGCTGTTACGTGAATAGATATAAAAAATTTAGGAGCTGAAAAACAGAACTTCGAAAGAAGCATTTTCCTTATTCAGGGAAGAGTTAATTTCTTGAGATGAAAAAAAATACCCAAAACTCTTTTCATCCTAAAAAGCCTTGCTAACTGCAGGGCTTGGTGCCGGTGATGCAGAACCTCAAAGGGCTGCTCTGAGCCACGGCTGCCACTGCTTTGTTTTGACTGCCTGCCCAACACCAACAAACCCCACAGGAGCAGCACCCACGGCCCAGACTCCCAGAACTCAAGTTAATTAGAGCTACATTAGCATCAGGCGACACAGAAACCAGGGCAGGCAGCTGAGCTGGGGGACTCCAGCAGCTCTGCTGCTGCCTGGGTTCAGTAAAGCCAGAGATTAGAGGGCAGCACCAGGCTAATGGCAACATGTCCATGAAAGCCACGAGTCAGGCAAATAACCCAACCTTCTGCACAGCCCAGACAGAAAGCTCAGACTTGCAACCTTCAGGGACACTGAACATGGGAGGAAGCAACGCCCAGCTTAGCAAAACCAATGCCACTTCACATCAATACATATGAACTTACTTTTCAAATGAAGAGAAATAAACAGATAATCCTACTAGCCAAAAGGTAGGCCACAGTTGTAGATCTTGAAGGTACACAACCCCTAACTAGGAAGGGCACAGACCCCTTGATGTACTCCAAAACACTCTGCAGACACTATCTCTCTCCTAAGCCCTGGGCACTGTGGCAAGACAAAGCTGAAAACTCCCTTGGGCTTTATCCACTGCCCCCTCCTTCCCCCATTCCATCCCCTGTGCTCCCCCAGCTGAAGCAGAATTACAGTATGGGTCATTTCACTGCATGAAAGGGAAAGTCTGGCCTAGCCAGGCTTCTGGGGGCTCCCCCTGCACTGTGAGCTTGGTCTCAGCCTCCCAAGTTTGCATTTTAGCAGATGTCACTAGTGAAAGATGTCAACCAGGTTTCCTTGTGGCTAGAAGTAAGGGGCAATTTCTGGAGAAGGAAATACCTACAGCTGAAAGTAATCCATGCCCCCTTGGGCAAAAGCTATCACTGAAATAGTTTGCTCTGGCACAGATAATATCACCAGAGAAGAGACTGTCCAGGCTGATTTGTGGACTCCGAAAAGATGGACAAGGTTTCAGACACCTCAGTCCCAGATTAGGAGAAGGAAGGGCTTCTCCAGTGGGTAATTCAGAGCACATTTGAGGAATGTATCCTTAAATCCCCATTAACTATAACCAGACACTAACTCCTTAATTGAATTAAGTATGCAGTATCTGGCACTACCTCCTCCCACCACACATGCTCTTCCTGTCAAGGGCTTGTGTGAATTTATTTGCTGCTCATCTCTCTGACAAAGGAGAAATATTTAGAGCACAGGACTGGGAGCCAAGAGCCTGTGTTTCTGCCCCTAGGTCTGAGCTAAGAAAAATCATTTAGCTCAGTGATCCAGGAAAATGAATGCCCTACATTTTGGCAGTAAGGCTGGATAACCATTTCAAACTCTGAGCTAATAGATCTTGGGCTCCTTGGTCACTTAGGAGCTTTGAGCAGGTTATGCTGCAGCTATCAGAGTGAGCTGGATCCTCTACACTGCATTGAGGGATGCCTTCCTAGGAGAAGTTCCCCAATCAAACCCCTCTGTTTAGGGTCTTCTCAGGAAGTCAGGTTTTCCCTGAAACTCTGTGTAAGGTCCAGAGGCACTGACCACAATATTGCCCTCTTTAAAAGCTTCAAGCTCACTAACTTTAAACTTGCAGGTTTTTTTGCCTTAGTATCACTGGTAAATTTTTCATCTCTGATTCACAAAGAAAAGGAAAAATTGTATTCAATGGAAAGAAAATGTACTCTTTGTCAATACCAATCAATTTTCAGAGCAAATAATTTAACTACGAATTATAGAAAACAACAAACCCCAAAGAAAAGCCAGTCCTTCCCCAGATGCAAGAGCGTGTCAATTTGTTTTTAACTCACTTTGACTGGTGATATATCCTATATGATCTCCAGAAGTCATTCAAGTATTTATAATGATGTTAGCTGAAACGAAGGCTTGGAAAGACTCTGGCTTTATGGAATGAATTTCAAGACCATATGCAGGGATTTAGCTGTGTGACTCCCATTAAAAATCAGTAGGTTCCTGCAGGCTAAAATCCTTGAGAACTGACCTCTACCAACTTGAAGCTGTCTGTGTCATCACATTAAAAGTTGCATTGCTTATAGGTTAATGCTAAAACCCTCTGATGAGAACAAATAAGCTTTAAAACTACCAAGCCAGAATTCACCTTGCTTTTAGTGCTGTGGAAATAAAAAGCCAGCTAATCGAAGTTCAGATTCTGTATAATTCTTGAAAAAAAGTGCAGCCTGTTTGAACTCCTGTCTGTCCTGAAGTCCAAAGGCTTTCATCCTTTGGAGGTCTGATTTCCAGCAGTCTCAGCAATTCTAAGTGTTCAAACAGAGCAAATGTGGGGGACAGCTTGCCATGGAAACCTGGTAGGGGAGCACCCAGGGGCTGCTGGTACCTCTGACCTGGAACAAACCTTTCTTTCCCCTACAGCCTCTTACAGGAAAGGTGACATAAGCTGCCAGCTCCCCATGCCTTGCCCTGCCTCACCTCACAGGTGAGGGCATGCTGGAAGATTTGTTAATGTGCTGTACCTTCCATCACTGCCAACAGGCTGAGCCATCCTTGAAAGTCTGTGCTGGAAGATCTCAGGGAAGGAAAACAAGTTGCTGAGCAGCTCTGGGTATCACAACAGCAAAGGTGAATTCCCTTGCCTGTGGAAGGAATGAAAGGTTCAGATAGATGGGCTTTCAAAACCAGGAAGATTCTAGAAACCATCACCCTGTTCTGTTCAAAACTGTTCCCAGTGCAGCCCTTGCCCACAGACAGGTCCCACTGCAAGCCCTGGCTGAGCCCAACTGGTTCTGGGTGCTTTGGAGCAGGTGAAGAACTGTGACTACTCACTGGGGACAGGGCAACTGAAAATATCCTTCCCTGACAGCAGAGTCTGCCCACAGGATCTCTGCCAGCTCAAAATGCTGCAGTGTGCTGTATCCAACTAATCTGCCACTGATTTAGGAAAGGGAACTTCAAAGATGTCCTAAAACAAGCCCGGCTCACCAAGGAGCAAGAACCAAAGAGAATTCTGAGGTCACCTACCACTGACATCTCAGTGCCAGACATCCTGCCCAAGCTACCTGAGGAGAGACATCCTCCCAGTCGGTGGGTGATTCAGCCCATCGCTCGTGTATTTTGGGAGGGGGCTGAGTCACACTCTGAGCCTGCCAAGCTCTCTCAAGGGAGCCTGGAAGCATGATTTTTAGAGGAGTGGAATTATGCAGACTAGGGCTGAGCTCTGGTTATCATAGTTACTATTTCATCTACAAATCAAAACTGCAGTTGTTGGGTCTGAGCAGCACTAATACAAAGCAACATCAGCGAACACCAGCAAAACTCATGATTTCCACTTGACACACATCAGGTGGGATTGGGCCCTGTGCAGGAGCCTTCCAGTTCAGACTGGGGTCCTTTCATAGCAATCACCAGTTCCCCCTTTGATGTGTGCTTATCTCCTGCTCTGTGGTGCAGAAGGAAGGGGAATGGCCCCTGTTTGCATGTTCAGGTATTTGCCTTGCTAATGAAGATGGTGCATATTCACTTTTGATCTGCAGAGAAATGGAAAGTGAAAAATTGAAGCTGATTCCCACCACTAATATTGTCACTGAACATCACCAGGCTGTCTCCTGGCTGTGATCTCTCTGCCTGCTGCTGCCATGGGAGCAGGTGCCACTTACAAACATCTCAGGCTGCTTGGCCCAAGGGATGCCTTGAGCTATGAATCCCCCAATGCAGCACTACCCTGCCTGGATTTGGTGCAAATATTGCTAAATGCCCAGAACAGAGAAAAAAACCCCAGCATGTTTAAATCAACAGCTTCAATGTTAGCTATAAAACTGGAACCCAATCAAAGGCATACATTAGGAAAAACCTGCCTTCAGTCTGGAAATCTTCCCCTCAGTGGGTTTGGGCCTGCGAGATAGAAGCAAAGAGCATGAAGGGGGTTTCATCATGGTGTTGCTTGCCCAGATCTCAGGTGGTCTGTGCCCAGCACAGCCTGGTGGAGGCTCCTGTGGCTGACTATGAGGGTCAGGGTCATTCAAAGGATAAACAGCTGCTGAAACAGAGCATGGACTGGATATAGGGGAGCTCCTAAAGACCCCCCATCTCCCTTTAATGCAGCATCTCTTTCTGTATCTCCTTCATCTCTCCCAAAGTGCAGAATAATATCACATAGAGCAGCAGAAATTGCTGTTGTTCCCTGGAACAAAAGAGATCAAATCCTTGGCCCACTGAATATCCCGGCTAAAGTCACAAAAAGCAGGCTATGACCCTAAAAATATTGAGGTCTGATATAAAACATGTTAGTAGAAAAGCTTCTGTGGCAGCATGAACAGAGTGTACATCTGGGCCCTTGATCTGGACAAACAAAAAAGAAAATGTGGATAAAAGGGGCTAAAGCTGCAGAGGAACCCAGTGTTTGACAGAGCTGCCTCTTCCCTGTGTCACTGAAATGGGGCTGGAGGACACACACAGGGTTCCCGTGGTCACTGGGTGCTGTAAATAGGTAAGTCTGGGGTTTTTGGTGTTTGTCACCTCCTTGGGACAGGCTCTCTGTGCTGTTCCCTGGGGACAGGCAGCCATCCCACGCCAGCCCCGCTCCCGCTGCGCACGCACATCATCTCACTCCAGTCAGACTCCTTTTATTGACTCCATCTGTAACGTGTGAAGGTCATTGCCTCACTTCACACGTCTCAGCAGGGCTGTATTTCCACATTTAGCCACTTCAGTTTGTCAATATTAACATCTGTTACTATTTAACACCTACCACTGCTCCAAGGCAGGCGGGTTTAGCCCATGGCCCACTTTGCCCAGCCTGGTGTGCAGGGCTGGGCAGGGCAGGGCCCCTTCCTCTCGCCCCAGGTGCCCCAACACTGCCTGGCTCACATCCCCTGAGGAGAGGGGGAAGCCCAGGAGCAGCTCAGCTGCTGTAGGGACACACACAGGGAGTGCTGGCAGCTGCTGTTTGCTCTGACAGAGCTGTGAGCAGCAGCTCTGCCCTGCTCCTGCCATCCATCCACCAGATCAATTGTTTTCTCTGCAGTGCTGGGGCAACAAAACCAGCCCACAACTCCAGGTGGTGAACTTTCTGTCAGGATTCCCACAGTCAGAGTTTGGCCTCCCTGGGTTCCTTGTTATTATGAAAAAATAGCAGAGTGTGGATGTTAACAGCTCCAAATATTTGTGTGGTTCACAATTCATTCCCTATCCCGGGATCTCTAAGGAATGGTCACAGCAGCTGAGTCATGACTAGAGATGGGCTGAGTGGTAAAACATTCCAGAGCACAGTACTGTAAACTCCAGGATTTCTACACAGACATTCTCAGTTGCTCCATTCTGCCTCCATAGAATCACAGCATCATTTAGGTTGGAAAAGCCCTCTAAGTTTATTGAGTCCAACCAGCAGTACCAAGGCCAACACTAAGCCATGTCCCCAGGTGCCACATCCACACACCTTCTGAACACTTCCAGGGACAGTGACACCACCACTGGCCTGGGCAGCCTGTTCCAATGCTTTACAACTCCTTCAGTGAAGAAATGTTCCCAATTTAACCTGCCCTTGAGCAACTTGACCCCATTTATTCTCCTCCTGTCCCTGTTCCCTGGGAGCAGAGCCCGACCCCCCCGGCTGTCCCCTCCTGTCAGGAGTTGTGCAGAGCCACAAGGTCCCCCCGAGCCTCCTTTTCTCCAGGCTAAGCCCCTTCCCAGCTCCCTCTGCTGCTCCTGGAGCACCAGACCCTTCCCCAGGCTGTTCCCTTCCCTGGACACACTCCAGCCCCTCAATGTCTCCCTTGTCATGTGGGGCCCAAAACTGACCCCAGGATTGGAGGTGGGGCCTCACCAGTGCCCAGCACAGGGGGACAGGCACTGCCCTGGTCCTGCTGGTCTCACTGTGGGTCCCAATTCTGCATGAAATCCTGTTCTCTAGCACTCCCTATTGCCCCATATCTGCTCCCCAAGCTCCCTGGCCCCTGGAGCCAGAGCTACAGTGCACCATGCAATGACCAGCAGTGGGATGGCTCTGCCAGAGCCCCCAGTCCCATGGCACGTGCCCCACCCAGAGCTGGCTGACTCTGAGCTTAGTCAGCAGGGAACACACCAGGCTTTGGGTTCAAGGCTAATGCTGGCCACAGAACAGGGCTTTGACAGACAAATGGTAACTTCAGGCATTATTTTGACACTGTTGACATGGCACAGCAAGGCACAACACCTCTTGTATTAACACAAGACAACTGGGAGTGTCAGATGGAGTAAGAACTGACTCCAGAGCAAATCAAGATGGTGCAATGGCACTCGAACCTGCTTTCATTTCCACATGCCTTTGCATTTCCTGGTGGTGACTGGGAGCAGAAATGCCCACAGATGAGCTGCTGGGGAGGTGTCTCATGGTTCTGCAAGCTGAGAAGTCCAGAGAAACATTGATGTCCAAGAGAAGGAAGAACTAAACTAATCCTGCTGAAATGGTTTGTCCAAAGCTCATCTGCCACTGTAGATCCCTGACTGCAGTCATGATGGTGCCGTCTCTGGTAGCCAGGACAAACCCCCATAAACCAGAGTAAACAAGCCTGAGCAGATGCAGCTGCTTACAGAATTCCTCTGGGACCAGCAGGAAAAATTCTCTCTCTCTGCTGTTGGATTTCTCCTGCTGAACAGGGCTCTTCATCTCTGCCTTCCCTTGAAGTATGTGGGATTTCGTTTTCTCATGAGTCATGTCTCATGGAATCAGTGTCCAACTGGGACATCATTACAAAGCCTCAAAACATTACTTTTGTAGCAAATTCCCAGTAGAATAAAATTCACAAACTTCTGTTTAATTAATAGTGTGGACAATTACTTGCAGATTCTCCAAACCATGGCAACCAGCCAAGACCAATGTCTTCAAAAGAGGTTTCAAGTATCAGAGTTTTCCACCTCTAAAACTCCCTCCCTCCTTTGACAAGACAAATATAATTACTGTTGATTTGCTTTACTTCAGGTAAAAAAAATTCAACAGTTTCCTGTCATCTCAAACAGCTGTCTTGAAATTCCATCGTTTGTTTAAATTCTGATTAATTGTTTAGAAGAAGTCCCATGTCTATTCAGCTGTGCCTGCCTTGTGGGAATTTTACAGACAACTAATTCTATGCAGACAATATCCACTACAAACAGGAGTGGCTGGTCATCCTATAAAGCCATCATGGTGTTTGTGGTCCTTCTCAGCTCCTAAAGATGAGGATGAGGAGGAGGATGAGGAGGAGGAGGAGGAGAAGGAGAAGGAGAAGAGGGACTGGATCTCCTCCTCTGCACAGCAATGGAAGCTGTAGCACAGACAGCTGCAGCTAATGTGAGGAGGGTGAATGTGGTATCTTGGGAGGCTGATCTTGAAAGAAGCAGAATTTCAGCTCTCCTAAATGCCCTCTATTTCTCTACATCTCCCAGTGTCTCCCATTAAATCAGGGCCATCCACAACACTCAATATTCCCTCTGCTTTCTGCAGGAGTATCAAGACTCTTCCCTCCACGAGTTTATTGCACACTTCCCTTCCTTGTTCAGGGAGGGACTGGGGCATGTCAGAGGGTCTCAGCTATCCCACAGCCCAGGGCAAGCATTAGTGACACCCTCTCAGCCCTGTGTTTTCAGCAGGAAGGTTCCCACATCTGTGTCCCAGAGCCTGAAGGGAATAAGTGGTGCCTTGGTTCAGAAACACAAATTTAAATGCTGCAGGTGTAAAACATGGGAGCAAGAAGCATTATTACAGGCTACTGTGAGGAACAGGTTAGTAATCTTTCAAGACCAAATAAGAGTCTCCAAGAGTCAGTCCTACAATGCTTCAAGTGATGGTTAGAGCCCTGAAAAACCGTAGATGGAACAGGAAGGTTTTCACCAAATAACTGAATAATATAGAGACAAAAGAATTTCAAGCTGTCAGTATAGTGAAGTTCAGCACAGGAGGAAAAAAAAATAAAAGAAGAAAAATACTACTTTGATAGTTCTTGCACAGATTTTCCCAGGACTGGGAACATATGAAATAAAATCTGGCTTTCAGCATCTTCCTCTGTCTGTTTCCCCTCACCTTGCTACAGCCTTCTGTTCTTGCTGGTAAATGTAAAAGAAATGTTCAAAAGATTTTCTCTAGAAACAGGGAAACATAAATTGGTACACAAATGTGGCAATATCCAACTCTACCTTTGCAAAGATCTTCTAGAGCTTAACGATTCCTCTGTACAGATTCCCTCCAGTTACCAGTTCCTACAAAGTCAGGGGTCCTTGACCAAAAAATATTCTCAAAAGGATGAGCAGCAGCAGGTTTTTGACATATTCTCACTCACCCACCAGAAAACAAAAAGCAATATGTGGGAAATGAAGTCAGATAATCTTCCAGGCCAGCAAATATTTCCACTTGGATTTTACCTTGGGAGCAAACTCAATCCCACAGCAGCAGTAGCAGGTTTCAGACCACTGGATATCTGCCTTTTAATCAGAGGTTTCACCTCTTGTCGGGTAGAGCTTTCTTTTGACACTACTGACAAACAAGAGAGAGCACCTAAATACAAATGTCAAAACCAGTGATCAAAAGAAGAAGGAAAATCTTCAGAAGGAGGTATCACAGCTGATGTTGAACTTGTCCTGACAGCAGCCCCAGCATCTCCCAGATGTCTTCAAAAAGGAGAGATGAAAAGGGAGAGATTTTGCCAGTGTGTAGGGGGTGATGGCATCATCTTTCAGCCAATTTTACCAGCCTGTGAGAATGGACAAGGCTGTCCCAGGGCAGAGAAACCACTTCTGAAACCATGATAACACTCCAATCTTCAAAGTAACCCAGAAAGAAATACCCTCCACAAGGCAGCAAGCCCCCTGGATCACAGGTACAATAAATTTCATAATGGTATGGTCTGGCTAAGCCAATTCCAGACCTAGTGGAAGGCTAATGAGTAAAAACCACCAAACATTTAGTCTTGCTGCAGCTTTGACACCTTAGAGGGAGGTAAAAGCAGCTCTTGTTTTCCTGGAAGGGATGTACTTTTGTTCCTGTGGGCTTCTTCAGATACACTGACACTGCTCAGAGGTGTCACTTGCAAGGCAGTGTTCGTTGAGTCCCCATTTCTGTTAGTTGCCCTCTCTTTACCTCCAAAATATTCCTAGCAGACTTTGATTTCCAATGCAGTCCTAACATTTCATTTCACTCCCACAACATTGTAGAGGCACAGCCTTCACAGCAGACTTTACAAGGAATTTTGTAAGAAATCAGCAGAGCCATACTCCTGGCACAAACATCTCCAGCAGGATTACAGCTCGGAAGGTGACCAGGAATGTGTGTGTGTGGCACAGACAGATGCACCTCACCCCACGAGAAGAAGTACAAAAGGTGTGTGTGCAAAAGGAAGAAGTGTTCATCAGCACCAAACATTGAACTACCTGAGCCAGGAGCTGTGGCTTGTGATGGTCACAGAAGTGCCTGGATTTTGCAGAAGTTTGGGGTCTGACAGAGGGCCATAACCTCACACCGCTGGAGCAGGGACGTGACTTTGTAGGGATTCATCCTGAATAATAAGAATCAACTTTGGTATTCCCAACATGCAACAAGAAGTATATCAGGGTCTCTGAATAGGACCTGGAAATAAGGAAATTAACTTTTATCATCTGTTATCTTTTATAAAGAGGGAAGAGAAGATGTGGAGTGACTACAGAAATACTTGCCCTTCCCAAGCACCAGATATCTTGTGCTGACAGTGTTGATCTTGGCAAAGGAAGCAAAATGAGGAAGATACTGGAAGGAAGTGTCATGGAAGGATAATTTTTCTGCTTAGCTTTTTATGTGTCCCTTCCTCTTGTTTTTCACTAGCAAAGGAACTCAGTTGGACATCAGAGAGGGAGATCAGACTTCCAACTGGAGAACACATCAGCCTAAAATGGGCATCAGAAATTTTAACCTAAACTTTCCCAAATGTCCAGTGATTTCAAATTAGTGATGAATTCCAGAGGTAAAAAGGCATCTTTAATGGATGCTCAATGTAGTCATCTAAAATCAAACTACATCAAGGTGTAAGCATGACAAGTCATCAGAGGTAAAAATAAGGCCCCTGCTTTTGATCACTGCACAGCCACACTGCATGAAATGATGCTTCACCAGTTGCAGAGATACACAGAGAAACAGGACAGTGATCAAAACTTGTAGTGAGCAGAATTTGCATTGGCTTTGCCAAAAGCATGTACTGAATTAGTAATCCCCAGGAGAAATCAGAACGCTCACATTCCCAGAGAGATGAAAGAGTGGCTGAAAGTTGTGGCAAAATGCCTTCCTACTTCAAAACACTCTGCAGTAGGGAAAAAAAGGACAAAAAGAATATGGACCAGTTTTCCTGAGCAGTGTGTTCCCTTTGATCAGCTGTGTGAGGTAGTAAATCCTATATGCACAAGTACATGGGCACTAATTGAATCAGCTGTATGCTTTAATAATTGGCATTGACTGCAGAGGCTTTCAGGGGGTATTTTCTCAGGACCCCTCTCCTCAGCAGATCCGTTACATTTCTTGTCTTATTTACTCACATTTCAATTTTAAATCCTGCCATTGGTAACATGACAGCAGTGCTTTCATGAGCCTGCCTGGGCCCAGGGAAGGCTGTCAGAGTGAACACGCTGATCCTAGGGAAAGGAGCCTGATTAAAAACCTCATTGTGTCAGCCAGGCAATCAGCTGTTCATTATCCTATGACACACGACTACTGAAATGAAACATTCACATATTTTAAACTTGAGAGATTTGTACTTTAATATAATTATTTTTGAAAGATTCTTCATCAGAAAGGTTAATAAGAGCAATATAGGTTAATAACAGCACTAAGGCAGCTGACATAATCAGATAATTGACCTTATTGATATGTTAAGTGCCCTATGCTTCACCTTGGGATGTGTGACTGCTCTCCACAGTCAATTATCTTATAATGATGCCTGCTTCTTAAGGTCTTATTGCCTGAATATTGGACTTCATCCAAGGTTTTTGGTGCATCCCCCTTCCCTCTCCTGTAGGATTTCTGCTCCACTTTCATCTAAGAATTGTGCTAACATATTACAGGCACTTTTCATAAGTACACTGATTCAGAGTATCATCAATAGTTTATAAATCTGGTTTCCTCCAGCAGAACTGGAGTGATTCCTGATGTCCCCCTTCAGCAGGAATGGCTTCTCCCAGGTGTGGGATGCCTGAAGCACCACTGGGGCTCCTGCCCATCCCACCAGACAGGGGCAGCTCTCCAGTGTGGCACAGAAGGATGCCATGAGGTGTGTGGAGCCTTGCTCAGAAACCCTCATGGGATTCCTCCCTGAAACAAGGCTGTTTGCTCAGGCTCCTTTGCAGATTCAAAATTACCCCATTGCTTTTCACATGACATCAAGAATAAGAACAGAAGCTGTATCTGCATTAAAAGCTACAGCAATTCCCCCACCCCAATTTTTCCCTCCAGGTGGGTGCTGTGGCCCTGCTCAAGCCTGCATCTCAGTCCCACAGTGGCTGTGTGTGCCTGCTCCAGATTGTCCTGGGATGTCCAGATCCAGCACAGCCCTGTGTGGGTGTGGGGCTGGCTGGTGGGTCTGGCTGTCACCCCCTCAGCCACGAGCCCTGGGCTGGCTGCCCGTGTTCATGGCAAGGAGAAGCAGGAGTGGTGAGCTGGGGACGAGCTGCCCTGCCTGGCACACGCCAGCCCTGCTGGCAGAGCACAGCTGGCACAGCCACGGGTGATGGGCGGCTGTGGAACACCCCCACTGCCCCGGCCACGCCAATTCCTCCTGCTCCTGCTGCTGGTGACCTGCCAGTGGCAAAAGGGCTTGATGATCATTAGAAGGAGCCAGTCCAGAGCTGCTTCTGGGTCTCCCACCTGGGCTGCCCCTGCCCAACTCCTGCTTTAGAAATCTTTCCTCAACCTCACTTTGCTCATGTTCACACAAATGGTGCTTTTATCTCAAGGGTAGCAAAATGAAGTCACAATGTACCAGAGAGTCAAAAAGTTTAGGATATATTTGGGGTTCTTTTTATTTTTCCTTGAAGCAAAGTGGGCATCGGTGGGCAAGATTTTGGAAAAGGGACAGGAAGGCCTGAACTTGGAGCTCTAGGTGTTTGAAAAGCATCTGTGATCCTGGCTGTCTGCCTCATGCCTTCCATTCCCCCTCTCTATCTGCCACCTCATCTCCTTACCAGCCTGGGCACATTCTAAAACATTTCATTCCCTCAACAATGAATATTCTTGTCACCTAATGGGCTTAAAATTGGGATGATACTCAGCTGAAAGGCATTAGGTAATTTTGTGAGAGACCGGATCTGAATCGACGCTTCTGAGCAGGGCTGTGATGTGGAGAGAAAGATTTACTCTGCAACCACTGTGAAAATGAGGGGTTTGGGGAAGCCATTATTTCCGAGGCATTTTTCAGTTCTTCCCCAGCAGGCCTTTGAAGCACTCGGCAGTGTTTTAACCTCTCACTGATGTAAATGGCAGGCCAGTCTAATGCTGCCCTGCAGTTTAACAAATGCTGAAATGGAATGGCTGGCTGCTGCTTGGTGGCCTCTCAGGCTGGAGCCTCCAGCAGCAATCTGTTGTGCTCCAGGCTTCTCACAGACATGAGAAATGAAGGCTTGCTCTGCACTATTTATTAGTAAACCTGTTCTCTGCAGTTTTACCTGGTGAGACTGCTCTGATCATCGTAATTCAAGAAATAAAATTTAATCTGTGTGAACTGATATCAGTTAATAATTTAACAGGGATATCTTTACAGCAGCCTTAGCCCAGTAGTGCAATTAAGTTGCACAGGCAGGGTAACCTCCATGATCTCAGGTACTTTGAAAGCTTTGGGGATGGACCTGCTGAAATAAAATTGCCTCATCCTGGCACCAGTACCTTCAGCAAGACAATCCAGGGATGGAGGTACCTCCATGAGACAAGGAATAAAACCACAAAAGGTGGATTAGGCCAAAGCAAACCACACCAGTCTGGGAAATACTAAAATACTTTCCAACTAGATTTCTGCCTGACAATCTCCTGCCTGCGGGGCAGTGGGCACTGCCATCATATCTGAAGCCACTCCAACCATCAAGGTCCCCTTAGTTCCCTTCCAAAACTGGCTTTTCATTTTCAGGGACAGAGGACAGATGGTCAGCTTTAGTTTGGCACTGTGTCTCTTACCTTCCCTTTTCCTTTCATTCATTTTTAATCTACCCCCCTTAATACACCACGCTGGGAATGTCTGGAAAAATGGAGATGTCTGAGATTAAAGCAATGAGGAAGAAGGGAGCCAAGAGGATGCTTTAACTGCTTTCCAGCTCATATGGAAACATATAACACCAGGTGATCACATCTGGTCTAGGCAGAGGACTCGTGATGGCAGGAGAGGTTACACTTCTGCAATATGCTTTAGAGTTTGCAGAAAAAGACACTCTACACAATAACAGACATCTACATTTTCAGCACTCTCCAGTGACCAGGTTTTAGTCCTTCCCCTAACATTATCTATTAGTAGCCACAAAGCACCCAAGCAGAACTAATACTTTTAAAGCGACCAAGAAAAAGAATATGAGCTCAGAGCAACAACTTTTCTCCTGCTCTGTCACCCAGTAAACCAGAAAAGGGAGATGGGCCCTGTTAAATACATCACCCCAGTGACACACAGAGGGACTCATCTGACCAAGTCAGGTTTCAGGGCAAACTTGTTCCATTGACAAGTAAAAATATTAATTGAAAATATCCTGCTGCCCTAGCTCTGCTCTGAATGGGATCCTCAGAAGTCAACAACCTTTGTAATGAGTCCTGGGTACTGAGGCAAGGATGTGGAGTGTTGGGTGCTGTCTGCTCAATACCAGTCACATCACTGCTGGGGGACGTGGGTTCGGCCAGGAAAAGGCTGAGGCCAGGAGTGGGAAGTTTTGTTTTCAATTTTGTTGTGGTTTTTTTGCTGCTCTCACTCCAGAGAGGGTGTGAGATGGGGACTGCTGTTGCTGCTGCCACACTGCTGCTGCCCCAGAGAGAGTTCCTGCAGCAGAGCCCAAACCCTGCTGGGTGCACAGGGCACATTTTGGCAGCACAACCCCTCGCCCTGACAAATAAGCTTTCCAAGCTTTGTTTTGTCCCTGCTTTCTGTTGGTTTGGGGCTGGGGGTGGAGAAGTTATGCCATAAGAGGCTCCCTGAAATATATTGATTTTGTTTTCCCAAATGGTCCCAGCCCAGGGCCAGTTGCCATTTTGCCTTTGGGAAACTCCACTGGGCACTGTCTTGGGGAAGCATTTTTGCTTATTCAATGGTTAACACATTTTTGTAGTTAAAACTCTCCCTCTCTTTTGAACCCTCTTTTTTGTAATACCGTTGTGGTTATTGTAATTTTTCAGTAATTTGTTATTCCAATTTATAATTTCTCCTGGCGTTCCTCCATTATCAGAAGGGGCAGGGGGAAAAGGGAGCAGCTTGAGTGGGTTTTAAACCAGCATAGAGTGCCATGAACCTTTTGTCCAGCACTTCTCTGTGAGCAACCAGAGGAGGAACCATCCAAAGGAACCAAGGATTTGTCCTGAGAAGCTCAGCCTGCCCCATGTTCAGAGAGCTCTGCTCCCATCATCAGGGCGTCCCACTTCCCTGCACTTCACAGGCTTTTAGGGACGGCGACAAATTTCAATCTGTGTGTGTGGCAGCCATGCCTTGTGTCCCTGCTGCAGCAGTGCACCTCTGTTAGTGTCCAGCAGCTCCACCACGACCCAGAGGAGCCCCTCCAGTGGTCGGTGCTGTACACAGACCCAGAGGGATAATCCCTGCCTCCAACAGTTCAGGCTGGGGAGAGGGCAAGAAGAGATAGTTTGTCCTCCTTTTAGGAGCAGCAGGTTGGCTGTAGCCCTTTGCATACAAACTGCAAGGTAATTAAGAACCTGACTTTTTAGACACTGAAGCACAGTATTTTGAAAAGCTCAAGGCTTTGGTGTGCTGTAATCAATTAAATTGGTAAGTACTCCCAGCAAACCCCGGCACTGCCAGTGAGGCTCACGAGGAGCAGCTGTAGGGCTCCTCTTCCCCAAGGCAATTCCATGTGCAGAAGGGATGGGATGTGCAAGATGGCTTTGTTGTTCTGACTCTGTCCCTGCTGATGCTCGTGCTGGGTACTGAGCAGAAACAGGCTTAGACCCACTCTGAATAGCACTGAAACCCCATCTTTTCTCTTTGAAATAGCCACACTAAGGCAGCTCATGCTGTTTTAAAGCACCTTCAGTATTGCTGAGTTTGCAGGAAGTACGGGCGAGCTCCAACAAAATCCCTGGGACTGTCTGGAGCTCACAAAGGGGGAAACCTGAGTAAAGCAGAGACTTTTATTCCATGCAATCTATTCCTCATGCTCAGGTGAGGTGGAGCTACTAGAGAAACCATGACCATGGAAATCTAGTGAGCAACAGGTCACTCCAGAACAAGAAGGGTGGATCTAAATTATGTTGATGTAAATTATCTGTACATTGTCCCCCCCAAAAAAAAAAGAGGCTCCAAGATGAGCTGAACCCTAATTAAGCACAAAGGAAACCTGTGAACATCCTAATCTGTGCCAAACATTTCAGAATTCACACCACATTAGACACCAGAGAATCAAAAGTCAGCACACAAATCCGTGAGGAGCAGCTTCAGCATTTCCACTACTGCTTAAGTGTTGGGTTCAGACCAGTGAGAATCTTTTGAGCAAGGACTCCCACCTGCCTGTTTTACTGCATCAACTATCAGGACATTTGTGACAGCATACAAATAATACATAGCAGTGATTAATAAATAATCCATGAAACACAGCACCAGCTCTGCACTGAATCAATTTCCTATCCCAAAGCTCTACAGCCAAGCCAACACTTGCAACTGCATTACAGAAAATACACTATTTGTACAAAAGTTGAAAAATACTGCTGTCATAATTAGATTTTCCATTAGGCTTGTGTGGCATAATTAAAAGTGTAATTTCTCTGTAAGCACATAGCAGAGCTCTAGGAAAAGGGTGTCAGTACTTATTAAGGGCATATGCAGGTACTTTTATGAACCACATAAATTGATTAAGTACTAAACTGGGCTATGGAGTCTAATTGTTTTGAACAAATACCTACTTACTGCCTGTGAAAGGACACATTGCCTTGCCTGTTGAGAAATGCAATTTATTCCAACAACTACTAATTTTACCCCTGAATGCCATTCTCAGCTCCGTCCCCAAATGTGTCCTGTGGACACCACAGAAGCCTCTTGCAGACTGCAAAAGTACCTGAAAAACTCAGATAAAAGTAAGAGCTTGACAGGGTTTGTGCCCTGTCCCCCTGCAGCTCCAGATGCTCCAGCAGCCCCTTTGGGGCTATTGACCCCAGCAGACTGCAGGAACTTCCCTGCCTTTGCAAAGTCCTGGCTAACACTCCTCCCTGTGGAGTGTTAAACAATTAAAAAAATAATTTCCCACTGAGGTTCCAATGGAGGAGACAGGAGCTGGGTCAGATAAGCCTCTCTGAATTCCATACCTGTTCTTATTAGCCAGATTGGGCACATTTTTACTCAAGCAGGCAGTTGTGGTGTGTGTGAGCCCAAGTCAAGACTCAGGGGTTTGCTCTCCACAGGCAGGTGACACTCTCAAGTCCTTCAAAAGACTCGGAGAAGCCTCTGAGGAAAACCCCAAGGCTTGTATTTCCAGGAAGGAATTCTGGTGTCCCTGGGAACTCCTATGAAACAACGAGCTGTGGGCTTGTGCAGCCCCTGAGGAGGATTCACCCAGCCCCGCCAGCCNTGGAAGGAATTCTGCTGTCCCTGGGAACTCCTAAAGCAGCAGCACTGAAACAAGGAGCTGTGGGCTTGTGCAGCCCCTGAGGAGGATTCACCCAGCCCCGCCAGCCCCAGCTGTGACACGGGGACAGGCAGGGAGCTGGCACCTGATGCAGGTGCAGTGCAACATCCACCTGGTTCTGTGCTGTGCCAGCAGAACTCGAGGAGCTTGAGGAGGAAGCAGAGCTTCCCAACATGAACTTAAAATAGAGCTGATGCAAGAAAGAAGGACCTGTCAGGCTCGGAGGGTTTGAACCAATAAGCCTGATTCCCCCAGCACACTGATTTCCCACTGTTGTGCTTGCATAAAGTCATCTTAGCTTTTCCTGCTAATAAATGGGAAGACAATCTGACCCAGCCTGTTCATTGACAAGCTCTGCAAAAGAAACCTCAGTAATATTTTATTCCTCCCACATTAGGAACGTACAGAACATACAGAGGAATTTACCATCACATAATGATCCCTATTATGCAAAGCAAGGCTGACAAAATTTCCATCATTACATCCCTGACAAGTACTCAGAACTGCGGGGGCTTTCAGGCTTTCTTTTGAAAGAAAAAAGACCTGCAAAGTAGTTTTAATGTCTTAAATATGGAGTAGAAACTTCATCCTCTCCCTGTTCACAAACACCTTAAATACATCTCCTTCCTTCACAGCTCGTTAATCTCTACTCCTCTGCACTTCAGACATTTAAATTCCTTCCACAGATCTAACACAGAAGAGGTGTTTATATCATGTTTAATCAGCACTCACCAGCTCTGAACACCCCTCATGACCTTTTCGGTTACTGAGTGACCAGAGATCATTATGGAATCAACCGTGCGAGGACCTCGCAGGAGCCCCAAGCCCTTGTGCCATTACCAAACCACAACCCTTCTGACACATTTCTCCTGGTTTTGCATCCAAAAATGTCCATCAAATGGTTCCACTAACGCTGAAACGCTGATTAAAACCCTGAACCTGAAGGACAAGTGGGTAGGCAGTGAATGGGCAGCTTGCCCAGTTTTGTGCTGATTTAGGGTGCAGGTACTCTTTGTTGGAGGCTCCAGAGCCCTGACCCAGAGCTCTGACTGGTGACACTGGCAGGTGACGTGCTCTGCTAACTGGTGTGGGCTGCACACACACACACACACAGACATTCCAGGGCCGTCTCATCCTCCTCACGGCCTTTGGAATACCCACACAAGCAAACATCCAGGAGAGGTGTGAGGAGAGAGCACGTGGGGCTCACTGGCACAGCACCCACTGGCTATTTTGCCTTCCTTGCCTTTTTTTTGTCCTTTCTGCGTGTCCCCCTCCTACCTCAGATCTGCCTCCAGATCTCCCCTGATCTCCTTAACTGTTCCATCCTTCAGACTGTCCCAAGGCTGGGGCTCCTTGCCCCTTGGCAGCCCCCCTGCCTTCCCTCGGAGCCGAGCAGGGCAAGCGCAGGGGCTGTGGGAGCTCATGAGCATCACACCGGGCTCCTGCTCCCTGCACTCTCCCTCTCACACGGGGGGCACACGTGAGCCCCAGAGCAGTAATTAACGCGTTTTAGGAGCAGAATGCCCTCTCAGGGCATCAGCAGATTGACACATGGTATTTCTTCCTAATAATGAAATGTATCGGATCCGTGTGCTGCTGTGTTTCCAGCAATTTGTAAGAACTGTTCAATGTGTAGCCAGCTGGAATGCACAACAGCACATAATTGTTCTATTACTGCAGACTTCAATTGTTTCTCTTTTATTCATTAAATGGGCATTTATTGGAAGAAAGGTCCTTTTTTTAGATGCATTTTTACACAGCTCTGGATTGGACTGGCCAGGACTGAACAAGGGCAGACCTTCCCTTTTCTCACTGGGCTCCGTGAAGGAAAATGGAGAGTACAAACACTGGAATTTTTGGGTTTTTTTAATGGAGATGTTGAAAGCCTTTTACATTTTGCACTAGAACAAAAATGAAGCCTTTTGAAATGTTGCATGGGAGTCAAGGCAGAAGGCCACCCACGCTGACTGTGAGAGAGGCAAGGGGCTGCTCAGCAGCAGCCTTGGGCATCCTTTGGATCAGGAAAGTGTCCAAGGACTTAAGGAAAAGGAGGATTGCTATTGTGAGAAGCCACAGGGCATGGGAGAAAACCAACTGCCTGGAGCTTACAGTGCTCACCTGCAAGCCAGGAGTCATGAGGACCTGAACTGCAGTCCCAGGTGGGTGCCCAGGGTGGAGGTGGTGATGTGAATCTCTGGTTTGCACCACCAATTCCACAGCAGGCCAGCAATTCCTTAACAAAGTCCAAAACCATCCCCCTCAGACTTGAAATGTTCCGTAGACCTGACTGTGCCATCTCAAGAAGTCTTTCCTGTCTTGATTACAACAGAATACAAGAGACTGAATCCAAACCCAGGAACCCCAAAGCTGAGGTTCCTAATTCCCATTTCAGCTGTTGTTCCCTCACTATTAGGTGGACCTTTTAACCTGTCCATTCTGGCCAGACCACACTATCTGGCCAGCTGGAACTGTCCTGTTCACTCTGCAAGAAAAAAGCAAAATATTAAAACATAAAAATATTTTAAAAACCCCAAAACATTAAATACACATGTATATACAGTAAAATGTATATACAGGAGGAAATTCCCCTTGCTCTCCTAGCTTTTCCTTAAGCTCTTGAAATGTGAAATGGCCTAAAAAAAAAAAAAAAAGCAAGACGTAATTGTTTCCTGTGCAAACCTTGTGCCAGACTTTATTTTTATGGGCTGTATTTATTGACTTTAGCTATTTTTCCAGTATGCTGCACAGTGTTAGACTTGGCAAGAAATCCTACAAAGTGAAATAACATCTCTGAAAAAGTGGGAATTCTCATTGTTTGGCATGGTCAAAGGAAACTGCAGCCAAGCAAACTTATGACCTTCTCTTGTGTCAGACTCAAATCCAGGCCAGGCCAACCGCTACATCAGACTCTTTATTCCTCTTAAGTCACCAGAAAATCCAAAATTGAGGTCTGATCCAACACCTAAGTGTTGCCCCATGTGCTTTGCTCCGCACTTTAACTACGAGCTCCTATTTACCAATAAGACACCCACTCTCACCAGGAGCCATTGGTGAGTTCATTGCAGCTGTTTGAGAGTTAGGTCTTAATGTGCCTGTCAGCTCCAGGCACTTGCTGCACTTCCAGGATTCTGGATGCATCCAAGACAGATGTCCCACAGTACACACTGAAGAAAAGAGAAGACAACTGAAGAGATTTATGCTGGATGGAATGACAAGCTCAGGAGTTTAACTGCACATGGCATTTCTGGAAGCTTGCCAGCTCCAAGTTTAGTGTGTTTTGTGTACTTCACTCATAAATGTTTATTGTGACAGGTAAACACTTGTTTTGAAAGCTTGCAGGCATACTATTAAAACAGAAGTGTTCCTGACATAGTCAAGCTGTGCTGTCAAATGTTTATCTTTTGAATGATGAATGCTGGCTTCCCTCTTTGTTCCTCTCAGTGTGCAGGGAACAGATCTGAACAGTCTCTCCCAACTTGTTCGGGCTCATTTCACCTGGGGGGCTGACGCTGCTGGCCCAGGAGCAGCCCCGGAATTCCCAGCCCAGATGCCCATCAGTGGAGGTGATGTGGAGAATAAAGGAGGAACAAGAGGAGCAGCTCAGTGCCAGGTCTGTCTGTAAAGGCAGATTTTGAGCTTTGGAGACCAGAGTTGAACTGAAAGGGCTGTTTCCAGGGCTTGGAGTATCACAGATATACATATTTCACAAGCCGCATTCTGGAGACTTGCGCTAACTAAAAATGTTAGGAACAACTGCAACAGATTTTTCACAAAAGTATTTTTACTCTATTTTTTAAGTAATAAGCTAGAAAATCTGGAAACATTTAAGTCACAGTATTGGATGTATACATAGCCCATGAAACTGCAGACAGCCATAAAAGTTATTGGCAAAAATGAACAAAGAGTCTTATGGGTGAGAATTAAAATTCTCCACTTGGTGCAAATATGCCTTCTACAGAACTAGTAGAAAAGCCTGTGGAAAAAAAGTCAGTAATTTCTGTGTATCTCAGTGTAATTGCATATGTTAAAAGGCTGTGGAATTCAGCAATGATCCCATGGGTTTTCAAGTGGATTTCAGATATTTCACAGTGTGTCAGTTATAGATTGAGATGTAAGACTTTGGGGAAACCAAGTACAATCTTTGATTAGATGAAATAGCATCAGCTTTCCATGAAAATGCAAATGTTTAATGAATTCATTGCTAATGCAGTTCTGCTGCTTCTTTGTTCTGTTGCAGAGGTACTTCAACCATGGGTTTGCTGACCTGCAATGGGTGTAGCACTGGGGCCAATTTAAGCAGCACCACTGGAACTGTTCCCTGCTGGGGGCACAGGGACAAGAGGGAGAATCGATGATGTATGACTGACTCAGGAAATCTGACTTACACAGCATGTAAGCCTTGGAATACCCACCACAGGAGGCATCAGAAATGTTCCTCTCACCCAGTAACCAGAGGGGGATTGAATATTTTTCAGTATACTGAAAATCCTAGGGTTCACAGAAACAACCTCCCCCAAAAAACTGCTTCCAAAACAGTGTTAAACAGCAAAGTGCAAGTGCTTAGACAGCTTCTAATTACAAGGGCAGAAGAAGAAAAGAGCCTCTCCTCACAAACCTGTACATTCTGTAGGCCCAGATTACTGCACAGGCTGGATTTACAGAAAGGTTCACTCACTGAACGAGGCTATTCCAGCAGAAGGTGGAATAGGGACTCCATGGCTGAGAGAGACACAGATCATCCCTTTGATCCATGTTTAGCCCAGATTTCGTGCAGGGTGCTGCTCAGCAGGGAGGCTGCTCAGAGCCCGTCAGGAGAGCGTGCCCCGTGTCCCTCTGCAGGAACACCCATCCCACACCCAGCACTGGGACAGGTTTATTTACAGCCCCTCACATCTCCCAGGCTGGCACCACCTGCCAGGGGAGGAGGATGAGCTCCCTTGTCCCCGCTCAGAGCCTCCTCTGAGGGTTTGTGTAGCAGCTGCCATGGTGAGGGGCTGGGGTCGGGGAGGGACACCCCGGGAAGGGCTGGTGGGAGCTGGGCTCCAGCAGGTGCTCAGCTCCTCACAGCTTGTGGGTGAGCAGAGTCTGGGCTGCACCACTGCTGCACACCATATCATGCTATGGAATCGGCTGTTTCAGGTCCTCAAGTCAGATTTATTTTTTCATCAAACCATGCTCCTAATAAGGGGAGCAGTTTGGACAAAAGTGAACGAGCACTAAGCCAGCATTTAGCTCTTTTCTCCATTTGCTCTTTCAGCCTAGAACATTTCCCTTTTCTTCCTCCCCTTACAGCTGTTGCTTCAGGTGGAGCCGTAGCATGACATCTAAATAAAAATCACCACGAGCAGCCACCAATTCCTATCTACGTCAGGATTTCCCACAAGATGGCCAATTTCCAGGGTTCTGAGCACCCTGCCCATTGGAAACCTGCTGAACTTTGAACACAAACAGGCTCCCTACAAAGGGGCTTCTGTCCTTCCTTTCCCCAGGTTTGGTGATCAGCAGAGTGAACTACTTCTCTCCTTTCTCTCCTAATGAAAAGTGTGCTGTGTCCTGTGCAAACTGAGGTGACCCCCCAGCCAGGAGCCCACGCTGACTATTGCTTTTGTCCTTTCAAATAAAAACTGTGTTAAAAGGGCAGTAATAAAAAAAACCCATTAAGAGTCACACAAGGCTTGTTAAATGATTTAAGTCTTTATAATGTATAGCATTTTCCTTGTAATTAAGTTGGAACATTGAGCTGGGCCAAATCTTTACCACTGTTAGATAACACTTTAAATGCTCCCTTGCACACTCAGAGGTTTTTTTCTACCACAGCCCTGACAACCAAAGGCAGGTTATTTCAAAAGTGCAGGAATTGCTTCCCATTGATGGAGCACAGCAGCACTAAGTGCATTTCACACTCACCTTTCACCACTTCACGAGCAAGAAGAAATCTAGCTGGAATATGGGGCCTCTTTGTCAAAAAAAGAACAGCAAACTCAGAAGGAGAAGGTGAGAGACAAGAAGAGCTGAATTTTTATATGAAGTGGGAAGAAGAGGAGGTAGCTGGTCTCTGCTCGTGTCTCTGTTTTATTTTTTCTTAAGTTTGCACTAAAAATCTGCTTCAAGAGAAAGTCCTGCCCTGCCCTGGTAACAGACTGTGTCTGTAAACAAAGATCAATGGTTGTTCCTATTTTCATTTCCAGTTCTTCTTCCCCTTTCCTGCCATTTTTGCCCTCATATTTATCTGCTCTTGGCTTACCCACTCCAGCTTTTGTTCTCAGCCCTTTCTTGCTCTCCTGCCCTCTCAGCATTCAGTTACACCCAGCTACACCACCCAACACATTCCTTGCAAAATGAGAAAAGCCTGGTGCCCACACTCTGCAGTCCAGGACTCAGATGGGAGGTTTATCCCGTGCAGTGAAGGGTCCTCGTGCCCATCCCACCTCCATAGACCATCCCATCACCCAGAAGCCCTCCCAAAATGCATGCTGCCCAATTTAGGCTGCAATCACATCTAGTATTTTGTTTTAAACACAACCAGCATTGCAGAATAATGCAGGTAAATAGTGATGCACACACATTACCTTTGCAATTTGGGCAGTCAACCTACAGACAACCCTTGGAGGTTAATTGTCATTGCTAACTCCTACCTGGCAAGGGAAAAAAGATGTTCAGTACATGCTTCAGGTGAAGCTTTCAAAAACTCAAAGCTAAACAAAAAAATTCTTGAAATTTAGGTCTATTTTAAAAATCCTCTCAGGCTGGCTTCATACATCATCCAAGTTGAAACTGTTCTCGTGATATATTATACACGGAGACTGCACTACATCACCAGAGTTCTGACACTGCCATGTTCAGGGGGTGCTAGGATTCAATGCAATGAATTACAACAGTGGACGTTGACAAATACACTTTACGGGAAGTTTAAATTAATTTTTTTCAGCTGCTTGCAGTTGCCTTAGAAAGTAATTTTTATTAAATAAACTAGTGGGAGAGCAGGCAGATTCAGAGCTCTTGAGAAAAGGAATGGCAGAACAGAGAAGAGACAGGACAGAGAGCAAGGAAGCAATTTCAGCTCTGGGTTTCACGTGCTCTGTGGTTTTGGAAAGTCAGCTGGGCCAAACCCTGGCTGTGCTCACACTCAAACACAGCCCTGTGAAGCATCCCTGTGCCCAGGCCAAGCACAGATGCCAAGCTCACAGGTGCAATGCCCCTCCTTGGACTGGGCATCAAGCAGTGCCCACCCAGTGCAGGGGGGGAAGGGGCTGCTGTGAGCACCTGGGACAGGTGTACTGTGAACCACTGGGCTCTCACCTGGGGAACTCATAATCACCCCCTGGTCCTGGGTTTGGGGTTTTTTCCCCATGAAAATAGGCCAGTAATGATGATAAGGAACAGATAAAGTATAGCTGATCATGCCAAACAAAAAAACCCTTTCCTGAGAAGCAAACACCTAGTACTTAAACGAAAGCCATGAATACTAAACACCTTTTCTCTCTGAAGGAATCTTTTGTCATTTCATGGGGAATCAATTAACCACAGTGTCTTATTCAGGTAGACTTTAGATTACTACCATATCCCTTCACTATAGATAATTAACCTCAGTTTCTGAATTAGCAGCAAAATAAGCCAGTTATTAGTTTTTATAATGACTAGAACTCAATATTTTGGGTAGTTAAACACCCAAGAGTTTAAATTAAAATAGACATCTGACAGAAATCCCTAAAGTGTTCTTCAGATCATTAATATTATAAATTCCACAGTAGATTGAACTGACAATGTTCCCTTTTCCTTTTGGAGCACTCTAAAGGGATGAGCTACTCCCTCAAATCAGCATTCAGTTTGATCTCTGAAATAATCTCTCCTTGATACCTAAAGCCTTAAGGCCAACAGCATAGTTAAACTCACATCCTCCTCTTACCAGAATTCTGTCTAGTGAAGGGAGGAAAAAATAATGGGAAAGCCCATGTTCCTCCAGTCTGCTCCACACATGACCAGGTCAAACTGCTGCTCACATCCCAGAACAAAACCCTGCTGAGGGTCCCAGGCCGGGCAGGGCAGAGGGAGTGGGAGCAGGGAGGACTCAGGGGCTCATGGGGGGATTTGGGCTGTGCACAGCCCCCGTGGGGCCCTGCACCAGCACTGCCCTGTCACTACAGGGACGTGTGGGGAACAAGGGCAGGAAGCAGCTCCCTGAGGCACCAGGGCTCAGGGATCCTGAGACAATGCTGCTGCCTCCTCCTGCCCCACAGCTGTCCCACTTGTGCCTGTCTCACCCCTGGGAGATGCTCTTCCTCAGCACCCTCAGCCCATGCTGAACACTGCTCCCCATTAAAATGCTTTTCTAATGCACACTCTGCATCACTGCTGCTGTCAAGGAGCCTGTTACTTGATGTCCTACCTATACTTGCCCTTTCTTCCCACCAAGGTGAGTCTTGATGAACTTGTCCAGCCTTTATTTTCCTCTACTCACCAGTTCCCTTTCTGCAGAACCCCTGCCTCTTCCTCATACCCTGCATTGATTATTGCTGCCAAGTTTTGTGCCTTGCACTTGTCACTAATTTAATTCCTTTTTTTTCTTCCCCCAAACCATTTCTGCAGTTTGTAGAACTCATTTGAATTCTCATTCTGTTGTCCAATACATTTGCAGTCCCTCCTAGCTCATGCCCCCTCTAAGTTTCATAAGTGTACTGTCAATTCCATCATCCAGGCTGGTAATGGAAATGTTGAACAGAACCCATGGCCTCCCTCCTGCCCAAGCCTCAGTCAGCCTCTCTGCCCCTTTTGAGGGCTTGTAGGGAATATTTTGCCCACAGAGAGGTGAAGGTACATCCCCCACTGACTTCTGTGCAAGCTGTGACTTCTCCCAGTGTGGTCCATGAGCCACAAAGGCACAAACACAAATCCTGAACATGCTGTTCAGCCCACTGCAGACATCACCTTTATTCCATTTTTGCTCCAACCAGCCATGCATAACACCACAAAGGAAAGGAAGAAAGAGAATAAAAGCTTCAGGGATTGTCTCGCTGCAAGTGAAATGTGTATTCTAAGAGAAATGAATATTTACCTTCCCATTTATGTGAATCAATTAGTGATAAATATCCCCAGGGCACAGAAAAGTCTAACACAGATAACAAAGGATATGCCCCAAATAATGGAGTATTAGAAAAAGGCACACATCAGTAATAAAGTATCAGCTGCAGATGCCACTTGAGAAGATTGCAAAACAGAGAAGAGTGAGTAGCTGAAGGAGGAGAGAAAGCAGAGGTGATGAGGAGATTGCAGAATCAGTAAAGATAAATGATGACTGTGCTTTTTGAGTGTCTATGTATGAGTTAAAAGAGCTCAGTGTAGAGCCAGGAAAGTCTCTGGGAGAACAGAAGGGTAATTTATAAACAAAAGAGTCAGACAGGGCTTCTATGCCCAAAAATAAGTCCCTTTTTTCCCAGTTGTATCAATCCCTCCAAGAAAAGATGTTACCTTTTCCTTCAAACCTTACCTCTTGATAATACCAAAATAGAAAGATATATTTGCCCTGGCACTCTGATAGGACAATGGGAAATGGATGCCATGAGTCTAGAGAGTGCAAAACCTTTTAAGGATGAAAAAGGACCAAAGTTAGAGCTTCTCAGGAATTACATTTTATCTCATGAAAAATGTCACCAAAAAGGAATAAAAATTGGTTCCCCTTTCTCAATAGCTTCGTTTTTTCCAGGATGTTTTTATCAAAAAATGAAATCTTTCCCGCAAAAAAATCTCTAAACATCCCCCCATCTAAAAGCCCAAACAAAACATATGTACCTTTAAAGCAAATGGAGGGTTCCTAGTTGGGCTTTTTATGGCTTTGAGGCGCTATTGCAACGTAAATAATGAAAAACGAGCATCTCTAGGCCATTTTTTTTTTTTTAAACCCCTCACTATGCTTTTAATATTGATCTTTTCCAGGCTTCAGGTAAATGATAAAAAGCAGAGAAAGGATGATGCACTCCCATACCCACAGCTGGGCTCTACAGGGACCTTGGCACCTGCACTGTCAGCCCCTGGGGAGAGGGCAAGAGGACACACCTGTGCCAGGTGTGGGCAGCAGCCTGAGGGCAGGGATTGGAGCTTTTTGGTGCCAGGTTCAGGCCTGCATCAGCATTGTCCTCCCTGGGGTCTGCTCCTCCTGTGACAGCCTCCTGCCCACAGGCTCCCTCTGGCCCTGGCTCATGCCCAGCTCTCCTCCTCCTCCTCCAGACCAGCAGCACCTCTCGCTGGCCTCACCTGCCCTGCCTGGCACCCCCCAGGCCAGGGAAGAGCTGTTTTCATTCCGAGAAATTCTGTGGCTGTTTTTGGTTCTCAGCATGTCAGCAGAAACTTGAGGCTTGTCAGGAGGCTGCTCCCAATCCAGTAATTACTGGAGGTGCCTCTACTTGGCCCTGTCTTGATCTTACACTGTGCGATCACTTTATTATTCAGTTTTATTTTATTATTCAGTTTGATTTGGCAGCTGCCTGAGAAACCTAAGGCTACTCAAGCTGTATATTTTAAGATCTCTAAAATCTGTTGATATAAATTCTTTTAAAGTCTTCAGGCCTGAGTCAACATTGTTAATTCTGCAGCTCCAGCCCATCAGCTTGGCAGGACACTTCACACACGCATGCACAGGGCTCAGCAGCAGCTTAAGGAGGGATCTGGCTGCAGAAGCTGTGGTTTTCCCTCTGGCTCCCAGCCAGCCCCACTCAGGGGCATCATCTGAGGCCCCAGCAGAGACAGAAAAACTTCAGCCCTTTGGACAGTGCCAGAAACAGACACTTAGGAGGAGGGAAAACACAATTGCTGGTGGAAATGACAAGTAAAAGCCCTGTTTACCAGGTGGGGGTATGGGTGCAACCCTGCTGGCTCTTCTTCCAGGGCCTGTAATGGAACCTTCTCCCCTTTTCTGCCAGGCCAGGGGAATTTTGGACCCTTTTCCAGGTGGAGGCTGTCTGTGAGGATCTAAGAAAACCCCTCACCTCACTTCATTGGGTCCTTGGATCTCATCTCTTCCAAAGAGAGATTTGCAGGTTGTTTAATGTTCAGGTTTGATTTCCATCTGTGCTTTGATTTCAGATTACTCTCCCTCTTCTTAGCCTTTTCATGATCAAAACTCAGATCCAGCTTCCCCCCTCTGACTTCAAACAGTTTTAATCCTGCCTCCCTAACATCTATTTTCCTTCTAATTCCCTGAAGAATTTCCCTTCTGGGATCGCCACTGTTCACATTCTCTTACATGTTCAAAGTCCTTCACATTCTTCTTTCATCCATGCCACGCTCCCCTATCACAGACTCCTCTGATTCCACTTCTTCAAGGGCAGAAATGTGTATTTTCATCCCTGATGTTAACAGGTTGGAAGAGCTGGATCCTTAGTGCTGCTCTGTGTTCACACATCAGAGGGCCAAAGAGGGCCCAGGAGATGATTCAGTTGCTCATGTGGAGGCTTGGCCAGGGCTCTCCTGCCCAGAATCACCACAGGGCACAAAGGCCTTGTCCACACAGAATTACTGCTGAAATGGAGCAGGGGTTTGAATCCAGCTTGCACCTGGAGCCACGGCACTATAATTCCATCTTCTGTCCCCTGGTGGAAGTCCTGGAGTGCAGATGACTCTGTCTTCAAGAGAAGACACAGAGGTGGCCCTCCAACACAAAATACATTTGTTTTAATGTGTAGGACTTGATATTTCCTTTAAAATCCTGCACCGCTGTCACCTTGTGCTCAGCAGGTTGAGAAGGTACTACTGAATTATTACCACCAATATGTGCCTTAACCACTGTCATTAACTTCACTTTTCTGTGTAGCAATTAGTCCCTTAATTAGTCCTCTGCAGCCAGCAGTGCTCCCCATCTCTTCTAGGTTTCCCAATAACAAAATCTCTGCTGTGACACCTCCTGGTAGGTGTCTTCTGTCACAGCTGAAGGACCAGTGGCCCCATGTCCCCTGCAGGTCTGTGCTCTGCTACAGCCCTCACAGACCTGGCTGTACCTTCTCCCAGCTCTCTCTCTGCCCTTCTCCAGCCTTGCTGAGATTGCAGTGGTGGCAGCTCCAGGCTCTGTCCTTGTCCCTGTGCTGAGCAGGGAAACTGCCCAGGTTTCCTTGGGGATTTCAGCCTCTGGGTGCCTGCACTGTTCTGCCCAGACCCTCCTGTTCCCCTGTTATGGAACCCCACCCTACAAGACAGTGTGTGGTGTTACACAGTTCCCTTTAGAAGGTCACCATATATTTTTCTAGCAAAGGGCTTCTAAGCCCTATTCCAGGAGTGAATACACATCACCACTCTAGCAGTGGCAAACTATCTAGGGTGGGACAAACTGCAGCATCAAATCCCCATCTCCTCTGACATCCCCCTGGGATAATGCTCAAGGGAGGACAGAAACCAGTGACAGCCCAAAACAAACACAACAGCTGTCCCATGAGAAGTCATTCAACATTTGTCACAAGAAACAAATCTGGATCACTGTGTGGTGCAGGGAAGCTGGAAGGGAGCACAAGGAGCCCAGCTGCAAGGTTTGTGCCTTGAGCTCTGCTCACAGCCCGGGGAGCAGCATGTCCCAAGGCTCACTGCTGTCCCTGAGGAGCAGCTTCCTTGCAAAACTTGCTTTCAGACTAGTCCTCCCCTCCAGATTTTAATACCCTGCAGATTCACATAATCTTTTACCTCTGAAAATATTTTTATGTGGAGCTTTCAAGATAAAGTACTCATAGAAATGCTAAAGTAGTTTTAGCATAAATTGTCAGTTTTACATCAGTTTTTACACAAGTCCCTTCTCATGGCAGCATTTGTGTACTTCCCAGTACTGAATTGCATAACATGACTAATACCTGTCATGCACAGCTTGCTCTTCCTCTTTTATGATAAAAAAGACTCCAGATAGCAAAGTGTGAAATTTCCCTTTCTATCAGCAATTCCCCCCCACCCCCCAGGAGCAATCCTCCTGATCTCTTGGCTTATCAGCTGCTCTGAATCAGTGGGGAGGTGCATATATACACATTTGGAAACATAAAAGCCAACTCAACCTGCTGTTAGAAGAACAAACAACTTCTAGGGCTATGTTCCCTTTTGGCAGCTCTTTCCCTTTAGAAAGTGGAAGGGAGCTGCCAGCTCCTGCATCCCTGATCCTGATCCTGCCAGGCCTTGCAGCTTCTGCCTTTGCACCTGAGCCTGGGTGCAGGCTGGGGGCTCTGTGTCCAACAAGCACCTCAGACACAGCCACTGATTTTCTTCCATCTTCCTGTTGACTTCATCACCCTGGGTTTAAGCCTCTATCTTGTCAGGCAACTTTTGGTGTATTCAGGCAACTAAGATGACTGGAATCAAGGAGGGTTGGATGTGCAAGTATTGTGAAATCATCCTGCCATTTTGAGGGCCAGGTATTTTTTAAGGTCTGACCCTAAGGGATTCACCCACTGGGAGTCATACAATTAATCCAGTTCTGCTGTAGTCTGTTTTTGGGCTACTATCCAACACAACTCTTTCTCCCTGATCACACAGATGGCAGAGAAAAGCCATTTAAAGGTCAACATTTCTGGATAAGAAGAAAAGCCTGACAAGCAAAATGGAGACTGGGAGAGTATAGGCTTGAAACAGCATTTAAAATCATTGGATTAACAGTGTGCAAATGTATAAAACCAGTTCCCAAATTCACTATCACTGGTCATTTGAAATCTTGGAGAAGTCAGAAATAGGAGCTCTAATGCATTGTATTTAATGCTGCAGTGGGGCTCAATGTACTAATAACATGTCAGTTTTCCAATATTTCTGCCAGGACTATTTTAAACAAAAGATAATTGTTCTTTGTAGGGTTTCAGCGCTGGTTTATTTAATTATGTTGGCATTTTCATATATATTGTTAAAATGCTAGCAGAAATAAAACTGTCTTAGTCAGAGGTAGAGTGTGCTGGGGCAAAGCAAAGGAGAAAGAGGTTTGAGAGGGAGGCTGATCCTGGCTGCTGAAGGCATTCAGGAGCTTGGAAGGGGATGTAACAGGAGCCTCAACATTACAAACACCTCTGAATCTTCCCAGAGTATTAGCCAGGGTGGGGAGGACTCCTGTGGATAAACTGACAGCACCAAACAGGTACGGTGTAAACATCTTCCTCAGCATCAGAGATGGAAATGCTGCTAAAAATATGCCAGTATTTACCCCAAGAAATCCTGAGGAAGATTCTAGACTGATCCAGGTGTGCCCTTGCCTTCTTCCCCCCTTACCAGATGAGCCAGAGCACAGGGGGGTGTCTCTTGTGTAGGTATTTCACCCACTCTTGTGGAGTCTGTTTTCCTCCTTCCTTCTCAGTGCAGTTACTGACCCGGACTGAGAACATCCTGAGTGGGAGGAGGAAAGGGCAAACTGCAACAGCTCACCAGTGAGAAACTAAGTGGGACATTAGTCTCCAACCTTGGCTCAGGGTTACCTACATTAAAAGTACAAACACATGGCAGGCACCAGGAGCTACTAATTTCAGCAGCAGCTCTCACAGAGGGGACCTTCCCAAAATAGCTCTGCTTTTGCATCACTACTGTTTAAAAAGAGTTTTAAATGAAATATGCTTGTAGCATGCCATTCCTGCAAAGTTAACTCTAGAAAAGCCTGGTCTGATAAAAATTTCACTCAATACGTCTCAAGAGTGTCAAAGCTGTGGAAGTTGCTTCATTCTGTGTTTTCAAAACAAAACTTTCAGACTTCCTAATTTCAGCTTTGAAATAATACTTTAAAAAACACTGTCTTCTCCATTTTAGACAAAAAAAAAATGTTTAAGGGATGTCAAAGGGAAGAAACAGCAGTTTGACTCACTTGAAGGAAGGGTAGCTGTTGATCTGATAGACATTTCTTTTCCTTGGTCACAAACTTCACAAATCAGACTTTTTGGAGGAATCCTGAAGCAGACTGGGAAATCCTTTGAAATCACCTAACTTCTCATGAGCTGGGAAAAACACCCTAATCCTCACTTATAGGACTGAAGAAACATTTTGACAGGCAGCCTTTAGTCAAGGGTAACAGAAATGATTGCTGCTGTCTCTTGCTGTTTCAGAAATAATCCACAAGAAACTGGTGGCTGCCAATGAGGAACAGCTGTTCATTAAGAGACCCAGTGGAACTGATAGCCAAAAACCCCGTTCTCTGCCAGACTCAAAGGGAATACACTGCAAAAACACCTTTCATACCATGTAGGCAGCATCTACGTTTTGAAAAGCCCATATTTGTGCCAATTTCACTGAGATCACAAACCCAGTGAATTCTCTGATTCCCCCCAGTGTAAACCAGAGTCAGTCAGATTCAGTGCAATTCACTTCTCTCACAGCTCTTACACAAATGGCAGCACAGACTGATAAACCAGAGCAGAGACAACAATGGATAAACCGCTCATTAAAGTAAAAACACTGCTAGCACTAAAAGAATAACAAAAACCTATTTCACATAATTGTACTTGCCCTGCTTATTCTGTACAGAGAAATACAGGAGCTCGGAAGAGGCATTGAAGGTATCTAAAACAAGATGGCAGGAACACCCAGGACCTGGCTGACCCTTCATTCCACAAACACCCTCAGCTCAGCTCCTGTAACCAATTGGCTTCACTTGCTTTTTCACTTTTTAATTACCCCTTTCAACTAAAGCCACCTGAACTCATTTGTTTCTTAAATGAGAAAGTTTTGTGTCTCCTCACCCTCCCCTTCTCCTGTTCATTTCAGTGCTTTGGATAATTTTTTTCCCTGAAAACACCACGTTTTAAATGAATGTGATATTCTATATTTAGGGGTCAATGAAATCCTTACCCTCTCATTTCCAAGGGTGGGTGCTCTATAGCACGAGGAAAACAAAGCAAGCCTGACTGTGAGCAGCCCTGGGTGTGCTGACACGCTCCAGGGCAGGACTTTCCTTACTGTGCTTTCCTTACCTGGTCATGAACCCAGGCACAGCCTCAGCTGCAGCCAGCCAGGCTCTGCCTGAGGCAGGGAGGACTTCAGGACACGGCCCTGAGCGCTCAGCCTTCTCAAACACATTTACACTGATGCCTAGAGAGGCTACCTGGAACAGAGACTAGACAGTGTTAAAGGAATAAAGTAGGGATTTCTTAAAAAGGCCTTCAAAGGATGCACCCTGGGCAGTACAAGAACCCAGCCATGGCTACACGCGAGATGGACCCTAGGTGGACTCCAGGTCATGAGTTTTNGGATGCCATGTATTTCGTACCTGGAACAGAGACTAGACAGTGTTAAAGGAATAAAGTAGGAATTTCTTAAAAAGGCCTTCAAAGGATGCACCCTGGGCAGTACAAGAACCCAGCCATGGCTACACGCGAGATGGACCCAAGGTGGACTCCAGGTCATGAGTTTTCACACTTTTATAGGTTTTGGTCCATTTCCACATTTCCACATTGGGGTTGATTAACCAATTACAGCTTCAGGTTATGCAGTCCCACCCTCCCAGTTTGCTCTCCTCAATTCACTGCTGTTTGCACTTGTTGGGCTGAAGCTGCAGTGGTGTCCTTGGCTCTGAGGCTGGTAAAGGATTGTTCTGTGTGACTGAGCTGTGAGGAGAGCTTGCTCACACTTTATATGACGTTCAGAGTTAAACACCAATGCAGTACCGAATCTGNCCGAATCTGGAAAATATAAAAGCTATAACTTTACCCATGGGCTTTCCAATCCATCCTAAATCCCAAAGTTGTCCTGGAGCAGTGAGTTTTCATGGGCTATAAAGGGGCCATAACTGTGTTGTGCACCTGTGTGGCCATCCTGGTGTGCCTTGGCTGTGGGACAGCAAGGCAGAGCAGTGCTTCACAACAGCAGGTTTATAACTGTTATAAGTATATATTATAGTATTGGCTTTTCACAAATATTAAAATGAATGTTATATGTATAATACTGGAAAACATTGCTGTATTTATATAGTTTCTTTTATTTCTACTGTTAACAAAACTTAGTGTTGCTGTTGGACACGCAAAGANTCCATCCTAAATCCCAAAGTTGTCCTGGAGCAGTGAGTTTTCATGGGCTATAAAGGGGCCATAACCGTGTTGTGCACCTGTGTGGCCATCCTGGTGTGCCTTGGCTGTGGGACAGCAAGGCAGAGCAGTGCTTCACAACAGCAGGTTTATAACTGTTATAAGTATATATTATAGTATTGGCTTTTCACAAATATTAAAATGAATGTTATATGTATAATGCTGGAAAACATTGCTGTATTTATATAGTTTCTTTTATTTCTACTGTTAACAAAACTTAGTGTTGCTGTTGGACACGCAAAGACACACACGGACACCCTCTGGTGAAGAAGGAATAAAACTATTGATTAAAACATCTGACTCTATATTTATAGTATTTCTACACAGACCAGGCATTGGAGGAGAAGGTTGACACCTCTCCCATCTCATTGGTCAAGACAACTGCCCATCAGTTGTTTTTTATTCCAAGAGAAAGTCTGTAAACAACCTCATCTTAATATAAACATGCTTCTAATTCTTACACCCACGTGTGAGAAAGAACAACGAACTATGAAAAACATCAAGTTGTAAAGTGAATCAGAAAACTGAAAAATCAGAGCAACAACTTAGAAATGGTGCTGGGATAAATGTATTTTTCTTGGGCTATAGCAAGGTAATGTAAAAAGCTTTTGTTCATGTAACTAACTTAGAGAATGGGAAAAGATAATCAGGAAATTCTTCCTATTCTTGGATTATCCTATCTGGATGAAGATGTTGGTGAGGGACACCAGAGCCCCAGGGAAGGAATTTATTGATCATCCATTATCAGAGAGTGTGGCACAGGATGGAGCCACAAGGAGAAATAAAATAATGTTGATCTACAGGATGGAATGGGGGCAGGTTGGGGGCAACTCAAAGGAATGTTTTTGGATAATGCATGAGGGTCTATGAAAATGCAACATGTTGATGCATTTAAAGAAGTGTGTTCTGAGTTAGTGTGTGCTCTTGGCTGAATGCCAAGCACCCGGCCATATTTTTGCTTTATTGTCTTGTCTATTATTGTCTTTTGTTAAACTTCAAAAATTTTACCAGGAAAGCAAACCTCATTTTTCACACAACAGAACCTCATCGTGTGCCTGCTCTCTCTACTCTGCTGAGAGGAGACAAACTGGGGCTGCACCCAGACATGGGGATTCCTCCGTGGGCCAAGCCTCCATCCCCTGGGATCCCCACACCTGCAGGCTGGGCACAGAGCATTGCAGTGCCAGGGAAAGAGAATAAAAGAATAAACTGTCAGGGCCAAAGAAACAGCAAAGAATGACCAAAAGCAGAATATTTGACCTAAAATAGAAGAATATTAAGCTTAATAAGCTAACCAGGCTCTTTGTTTTGAATTTAAATGAGCTCTCTAAGGGATTTAGCCAGATTGCAGTCCTGACACCAAAATCATGCAATAAATGATGTTTCAGTTTGCTGGCACATGTGAGTATGTGGATGGGTTTTCATTTGGTAACAAACTGAAGTGAATTTTTGTTTTTAAAGTTGGAAAAACATTTGTTTAAAAAAAAAAAATTTTAAAAATATCCATGGCATTTCAGATGCATAATTTCTTTTGGCATTAAGTAAAATATTCTTTTTTAGGTGAAGTTATTGCATTCTTCACAACTTCCAGAAAATGCAGGAAATTGAAACAAAAGCAGTTTTTAAGATAACTGAATTATTAGAAGAAGTTTGTAATTTATTCATCTCCCCCACTGCTCCCCAATAAAGATGTGGTTTTATTGAAAAATCTGTTATTTTTTGTTGAGAAATATTTTTCTTTGATTAACACAATTGCTCAGAAGATAACTGATGTCCCAGAGCTGGACAGATTGTGGCTGCCACAAATATGGGACAGTGGTTTGCAGAGGTGGAGCATCCACTCATCAAAACAGAAACCTGAACTGCTCCCTGTGGTGGGACTGAGGTCCAGGGGACAGCTTTAGCATTATCTGTGAATTTTGAACAGCTTCTGCCCAGCAGGGAGGCATGCATAGACACCAACTCGCCCAGCTCAGCCATTCCCAGTGCCAGGCCAGGCTGGGAATCACAGCAAGCCTAGAGCTAAACCAGGCAGAGATCCCCAAGGTGAGAAACAATTTCCCCAGAGGGTGGTGGCACACCAGAGGGTGGTGGCACACTCTGCATGTCAGACCTCAGTAGTGTCCAGGCAATGTTTCCTTGCAGTGCTGGTCTGGAGAGGAGTCCAGTAAAGGTGACCTTTCTGCAGTGCCCCAAAAGATCAGGCTTTCTTCCCCAAGGTGACAGCACCCCCACACACAGGAGGCTCCCAGTCCCACCTGGGTGCACCTGGCTTTGCTTGTGTCCTGTTTGCAGAGCCCTGGCAGGGTATCTCTGCACACACAATCTACTGAATATTTCCTAGGCAAGTATGAACCATATTTTAACTGCTGTACCATAATTCTCTTCTTTTAATTAGAAAGTGTGCTAAATACTCGTGTCCTTGGGGATTCTCATTGAACTAGTCAGGTTTCTGATCATGGAACTTTTGCGTTAATGAGACTTTTAGTTTGACTTACAAAAGCTCTTACATTTACACAGCCAGGCTTTTAACTTCAAAGTCCTTGAGAATTGTTGCTGTGCATCTGCCTTGTCTGGGGCCCTAATTCACAGTTCTGGTCTCTGTTTATTATATAGGGAATGTTTTGTTTAGTGTTTATAGATATATATTTACAGCATTTAGGGATATTAGAGCTTATACCAAGCTCCATTACTATAAACACTGATCAAAGGGAGAGTTAAGTGAAGCTGAAGCATTAGAGGAAAATATTTCTGCAGTCACGAAGGGAAAGTACAACTGGGAGCAGAGAGGAAGCTGCCTGCCTGGTTATGCCACTTTCAAACCCTCCAGCCCTTCTCTCTGCCTTCCTCTCCTGCCCTCCCTCAACCCCAAATGCCTTTTGACAGAGCAGGAAAAGCACCTCAGCTCTTGCAAACATCAGCAAGTGTGTTTGTGTGGCACTGCCTATATCCAGGCATCTACAGTGTTTTGCCAGCTCCAGAAAGGCTGTAAATGCCAGGCAACAGGCAGTGCTGAAGTTTGTGTTTTTATTACATTTCCTAGTTTCGTTTTTTTTCCTGTGGGACACAGAAAAAGAAATTGTTTTGGTGACCATTTAAGTCAGTGTAGATCCACAAATACATTTCCACTGTGTTTATTTTTCTTATGCTGCTATGAATGTTTTTCTAGAGTTCCATTAATGCCCTTGTAAGTCATATGTCACATCCATCTCCTCATCAATTTTCCTTTTAAACCCTGTCACTTAGGGAAAATCAGAGAATTTGGCTGCAGCTTGAACATTATCACCTTTTGGACAGTTGACTGTTCAGTCTTATGGAGGATTAGGAGAGCAGTGCTCATTTACTGTAGCACAAAGTTCTGACACTGAAGTACCCTGCAGCCCTTGCACACACCTTTGCACACCTATTGTCACCCTCCCTCTGCTGCTTTCTGGGTGTTCACTGCTCCTCTGATGTACTGAGGCCTCAGTTCAAACAGCTCCCCTGCCATACACACACTCTAGTTAATATTAGGTACAAAGCTTTGAGCATGGCTATGACCTATATTGAACAGCTCCAGACAAAAAACAGGAATTTGGGTAATTTAGGATACTAACCTGACTCTTGGAAAAAGCTGGCCTTAGATGTGGGTTGTGTCTGCTTGAAACTCCATCTTTTAGGCCTGTTAGGAGAGCACCAGGCTCGACTGGGAGCCACAGGGCCCAGCTAAGAAGCAGCTCTTTGCAGGTGTTTGCCATGCAGCCTGGAGCTCCCCAAAATTGGGGTGACCAGGTGTGAACTCAAAGCTGAGAGCCAGTGAAGGAAGACTCAAACACACTGAGCAAACCTGCCCCCAAGGAAAGCTGGAGTGATCCACAGGAGCACAAACCCACCTTCCACCATCACTGACCTGCAGCAAAGACCCACTGGGACTTCAGCAGTATTTCCCAACTTTTCCCTAGCTGAGAACTGGAGGAAACAACAGGTTCATCCTGGGAGCAAGAACCCCCCGAGTGAGGAGGAGGAATAAGCAATGTTCGGTGCATTCATAATATAGATATTATTTGGCAAACTAGTTAAAAAAATTGTTTCCTTTCAGGCTCCTTGTGATGTGTGTGGTTGGCAAGCCTCCCTCCCTGCTGCTCGGCCACCTGCTCCCCCTCCTGCTGAGTGAGCTCCATCTCCAGCCCCAGCTGCTCCAGCAGCACCGGGCTGCCTTTGCCTCAGCCAGGGCAAAGGGCTTTTCCATGAGCACCACGGGCAGCTTCCAGCCAACACCTTCCACCCTGGGCAGGGTTTGCTGTCTCACCCTGGGAATCCTGGGCAGATGGGTGTGTTTTGGTAGGCATCACACCAGACTGGTCATTGCTGGCGAGTTGCAGTGGAGATGGAACAGCCCATGCTGAGGGCCAGGGCAGTCACTGGGTATGGGGAGGCTCACAGAGACCATCTGACACAGGAGCCTCCCTGCCTGCCAAGGGCAGGGCAGGCATTTCCCACTGGTGAAACCCTCCCTCACAAACCATTTCCCACTGGTGAAACCCTCCCTCGCAGACCATTTCCATGTCTGTTGTATTTGTTACCTTACCACTCACTCTTGTTTCCTGCAATGGTAACATGATCAAAAGACCTTTGCAGACAAGGCAGCACAGTCCCTGCCCTCAGGATCTGATGTGTGTTCATGGCACAGCTGAAATCCACAGGACTGGAAGGCACGTGCTCTGAGCTCTGCCTGCAGCAGGGAAGCCCCACTGCCAGTGGGAGGTTAAGTTAAATCTCTTACATGATCAAACTTTCTCACCAAATGCATCTTTGTCCCCCTCCTTGGGCTTGAGCCCATGACACACACTGGGTATGGCACCAAGGGTGGGATCCTTGGCAATGCAGAAAGCAAATACTCTTCAGAGAAACTCATGGTATTTCTTCAGAGAGCGTGGACCTGAGGAACTGAAGTGGGTGATTCCTGCTTGGACATAATGTTGCTCTTCCCCAAACAATAACTTCAGACTGCTTGACTCTCAGCCTTGGTTCCTCCCAGAGATAAACAGAAAGAGTCCAGGACATCTCAGCTGTGCTGGCTGCTGCACTGGACTTACAACAAATACATTTAATCTGCTGCCTACATGTGCCATTTAATAATCCTTCTGCCACTGCTGAAGAGGAGATCATCCTTGAAAATTAAGTCAGAGCTGTCTGCAGGTAGAAATGATTACAGCCACGTTAGGAAAGTCTTTTAAAAAGTCTTTGGAGTCTGGGAAAATAAATAAAATAATGAATCACCAAGACTTGTCTGCTCAGGGTTCCCACCATTCCCTGGCTGCAGCCATCATGTGAACTCTTCTGTAACAGGATGGAAACAGAGACATCCCAGGAGGATTTATCAGGCAGCTGCCCTGCCTGACCCACCTTTGCCCTGTAAAGAGATTCTGGCAGCCAGTGCTTGAAAAAGTGCCTTTTTATGTTCTTACTTTCCCCCTCTTCTATTAATTTGCAGTCACAACCATCACTATTTAATCCAGAGAGCCAAAAATGCCCATCTTCATTATTCCAGCTGTTTGCAGCTGAGCAGAGCACACACACACAAGGTCTCAGACCTCTAGGCAAGACACAATACTTCACAGTTAAGAACCAAGGGCCTTAGGATGTTTTCTACCTTCTAACAAATGCTTTTTTTTTTCTTTTGCAGTTTCTGTATAATTCTTGCTGAACCTCAGCTCCTGAAGGTTTTATTATGCGAGATTTTGTCACAAGGAGATTGCATAAGGATAGGGAATTAAACCCATGTCTTCCCAAATCCAGATCAGTACCACAACCTTTGGCTCATCTTCTCGCCTCACTTGTCTAGCAAAGGGCACTCTACAAAGGTACACAAGCATACATTATACCCCAAGGTCAAGAGTGTTGGATGAAAAGGATGAATATATACAAGCCCATGTCCTAGAAATCTGCTCTGTACCCTCCATGGATTTGCAAATAGCACTACTTAGAAGCAGAAATTAAATCCACAGCTTTTCAGCAAAGCAGAAGCAGCACGTTGCTACTGCTGCTATTCCATGAACCTCAGAGGGTCACACATCCAACATCCCCGCCCACGCTGGGAGGGATGTGTTAGCTCTCTGAATATCCCTGATTAACAGAGCTTCATCCCAGCGTTTGCACCATCCACACACGCTGCAGCAGGGCTGGGGCAGGATGGCCATGCCTTACCCCTGCAGGGCTGCGGGCTCATCAGCACCAGCCCGAGTGGGGCTGCAGCCAGGCAGTGCTGCCAAGGCACTGGGGACCACCAGGAACCCCTGCACTCTGTGCCACAGCCAGGCCAGGGGCCAGGTCCTGCCAGGCACCTCACAGCCCCTTTAGGGATGCACCAGGGCCCTTGAAATAATCAGGGCCAGGAGCCCAGGCTCCTTTTTATAGCCTTTATTAAGAAATCAGCTCTGGG
>VYXF01001051.1:417636-430959 GCA_013397295.1 Polioptila caerulea
AGCAGACATCTGTCATTCAAACCCTGACACAGTGACACATGGAAACAGCCAAAGTGCAGATTTCAGTGTCTTACGTAAGAACTGATTCTGGCCCTCTCCTCTGCTCTGTCCAGCTCCCTGAAAGCCTGAAAGAGGATGATAATGGGGGGAGAGGGATCTCAACTTAGTGTTTTAGAAAGACAACACTGGGATTTCTGTGAGCTGACCAACAGAACTATCCACTGAGATAAAGGTTGGGAAATACCAAATTTCTTCTCCTAACAGGAGATGGGTCTGGAAGGGACATTTCTTATTTAATGATGGAAGGAAGTGAAACAAAGCAGTATCATCTCTCTTCCTTCTAAAATCAGCACAAAAGAAGTAAGGGGCTTTGATATTGATAATAGCCTATAAAAAATGTGTGTTGTCAGTGAGCTCATCCTTCTGACCCGTTAGACAGTTCTCCTGCCTTTCAGCTCTGTCTCTAGGCAGTGTCCCCAAGATCTAACACAAAGTAATTGCCAGTCCATTGTGACTTTGACTGGAAATCCCAGTGCTGAGAAGGGAATCTTCTGGGCTTTGATGTAGAGATTTTGGTAGCATCTGTGGCTCCCGGTCTCAGAACACACTCGTTTGATGTATTGTTGAATAAAGGTATTTGTTATCTTCTCAGAGAACCTGCATGCAGCTTGGTAAATCTATTTCCTGACTGCCTTCTAAGACAGATAGTACAAGGGCTGTTTCTGAGGCATCAGTTCATGTGATACAGAGAACAGGCTGGAGACAAATGCAGAGACCTCCAAAGTGTTGGCATTACATGTCACTTCGAGGTCCCTTTTGGTTCCTTCTAGGCACACTGTGACAGAAAACAGGTTCCCTTCATGCAAATTACAATGTCATTTTTATCTAGCACATAAAGGGGTTGAAGAGACAGTCTCTCCTGGATCAGAGGCTAGCAGCAGCAGGAAAGGTCCCTCCAGGACCCACACGCTGCCTTACCAGTACAGGCTGATCCACATCCATGGTGGGATGGACTCATTCCCATTGCCAGTCCCAGCACCCTCCAATCTAGCCCATACAAGATGAACCTGATTGTTTTTCTGACAGCATTCACCTGCAATATATTTTTCTCAGTCTCTGCTGGGCTCCCCCTTTGCTGTGCAAGGAAAGAGCCACACTTGACTGTTCTTCTGTAACCTCAGGAAGCTAAGCCTCTCTAAAGCTGTTTTGGGACACTGCCATGAGCCTCTTAGGAGTATTAAGGCACCATGCTGAGCAGCACATGACACTGCAGCAAGGCTGTACCACTGTCAGTGGGAGGTGGAAGGTCCTTTCCACAGTGTCCTTCACTTCCATCTGTGCCAGAGGGACACCAGTAGCTTGTCCAGTGACTTTGTAAAACACTGTACTGAATGCCTTGGGGAAAACCAAGCTTAGGGCATTTCTCTAGAACAGGGAAGGGTTCTCACACCTGGCCATGTCCTGGGGTAACCAGCACACCTTCAATGCTGGACCCTCCTTTGTTGCTGGGGCTCTAACCCAATCCTTTTATGTAGGATTGCTGTGAGGTTTTAATTCCCTGGGTCATCCCTTTATCTCTTTTGAATTATCCTAGCAAGCCCCTAATCTTTTACAATTTCTTTTTTTATTTCCCAGAATCCTAGAAAACTACTAGCTACTAAGCTCCCCCTCACCCCCAGAGCTGCTGTTAGCTGGTGCAGAGTTTTGCTGGAGTTTTGTTGGTTTTCCTATGAAGTTTTAGAAATGCCCTTCTCTCTCCTGTAGCTTTTTTAATATTTGGATCTCTACCTTGCCTTGCCATGTAAGAATAAGATATAAATTAGCATCAAAGAAATATATAAATGAGAAGTCCAAGTTATTTCATGAAGGCTGTTTAACAGTTTAACAACACAGTATTTTTATAGCTATATCCAGTACACCAGAGGAAACAGGCCCTAAAAAAGTGTGGTACCCCCTTGTTGCACGGGCAGCTTGCAGCCATCACTCAGAACAGGCATCAAAATGTCCTTTCCCAGGAAATCATGCAGTCACCCATGTCCACAATTTGAACAATTCCTGTTTGCAACACACCAAGGCTGCCCTACCTGGCATGCCAGTACACCCAAAGAAATCTGCCTGGCCTTGCCAGGAGAAAAACACCTCTCACAAAGGTACAAAGAGAGTGGAACATGTTTAACATCTTGCTGGATCAGCCTCCTGAAGTGTTTAAAACAATGGAAGAGGAAAGCATGTGTTCCTTTCAGCACAATCTGTGCCTTATAATCAAGTCTAAATGCTCACAATCCGCTCGGATCCTAATGAGAAGAATTACATAAATGGCAGAATGTTCTGCTCTTTCTACAGGTTTACAAAAATGAAATTAAACATAGGCTTTCTATTACAAAACAATAGGCAAATTGAAGACCAATTATGCAAACCCATCAGAGAACCTGGTGAACTGTGGAGAATTTTGCATTTCTGAGGCAGAACGACTTTTTAGATGAAAAAAAATCTCTACTCCAAGAAATTGAGAACATCTGTGCCATCAAAGAAAGAATGCAGTGAATAATTGGACAATCATAGAGAGGCAGCCATTTGAATATGAAGCCGTTTGTAATGTGGCAGTGGAAGGGAAATCACAGAATGCCAGTGCTGCCTGGCTGTCACTCGCTGGGGCTCTCCCTTTGTGCCTCTTCTGGCATGTGCTGTGCTCACTTCACAGGAGCTTGCAGGGTCAGCAGAGGGGTCTCCAGGGTTATCTGCTCCCATTATTTTGCACATTACACACATAATGAAAAAGGAGCAGACAGAGAGGTCCTTGAGCATTCACTTCCTCCAGCATCTGAGTTTAAGTACACCTTTAACCCCCCTGACAGCCAGCCCAGCCTGCAGCCTCCCCCAGACAGCTGACTCGCAGCATGCAGCAAATATTCTCCCTCTGTCAGCTGACAAACTTTGGTCAGCCCTTGCCCCAAGCATTATTGTCCTCCTTGTTTCCAGCAGGCAAATCCCACGTGGAAGGGAAGGCACATGGAGCCACCTGGCAGCCTGCAACTCCTGCAGCTCTGCAGGAGTGACCCACAGGAACCCTTCCTCGCTCCAGCCGGTGGCATCGACCCGTGGCTGGACATCTCCAAAGTGTGGGCAAAGGCCCAAGGGACCTGAGCAACACACAGCCAAGGTTCATCCCCAGCTCAGCAGCCAGCAGGATCTGTCCCCAGGACGAGGAGGCTGAGCAGGGCACACACTGTCCCCAGGACACTCCTCTGCACGACCTGTCTTGCTGTCGTGTGCTGGGGAATTACAGCGTGAGGGGAAAATGCTTTAGGATATCTTCCAGGACGAACTAGGCAAAATAAAAGTGATCAGCTTAGTTGTGATTTCATGGCTAGTTGCACAGATATTCATGTGTTACTTTGCACAGTCAGTCTAATAACCAGCTTTCAGAAGGACAGACAGAGTAATGAATGGGTTGTAAAACACGCTCATAAAAACATTATAGCATGTCTTGGAGCATTTGTTAGCTGTTTGTGATTTACTGGGTCCCCTGTTTTACATTTTCTTATAACTTGAACATTTCCTCTGAAAAATAAGCTTTCAATGTGCATGCAATTTATTTTAATTTCCCTCCCCCCTCACAAGATGATAAAACTTTTACAGCCATGCAAGAATGGCAATATTGTAGTCACGAGGTTCATTATACAGTAATTAATACATGCTAATATCCTGTAAATATTATGTTATAATGGCTTTAAGTAAATACATACTGTACATTTGCAGTACCTATTAAGTCAGCACCACTTAAAATGAAATGTGACTAATTAATCTGTTTAAAAAGTCTAACGTCAACTTGGATAGTCTTTAAAAATTACAGTACAGTTGCAAGCCTGAGCAGTGATTCAGTCAGCACTTAATTATGGAACTTTGACATTAATGGTTATTTTCCTGGTTTATTTAACTGGATTGGACACATGGGCCAGCATTAGAGGAATGAGAAGGGTAGAAGGAAGGTATCATTGCTATGAGAAGCTAAAATCCCAAATAATACATCCCATTACGGTTGAGTGGCTGCAAACTTGCCCATGGATTTTTATGGCAGCCTCCCCTTGCAAAGGGCCTGGCAGCCCCAGTAATGCTGCCCTCAGAAGGAACTGGTGGGTTTGTCCATTTGATATCTCTTTATTGTCACTTTATCCCTTTTAAGGGATGGTGCCTGGTGCAGCCACACAGTATCAGCAGCAGAGGCCTTGCTCTCTGCTCAGCCACAGCCAGAGCCTCAGATTCTGCCTTTGTCCTGCACGATGTTTTCTTTCTCCTCATGCAAGGCACCCCCTCCCGGGACTATCAGCCTTTTAAAATTTCAGTTACTCTCCACTGTCCTAAAAACACAAAGGAAAAAAATATTCCCCCAATTCCTGCTGCCCTGAGGCACAAATGCAAGGCAAGGTGACACATTCTGAATGAGGAGCCCAGGAAGGGTCAGCGTTTCTTTCACCCACACACTCAACCAGGAGACATGACAGAAGGCAAAACCCTTTCCAATGCATCTCAGAGGTATTAATTTTCTATAGAAGTCTTCATTTTAGGATTCATGAGTCTAAGGAACACCTATCAGATTAGACCTGCTCCTTTACTATTGGGTGTGTGGAGGTGTCTATCTCCAGCTCTAAAGGTACCAAAAAAAAAATCAAATTCAGCTCTGTGAATTGTAGCCTTGACAGTTCTCAAGAGGTGGGGTGCAGGCATTTCAGAGACTCACACTAAATCTGAAACAGGGCAAGAGAGCAGCCCCAGCTCTCCCAAAGCCCTTATCAATACCCATAGCCCCAAACAGATCTCTGTTCTCCAAAGGTAATTCCAACAAAGCCTAATTAAGCAAATAGAGTTCCACCAGAGACAAAGGCAGTTTAGGAAGCCTTCTCTTTCATTAATTTAAATTGCTAAAAAGTCCTCTTCCAGATATTTAGACAAATTGCCAGGACCACAAATGCAAGAAGTCTTGGATCTCCTGTTCCACGGTCAGTTGCTTCAGGTTTTACCATCAAGCTAACCTGAATAAGCTTTCCTAGCAAGGCAATTCTCTAGTCTGTGCTGGAGCTAACAGTTTGGGAGAAGCATTTTATGGGGTAACTACATCCTTCAGGGTGATGGCTGGAATTTATTTCCTCCTTGGGTGCTTGGGGAAGCACAGCCAAGACAGGACTTCAAATGCTGGGAGGCATTTTAAGATTATGGGAATAAATGACAAGAGCTCAAGAAAGGCCAAAAATGTGTGTGGTAAACACAGAATGTTGGTCTAGAGGCAGTGGTCTGGCAAAGCAGTGCCGAACTAGACCCAAGAAAAGAAAGTGAGGTTTCAGATATATTTTGCTTCCCTTTCCCCTGAGGCCAGCAGCCACTGTCTGGTCTTCAGTAAATCAGGGCAATGTGATGCTATCCCAGCTTGTTTCCATCTGATAGAGCCCAAAGTGCCAGCTGGAAAGCTGGGTGTCATCTGGCTGTACTTCCTTCTGGGCAGACCCTTTCCCCAGGCAATTACCCATCAAAAGAGATCACTTCAGGTGTGAAGCAGAGCCTCTGGCTTTGCGGCTGCTGTGCAGTGAGAAAGTGCCTGGGACAGCTCTGGAACCTGGGTCCTGTGTATAACAGAAGCCCCTGAAATCTTGCATTTCATGTAACACTTCAGCATTGGCTTTAGAAGCAGGGAGAAGAGCAGCATCCCATGGCAAGCTGCAAACACAGGAGCATGGGGAAATAGAAGGAGGCAGAGGTAGCAGCTGGAGGTGGGAGATTTGCATCCCAGGCTGGGATCTCCCATAGCTTTCCGCAAAGGTAAATCACTCAACAACCCTGTGCCTCAGTCTCCCTACTGCCAAATCACTGGTCATGTTTGGTTACCTCCTAAATAATCTCTGGGTTTATCTAATTAACATTCACGAGACCTCTAGAGATAGAGCACTTTCTTAAGTTCATTTTATGTCTTGTAATCTCTTGATGTTCCCATGCAAAAGAGATGTCACAGAGCACGGAAATTACCCTGGGCAAGCTCAGATCTGCTCTTCATTTCCAAGAGCTCTTTTCTCAGTGACCCCTTCTTTTAGCAGCACGTTCACCTTGGCCTCTCATGAGTGGGAGTGATGTGCAGCATCCCCACCACCAGCTCCCATGAGCCATGGAAACCTGCTGTTACGGCCAGAGAGAAGCAACCAGCACTGTTATTTGGGTCATTTGCTGAGGTTTGTAACCTAGAATTAATTTTCACATTGAATCCAAACGCTGCCTATTTCACACATATCTGGGTAGCAGACAAGAGCCCTTTTAGCAACAGAAGCAAACAGAGCTACAATCAAGCAGCTCAAGGTACAAACCCTTAATAGTTCAGTAATCAGTAATAATCAGCCCTTCTCTTTATGTTCAGGGAAATCTAGTAGAACCCAGCTACTCTACAGTGAATACATTTTCATTTATAAGACTAAACACAAGCATACATTATCTACTTAATTAAAATCTAAATTCTCTAACTAACCATTTGTTGTTTCTCCTGGGTGCACGTTACATACATTACTGGTGTTTTCCTGAAATCTATTGCTAATGGATTAAAACAACTCAATGAAATGTTTCACTTGCTGCATGAGGTTATGAAAGATACACAAATGCTCTGATACTGTGCACGTAGGGAACTCCTTTCCACCATTATCCCAGGACTGCAGCTCCATTTCTCTGTGCTAGGAATCCCAATCCTTTCCACAGGTCCCTCTTTGGGGACAGGGAAAATGTGACTCTCCCAAACACAAGTGCAACTGCTCAGACTGGAAACTCATCTCATTAGCACTTGGTCAGGAATGGTTTGGGGAACAAATTGCAGACCTGGTGGGGTCAGAGTGAGTGGACATCATAAACCGGGACATTATAAACATTTGAGGTCCTGAAAGTACAACTTTGCTGTCAGGTTTGTCAGACATGACACTGACACCACAGAGACCTGAACCCTCTTAAACACCAGCTGGGAACCTAGCAGGATCTGCCAGCACATCTCTAACAGCACCAGGCACAGATCTTCAGGAACAGAAATGCTCCCAACTGTTCAGTCTCCCTGGAAGAGGGAGCACCTTGGAGCATGAGATTCTCTCTGTACATCTCCCAGACTTTGGGAAAAAAAGAGCAGAAATTAATCCACTGCCATTGTTTAATTAGAAAGTTGTCCTTGGGAGTTTCCCTTTCTCTGAGTCAATTCCGTTCTTCAGATCTTTCTGCACAGGAACATGTGGCTGTGCTGAGTTGGTTTAGTTGTGTGTTGGTGGCACATGGTCCCTGTGACCCTCAGTTCCTATATCTGCACTCCCAATACTTAAGGAGTATATTTTCCCCAGAAAGCTCAAACAAAAAGATTTGAATGTCATTGCTTCCCTGGTGGTGAAACATTGATTTCCTTGCATTTTCATGCCTCTTTCCCAGGGGATCAGAGAACATCCATCCACCCTCTGAGGCGGCACAGCTGGGCCCTTCTCTGACAAAAGGCCAATTATGTGTCCAAATAAGGAATATCTTCAAAGGGTCACAATCTTTACCACTGGTGCTAAACCTGGCTGCTTCACTGTCTCTCTGGTTACATCTCCTTTGCATAGGTGTTTGTCTTGGTTTGAACGCCAGGTGTCTGCTAAGGATGGCAGGAGCCTCCCTTGGAATGGAGAATGTCAAGCCCCTCCCTCCAAATTATTATAATTTTGAAATTAAGAGGCTCTCAGGCAAAGATATGGGAATAAGAATAACAGTTCTGCATTAGGAGAATTAAAATAAAACAAGCATGCAGTATTAAAAAAAACTCCAAACAAACCCACTGACGGAGTCAGAATCCAACCTGACTCCCTGTGGCTCAGGGGTTGGTGGCAGGGCCATTCCATGGTGGCTGCAGCCCTCCTGCAGTGGCAGATGTGGCTCTGCTGGAGCAGTGATCCTGGAGAAAGGTGGAGGTTTCCTCTGCAGGTGCAGGGGTGATAGATGGGCCTGGTGTTCCTCTGGAAATCCAGTGGCAAAGGCTGTCTCAGTGTTCCAAATCCCTGATTTTTGTCCAGGTAGGAAACCTTGGCTCCTCCCCCTGGATGGAGCATTTCCCAGTGGGATGATGGAATTTTATCAGTGAGACTCAGTGGCCCATGAGCAGAAGATCTGTCCCTGGAGGGAGGATGGGTTGTGGAAGAGATAAAGAAACTGCCTTAGCTGGTTTTTAGCAGCTGGGCCATGGACAGAGGGTTACCCCACTCCCAGTCCCTGCCCAGTTTCAGCTGCTGGTGACAGAATACACACTTTGGTTACATTTGCACTGCAACACAAGACAGCATTAAATACCATTTGCTGCTTTGAGTGTCATGAAGAATCTCCTCCATAGAAAAGTAGGAAAGGGGAGAAGAAGGGTGGAGGTGAGACATTATCAAATTAAGACTGATGGCTACTGCTCATGAATGAAAAGAATGTCCCTACTGCAAGTCACGTTATTTAGAAAGATGCCACCAGGAATTCTGCTTTGCTTCCAGCAGACACAAAGCAAAAGGGCACCTTCTCAAAGCCATTCAGGCTATTATGCATTATAATTAAAAACAATTTCTATCCTCAATAGGATTTGATTCAGGTAGCTCATTACCCCCAAGAGCCATTTGTGAGAATGAATTGAGAATGCAAATTAATATCAGCTTTAACAATAATGCTTCTTTTCTTCCTGCTTTCTACCTCTTTTGCTAGCTTCCATTTTTGGAAGCTTTCTTTGATATCAAGCAGGTGCCTAGAGCAGAGTTGCCTGGGGACAAAGAGGGTTTTGTATCTCTTATTAGATACTCTTAAGTGCCTAATTGCTGCTGTCCTGGTATCAGGCAGTGCCAGTGCTACACCTTCAGTCAGAAGCACAGAGCTACCTGCCTGTCCCCACTGCAGCCCTGGGCCAGGGTTATTTCCATCAGCTGTGAGAGTGGAGTTCTTGCTGTGGTTACAGGCAGGAATTTCCCCAACTCCTCTTCACAGTCCTGCCAAAAGAGTAGTTGCTCAGGTTATTACTATAACTCGAGTTGGAACATCATGAATCCTCTGCAAGGACCAAAGTTCTCCAACCACAGGCACTGCTCTGACTCGTCCTGCACTTGTCATGGCCCTCTCTAACTTGCTGTCATCTTGTTTGATCACGGCATTATATTTTAATTGGCTTGCACGCACTCCTCTAACTCCTGGCTTGTATCCAGTCTGATGCTGCCTCAAATCCAGCCCAGCCAAAGGACACCTGATATTCTTCACAAAGAACAGTGCAGCAAATACAAGAACTGGAAAGTTTTGCTGCTGTTGCTTGCTTAGACAAGATGTGAGCACAGTAGCAGCGTGGAGCAACACAAGGTTTTGGCTTTGGTTAAGGGCAGGAGTGTGTGCACAGGGATGCTGCAGTGATCAAACATGGCTTACCTATAAGCTCTCACCAAAAGGGGAGTAAGAGTCCTCTGTGTCTGCCATCTAACACCCACAAAAGGCCAAGCAGCTAAAACTGACCAGATAATTATTGCTAAAAACTGAAGTAAGCCAGAAAGCCCTGGATGGGGATGGCTGGAATACAGAGCAAGTTGCTGCTGGTACCTGCCGGTGGCTGTTGCAAAAAGGCAAAGTTGTTATTTCTGATCCTTTATTCCTGTAGCATTTGATGTCTTTATGCAGTCTTCACACAGAAGTGTGATGAAGTGCTCTTACTTCCATTTCACATATGAGGAAAGAGAGACACAGTCTCCTATTCTCAAAAGGCACTTGAGTCCCTAATGTCCTTGTAAATCAAGTAGTGGAGCTCTGAAATACCTGGAAAAAACACACGTGCCCGAGGGGCTCATCCAAACTTGCCAATCCTGCCAGCTGGACACCTCCAGAGCCCTGAGATGTGCTGGAGGAATGCCCTGGGGGCTGTGTCTGCCCAGGAGAGAGCAGCTCCCCTCCCTCTCCCCTCCCAGAGAGCCATCACTCCAGACCAGGATGTCCTGCTGAAGAAATGCTGCACCTCAAGCACACAGACCACCAGCAGACTCAGAGCACAGAGGATGTGGGATATGGTTTGGAGCCCCTCTTTCTCCATGGCATAGGTCCAGGAGAGATCCAAGGGATTATTCCTGTTCTACAGCAAGTGGAAGTATTTTGAAGGTCCTCTGGCTCATAAAGAGGAATCCCAGCTCTGCTCTTAACTTTTCAGTGGCCTTCAGCAAATTATTCTTCATCTTTTTGTGTCCCCATCTGGAAGACTCAGTTACTGGTGCTGGCCTGAGATTTGATGGATTAACTCGTTACTAATTCCAACGTATTCAACAAGTCCAGAGCATTCCTTACTAATCAGCAGAAACCTATTAATTTTCATTATGACTGCTTCTCATGTCCTTTCTGATAAAGCTCACTGGGAGATACAATAGTTCTCCAGAACACAGGCAGAGTCCCTTGGAAAAATCCGCAGGAAAAAACAATCAACTCATTTCTTTACAAAAATAACTTCATATCTCTATGGGAATTTGCCTCACATCTGATTTCCAGAGGAATTTTCCACTCACTCAATTTCTTAGCTTTTTCCCCACAGAGAAACTGCCTTTTAAACCCACATTTTCTGGGTAATTGGACTGAAAATGGGTTTTTCATGGCAAGGAATGGAGCTGTCTCTGCCATGGTTGCCAGTCCACACCCCAGAGGCTCTTCACTTTGCCCCCTGATCATGAAGCTGACACCAGTCTTCCCAGTGGGTTGCCAGATGCAAACATCAGTGCTTCGCTCCCAGGACAGTGCCAGACAGGATCCCACTGGACAGAATTCTTCAGGAAACCCCTTCCTGCAGAGCACTACAGCTGCTGGTGGCTGCGGTGCAGGGAAGCATCTCCCTGTGAAAAACTTTCTTGTTAGAGGTTCACTTTCTTGTTAGATTTTAAAAGGTTTAATAAAAGACAATAAGGACAAGGCAATAAAGCAAAAAACACGGCTTGGTGTCTCTGGCCATGAGCCAGGAGCACACACCAACCCAGAACACACCTCTCTTAAATGCACCAATATGTTGCATATTCATAGACCCTCATGCACTATTCAAAAACATCTCCACCCCAACCCATCTCCTCTCATTTCTTTTAGTTTCAGTCTGTTGCAGATCTTCTGATAACAGATGATCAATAAATACCTTCCCTGGNAAAGGTTTAATAAAAGACAATAAGGACAAGGCAATAAAGCAAAAAACACGGCTTGGTGTCTCTGGCCATGAGCCAGGAGCACACACCAACCCAGAACACACCTCTCTTAAATGCACCAACATGTTGCATATTCATAGACCCTCATGCACTATTCAAAAACATCTCCCCCCAACCCATCTCCCCTCATTTCTTTTAGTTTCAGTCTGTTGCAGATCTCCTGATAACAGATGATCAATAAATACCTTCCCTGGGGGGGGTCTGGTGTCTTCTTCAACCAAATAGGATATTCCAAGAATGCAAAGAATTTCCTGACCATCCCTTCACCACTCTCTGAGACAGCCACAAAAGCTCCTCACATCACACCACTATTTTCAGGTTTTTACCAATAGCAGAATAAAAGAAATCGCATTAACACAACAAACTTTCTCCACATTACACACACAGCATTCCCTTCAATATTTGTGAAAAGCCAACTTTATAGAATGTGTTTATAATATCCCCCTTGGAGAGGCTACTCTCCACAGCCCTGGAACACCCCGTGTATAAAGTAGCAAATCCCAGGATGGAAGCTGTACATCCAAGCCCAAACTAATCCAAACAGAGGCTATCCCCTTGCAGTGGCATTTGCAGGATGCAGCTGGTGACCTCCACACACAGGGAGCTCCCACCCCACCTGGATGCCTTGGCCTCTAAAGGATGCAAGCTCTGCTACCTCTCTGTGCCTCCTTTCCCAAGAAGAGGAGCAGATGGAGGCTGTGTCGCTGTGGGTCACTCCCCAAGGACACACAGGACACGTTCTCAAGAGAAGGCTGAAAAGACCTTATTAANTGGAGGTGGCGGGTGGTTTTTTTATTTTTTTTTAAGCCTGGCTAGCACTTTGACTTTGAGCTGCTCGGAGCAGCTACATCTCTTGCCATGCATATTCATGACAGCCATCATCTTTGCTGACATGTCAGTCACCTTTGGAGCTAAAACAATGAACCACCACAACTTGTGAGAGCAAGGGCTCCCACCCCTGCCTGATGAGGCACCACGACAAGCAATTTCAGAGCCAAGAGGGCACCTTTCCATACTGGAGAGGAAGTTTTTAGTTTGACCCTACAAACTAAAAAATGTAAGCAAGACAACAACCCCTCACATTTCTTTTTTATCTTCTAGTGAAAAAAAAAACCCAAAAAAAACCCACCTGAAAATTGTAATTTTGGTAAAACAAAATGTTCACTTGGAGGAATACTGTAGTTCTTTAATGCCTCAAAAAAAAAAAAAGCGCACAAGTATGCAAAAAATTGATGATAAGAAAATCTGGTGTTTCACTTTTATTAATTAGTTTCCCTTCAGAATGCAAATTGACCTACCAAATCCAGACCTCAGTTTGAATCCATTGATATGCAAAACTTTCTTCCTTTTTGTACAGAAATATTACTGAAAATTAATTTTGATTTGGAGTCCAAGCTCTTGGGCAAAGCAATAAGCCCAAATTTCAAAAAGAGAAAACAACTAAAGTCACTATTTCCTTGAGAACAATAAATTCTTAACAAGTCTCCAGATGATATCACACATCAAAATCTGTCAGAAATTGCTTCCTGAAAGAAAAGATTACTCAATTTATCAAATAACTTGTAAATTCATGTCTGGCATGAGCAAGACTCAAGGGAGTTGCATGAATTGTAACAAAGGACTCTGGCTCCTCCCTGCCTGTTTCATTTGAAAGAAATAAATGTCAAGAGAAGGTGGCCTGAAATGTCTTTTGGAATGAGATGTGATTCCCCATGATGAATGGAGGGGGACTGGCCACCTTTGGTCCCTAAGGCAGTTTGGTATGACAGTGGCAGCAGCTTTGGCCTGTGGAGCTGCTGCTGGAGCAGCACAGCCCCTTGCAGGCTTCCTTGCACCCTCCTGCACCTCTGTCCTCTCTCCTATATGATATCTGCATCTGTACCCCTTCCCCTTCTGTCATGGTTTGCAGTGCCAGCTGTGCCAGCAGTGTGTGTTCTGTCACCAGCTGTTGGAACTGGGCCAGGGGTGGGATGGAGTAACCCTCTGTTCATGGCCCAGCTGTTAAAAACCAGCTGGGGCAGTTTCTTTATCTCTTCCACAACCCATCCTCCCTCCAGGGACAGATCTTCTGCTCATGGGCCACTGAGTCTCACTGATAAAATTTCATCAT
>VYXF01001051.1:440818-467431 GCA_013397295.1 Polioptila caerulea
ACCTGTGTTCTGCACTGTGGACTTTTCCAACCAATCACACAAAATCACCCAACTCTGTGAAGAAGAAGGACTAACCTATGCCCTAAACCCTCCACCTTGTTATATATATATATCTTACTATATTCCCAAACCTTAAATTCTAAATCTTTCACCCTGTGATATAACACACACTACTATTCTACTACACACTCACAATCTCAGTGCTGTCACTCAGTTTTGGAAACCTTTTCCATGGCCTGAGGTCAAATGCAGTGTATTTTTGAGGATCAGTCCCTGTCAGCACAGAAAGTCTGAAATCCTCTGTGTCCAGGGTTCCAACTCCTCTGCACAAAGAGGATTGGCAGATGTGTCAGGGCATCCCATCATACAGGCTTTTCCTTCTTAGATGTCTGAGTTTCCAGTCGTAGTGATGTAAATGTGGCTTGAGGGAAACAAGTCCAGAGTGCCATCAGACAGACCTCCCCTGCAGCACAGGGCAAGGGATGGGAAACTACTGGGAGAAATCCTGTGCTACTGGGCACATCCTGCCCTGTGTTCTGTGCCAGAGCAGCCCCGTGCTGGCGTGCAGTGATGTGTGTGGACCAGGGGCAATTGCACATACAGCCAGCTCCTGGTCCCACAGAAACCTTACTGAATCACACAGGACCCACATGCAAACTCAGCATTGTGGTTATCAGTAGCTGGACTTCCAAGGAATTAATGCACTTGATTCCTCTTGCACTGTGTCCAAGGCCAGAAAAGCAGCAGAGGGAGAGTGGTTTGTCTTAGAGTTATATTTATGGACAGGTTCTAGAGGGTTGGGTAAAGGGTGTTTGGATAAGCAGCTAATCAATTTGCACAGATTATTATGAGAGCAGCAGAGGCACAGGCTGCTTATGAATGCCTTACCATGTCAGCTCCCATTATGCACATAACCATTTGATACATGTATTAGTCACCTCTGTAACAGCTATAACTAAAGCATTTATAACAACAGCATTTACCTGGATCTCCTTGCAAAGTCAGTGAATCCACGAGACTGGGACTCACTGACCCCAAAACAGGCTGCTGAGGAGGAATCAGGCAGGAGGTTCTCTCCCTTGTCCAAGGGACAGCTTCTGTCTCAGAAGTGTCTCACTGCCCAGAAATCTGGCAACCTGTGAACTCCAGCAGCAGAGTTTTGCTCTGTTTTCATTGTCAGACACAGCACACAAGAACTGTCAGATCACAGGAAGGAAAACACAGCTGGTGATTCTGAACTATGTTATGTTTTTATTCTGAGTCATTTACCACCTCCTTTAAATAATCCCAGAAGCCTCCACAGGGATTTACTTCTACAGCATCACATTGCTCTGATCTGTGCCTGTCTCTGGCCTTGTCCTTCTGCTTTTCAGTTTCTATTCTGGGCCAGCTTCACTTGAGGAGGGGATGGGCTCAGAGTCATTCAGAGGAACATTTTGAGGCTCTGAGGATGATCCACAACTGATGTAAAGATCCAGTGGCTTTGGTGAAGCTTTGCACAGTTACACCAGTGGTGCATCTTCAGCTTGCAAAGTTGCACTGATACTGCCTTCCCAGAAAAACACAAAGCACAGCTCGGCTGAGCAGGAAATGTCCCATTTCCAAGCCATGGCATGGCACAGTTTGGGCTCTGGCCACATATATATAAAACATAAATACATATTACAAATTGATATTGTGTGTTTGGCAGCACTGATTAAAAAATTTAAATGCATGTCTTACAAATACCTAAAGGCTGATTTCCTTTGAGCAAAGCAAAACAGCACCTTGAATACTGAAGATGATTTTCTAAAAAGAAATTGTGTGTGAAAGTGTACATCTACTCACAGAAATTTTGTCAGAGTATGTTGTTGCATAGCAGCTGCCAGCACTGCTGTGTGCCACAGGATCCCACCGTGTTTGGCTGCATTCAGCAGCCAGGTTCTCCCTACTGGTGGAAAAATGTCATTCAGACAGAGTGCCAATAGGCTACAAAGGTAAAAGGGGGAGTATCCCACGTTTTTCTCAATGCAACTGGGGATGGTTTGGGGTGTCAATGACCTTTACAAGGCTTACAGTACAGTCACACAGAAGTGCTGGAAAGGCATTGCACACGAGCCCTCAGTGCATCCTGCTTTACAGCCTGCTTTGGTGCTCCATGAAGCCAGCAGACAAGACTTGCTTTGCTTAAATTTCCTCTGGAAACCCACAGATAGGGGGAAAACCAACAAGAAATGGAAGTGAAGCAGATCCATGCCCTTTCCCTCCTTTACTGCACAATATTTACTTGACAAGGTTCACAGGGTGAACCCTGCCATGAACTGCAAGGTCAGGGCCAACTTTGGCAGTATGTGAGTTTTCCACAGCTGTTTAATAGCTGTGCTGGGAATAACCTGCCCAGGAAATGTTGTGTCCTCTTTGGCAGAAAGGCAGCATTTCTGATTTTCAGAAAATCACTGAATCATTCAGCCCCTCACAGGCTTTTGGACTGGCTGCCCACAAAGGTCAGTGCTGGACCTCCCCTGGGAGCAGTAGCTCCCTTCAGTTCCAGTGTCTGTACCCCAAATTTTCCAGATGCTTCAAGCTTTCATTTCACTCTGGGGAGAGCAGAACAACAAGAACCTATGTGGATAAAAGTCAAGAAAGCACAACTTGCTCTTCTCCAGGAGACATTCCATGTGCTGCTCCCAGCCAGAGCAATCACCCTGTTTACACAAGCAAAGCAATTCCACAGAGCAAATCAGCTTCTTCTTAATGAAGACTTGTTATCTTCAGTAAGTCAGTGCTTTTGGTGGGGAGATTTAATAAACTTCATTCTTCTTCCTCTCATTGTGGTAAGTAAATTTAATTTTACTCATATTATTAACAGTATTAAGCATCTCTTGAAAATGTACAATAGGCAATCTGAACCAGTTTGTTCAGTATGAAAATCCTCTTTTCTGATATAATATTTGGGTAAATGGAAAATATTCAGTCCCTCATAAGTGGATGCTGAGACAGAGGGAAGACACCCAGAAGGAATTCCAATCCTTAGGAGGGGGACAGAGAGCAGAACCACTCATTTCTATTATTATTGCCATTTCCTTTGCCTCCAAAAAGGAACTACTGAACAAAAAAGGCTATGTCCTGAATTCACAAATGTTAAATGTTATTTGCAAGCACTTCTGCCCTGCCTCTGTCTGAGCTAGGGAGGGATCCCCTCAAAGCCCACAGCTCCCAAAGCCACAGGCTTTGGCTGTGACACTCTTGTCCTCCCAATGCAGTAGTAAACTGCAAAAAATGATGCATTTGGTGTTAGACCACAATGTTTTGTGCTTTCTCACTCTCCAAAGCATTCGATCAGATATTGCCTGTGCAAGGCAGGCACAGAACAGCAGCACCACACCTCCACCTTTGCTCTGCCTGGATAACCCACAGATGGTCCCTGTTACCTGTCCACAGTCTCCAGCAGATATTTTTCCCTGGCAAGAGCTTTTTGGGCCATGACATCTGCAGATCACCAGTCAGTGCATTCCTGAGGCTGGCAGCCAAAATAAGGCTGAATGGACGTTAATGAGAGGGAATATTCTCCTTATGCAAAAGGTGAATCAGAGAGATAAATTAAAAAGCTTTCTGTGCCATTACTATAGGCAAGTGCTACAGAGTTTAATCAGGTCTATAGAGGACTTAAAAAGATATGGAAACTAGTCTAAAATAGGCTGTTTCCTACAGAGAACCTGCCCTTTCCTGTGATGCCTTCCAGCCTGGCCTGAGTGCCTGGCTGTCTAAAGATTCTGCTCAACTCTTACAAAGGAGCAATTTTATCCCCATTTTGACAATGCATTAGTATAATGGCTTGATCAGCAGATAATCTCCTTTTACAGAACAATAATATTTACAAAGCCTAAAAAAGTAATTTTCTCCCTTCCTTGCTGACCTAACTATCTCCTGGAGTTTCAGAAATAACCAAAGGCTTTTCAGTCACTTTGTATGTATGAACAATGGAGACTCTGAAAGTGTCATTTCTTCCCTCTTCAGAGAGACTTTTCAACATAACACCCTTCATTTCTTCCAGACATTCTCTTTTCTCTAAGCATTACTGACACAGACGTTGTTCTCCTTACCTCGCCTGTGCTAGTCATGCCTTACTGGCTCATTTGGTCCAAACATGATAAATCAATTTCCATCCAATTAGGCTACGCCTGAAGAATTAATTTGATACACTTTGGGCTGTAGTATTTTGTATGTTCCTAAACGCAATTAGAAAACTTTAATTTAATCTTACATGCCCAATATGATCAGCTGGTACATAAGACAACCCAGTTGCAGCTTGTTCAGCATGCAATTGTAGTTGTAATTGATTAAAATTGTTTTTGCAAGTGTGTCTTGATGTCATGGATAACTTGATTTGCTTTGGGTCTTACTCGTCCTGCAAGCACACAGACATATCAGAAACTTTCCCTGTGTGAGCAGTTCATCAAACCATGAAGGATTTACGACCTGAGATGGGCAGGGACAAGGCTTGCTGCCCCAAAGTAGTGATTCTCTCCTCAAACAGTGGTTCTGTGATCAGAGATGTGAGGATGGCAGGGTAAAGATGACGGATTTTCAAAAAAATAAAGATGCTTAGGCTGACATGCACAGGGGGAGCAGCAGGGAGGATCCATGGTCCTTGGTTTCAAAACCCAACCTGAGTTGTGGGCTCAGTGACCTCCTCACACCGACAACTCCAGTTTGCAATTCTCTTTGTTTGTGGTAACAGTTCAGGGTGACTCTAAACACAGCCTGGGTGTTGTGGGAGGTCAAAGGGGATCCCACCAGTCCATGCCCTTGACCCCACAGTGGTGCTCAGGCCTTTGAAGGGCTGTGAGTGATGGATACAGGAGAGGTTAATGCTTGCAGCAGCCTGCCCCAGGTGGGCTCTGGCAGGGGAGGGCTCCCCAGCTGCAGCTCTGGCTCCAGGCAGGGCTGCTGCTGCCTCTGCCTGTTCACCCAGGCCATCACTGCAACACTTGGCAAGGGCAGACACGATCCTCAGCACTCCTACCACCTCAGCCTGGGGCTAATTCTGGGGCTGAAAACTGATCATGGAAATCCCACCCCATCACTTATCAATACAACTTGAGAAAACAAGCTCTAATTTCACCAGAGACCTGGCTAAGTGTGTCCAGGCTTCTGTCCTAAAGGCTTATCCAAATCTGGCCCCAGGTCACCAGACACTCATAGTTGAACCTAACTTGGGATCTGGCAGTTTCTTAAAAGATTTGGGAAGATATTTCCCTCCTGGAAAATATTTTGCCAAAAAAAGAAGTGGTTTCTTTGAAATACTTCAATAGCAAAACAGCTGCTTAGCTCAGCCAAAAATGACTGGATCAAAACCCCACTGTTCCTTATTTTCAGAAGTGGACTACAATGTGAAGGTTGACTGTAACTGGACATGACAGAATCCTAATGCCTTCAATTCTACTCACCCACTTCTGTGAAGTGTTTATATTTGAAATCATGGTGAGTTAACATGAGTTAAAGGCACATGCTCTCATCTCTCGCTATGTAAGTAATGGATTGCTCCCTGGATAATACCAGTGCCTGTCAGAAATATATAACAGAAATACTGATTTTTCACAGCTTGTAGTTCTCACTGTGTTAGTAGGTATGAGAATTTCAGAGAGGTGAGGAAAAAAATCAGAAGACACAAGATGGAACAATTTTGTGCCATACAAGATAGAGAGCCTGTAAGTTTGTTTCTGATTTATTTTCTCTGTTAAGAACAAAAGTCAGAAGGGAATTTCCATTTTGTATGGATGTTGTACTTTAGAAGACAGGTGGTTGATAAAGTATTAAACAGCACCATGGGACATGAAATGACCTAGTGACTGCCTCTGCCTGGGAAGATAGGTTGGTATGGTGTGGGAAAGAGGGAAAAAACATCATCCAAACCTCAAAATGACCAAGGAACTGGGCTCTTGCTAAGCTGACTCTTGATTTGGAAAATATAAAGGCCACGTTTGTATGAATTACCACACCACATACTGACAAATGGAAAAGCAGATGTTAAAATGGAAATGTTTTTCACAAGTTCTTTCTTCAAATTAAAGCAAACAAGCTTTTTAACCTTCTTTTCATTTTCTGCTGGACTGTCTCAAATGGGAGACTGGCAGGGTGAAGAGCCAAAAGAGGAAGGTTCTTTCAAGGAGAGTACTATTGGCAATAAATTACCAACACTTGCACCCAGACCCTGCTGAAGATCATGCTGACACCTCTAGATGCACCTGATGACACTGAAGAACAACACACAGCCATGAATAAGGAGGTGCCAGCAGTACTTTCCTCAGCTCAGTATATAATTGCTACTCCCACAACATCCACAAACGCTAAACAAACCTCTTTTTCTCACAGCTTGGTGCTCATCTCTGCAGAAACCTCCCCCAACCTACAGTCTGCCTTGATTTAACCTTCCAGGCACTGTTTGGCAAACTCTTGCCCCAGGCAATGTGAACATCCCCCAGCTGGCTGTGCTGGGGTAATGAACTCCAGCCTCCTGTGCCTGGGGGTCCAGGAAGCAACCCTGACAGAAAAAGCCCTTTCAGAAACAGAGAAGCTTTGTTACAAGGCTGGGAAAATGCACATCCCACACTCCTGCTGCTGCAGAACTACTTCCTTGTGGTAGGCTGTGGTTTCCAGTTTACTGATGGCCAGTCTATACCTATTTCCTCTCTTCAAGGGCTCTTCACCATCGCAGCATAAACTCCCCTCCTCCCTGTGGGCTTAGAAAGAGCAATGCTGTCTCTGCTCATCCATGCTGCCAAAGCTTGCTTTGTTTGGCACCTTCTTGCTCACCCTTCAGAGCCCATCTCTGTTGCAGTGTACTTGTTAACAGTATGTTCTGCTATTGCCCAAGTAATGGTTTGGTCCAGATCATACCCTCCTACCCCCCTTGTCAATCCTGAGTTCCCTGTCAATCCCACCTTCTGCCAAGCCCCTGCTTGGAATTCCCCTTCAGAAATCCCCTAAAGTACAATGCCCCATTACTCCAGAGACCCAATTTCCCTCCCTTACCTCCCTCATTGGACAATGCTGTAGTGAACCCTGCCCTTTACCTCTCCCCAGGATACCTCCATTAGCTAATAATTGTCCCATCCCTTTAGACCTCCCCCATATTTAAGCTGTTGTACACTGGCATCTTTTGTCTTTTCCCACAGAGTAATAAAATCCTCTTTTATCCTATGCAAAAGACCTCCCCCTCCTCCTTGTCTCCTTCAAGCACAGACTGACAGCCAAAAAGGTTGTAGACTCTAGTCACACTTCAGGTCACCCTGCCCCCGGGGTGTGACCCACTCTGGGCACAGGTTGACAGAGTGACAGAGCCACTGTAGCTCCAGCAAACTGCACCACATCCCCAGAGCTGCTCCTGTGAGGAAGTGCAGCTGCCTAACAAAGAGCACTGCTGCAAGCTGGCGTACCTACTACAGGCAGAGCCTCCTCACAGTTCCTCCTTTCTCTCCATGTCATCAACACTATGCCCTTCACATGTCTTAATGTCCAGGGGAATGGCAGGAAGCTGTGAAGGGCAGGGTCAGGTTGGATTTTGGGAAAGGTTCTTCCCCCAGAGGGTGCTGGGCACTGCCCAGGTTCCCCAGGGAATGGGCACGGCCCCGAGGCTGCCAGAGCTGCAGGAGGGTTTGGCACTGCCAGGGGGGGATTGTTGTGGGGGCTGTGCCGGACTGAGCCCCTTGATCCCTGTGGGTCCCTCCCTCCCAGGATATCCTGTGACTCTATGATTTTATGGAAACATGCTTGGAATTATTTTGCTGCCATTTTAGTGTCAAACTGGCACTAAATGGTTCAACTCATTGCAGAGAGCACTGCAGGCTGCCCACAACCACAGAGCACAAGTCTCCTCCCTGCTGTCTCACTCACCTGCACAAGACCAAAACCAGAACAGCTCTGGATGCCTCTGTTTGTGCTGCAACCACAGGTCCTGGGTGCAGAATAAGTCAGTCCTAAATAGGTATTTTATAACAGCTCTTTATTCAGTCACATGGTCCATGCTGTTCCTGCTCAACAAAACTTGTGCACTGGATGTCCTACTTCTGGGAAATCTCACCACTAAAAAGGGGATTTTTTTTTAATACAGACATTACTGGGCAAAAAGAGACAATAGATGAGGCTGGTTCTCCAACATATAAGGTAATCAGCAGTGAGTATACCATGGGAAAAAAAGGAGAAGAAATAGGCATAGTACTGCAGGAATTTTCAAAAAACCTTTTCCAGCAAAGTGTATAAGTGTATCCCTAACACTGAGCCCTGCACAGGAATAACTGCACTAAAGCATCCTAGTTGGATTTCCATCACTGAGCACACCCAGCCATACCAGAGCCAGGGTCAGGCCACATACCTGGTGCTAACACAGGGTGAATTAGTGACATGTCTTGCAGAATTTTGACCATGTCTTTTCTGTTCCTTTTTATTATAGCAGATGTTAATATATCAGGTGCCTCAAATTGTACCTCTAAAATATTTATTTTCCCAAATACTACATTTCCAGTCATATTATTTAAATGTATCAGGAAAGCTTCAACTAAATCTTTTAATCCCATTTGATCTACAAACAGAGCTGCAACATGACAGCTTGGATTAATGCATCTGGCATTTGTGAAATTATAAACCTCACGCAGCAAACAGACAGCAACTGCTGCTGCTCTTTCCCTTCTGCTTTTGTAGCACCAGGCTAAACTGAAACAAACCCTTTCCCTCCATCTACATTTGATTGAAAGATAGACATGCACGAAAGGGTGAACTGTCCTAAGTGATGGGCTCAGTGGGATATTGAATTTGTGTCTACGCTTTGATGCTTCTGCGTTTTGTTTTCTGCTCCTGAGTAGAATTAATTCCGTTCCCCATAGGAGTCAATTTGGTATTTTACATAACCCCCTCATTTTATTGTTTTAAATACAACTTTAGGGAAAGGACAAGACGTCAAGGAGAGACAGAAGGAATGAAAAGTGGAGAGGGGACCTTTTACAGCACAAATGCCATTAAGACCCTTTTTAATATCCTAAGTCTCATCTTCTCTGTCTTGGTTTCAAAAAGAGACAAGAAACTCTTCTAAAAGGCCCCCCATATCCTCATTTCCAATTCCATGTTCTCCCTGACAACCCTTCACTTTGTGTTCTTGACAGCATTACTTTTCCCCTTACATTCCACAGCAAGAGCCAGAAACAAGGTAGCCTGTGCCCCACAGGGCCTGATCCAGCATCCCCAAATCCAACGGGGAGAACCCCTCGGCTCGGCCCCCACGCTCCTGGGCTGGCTCTGGGGAAGGGGCTGAGCTCTCCCAAGGACCCCAGAACCAGCAAAATGCTTTCAAGGCTTCCAGGGACCCATCAGCATTCAGAGCTGCCACCTCCACACCGTGCAGGGCACTTCAAAGAGTGTAAAAGCACAATAATGGAATAAAGTAATAAAAGGGAACAAAACGGTCGGAGGAAGAAAAGGACTGCCACAAACAAAGGGCTTTGTCTGGAAGTTTGCTTCCTGACAGCCCTGGATGCAACATCATGTTGCTCCAGATTTTCCAGTGGTCTGAATGCTGAGCTGATGGTCAGCTACACAATTTAAACATCCAGGTTTCCAAGCACAGCAGAACAGCTCCTCATCCTGCAGCTACCCAAAACCTCGGTCAGCCTCACTGCAAAGTGACTCTTCCAGGGCTGCATCCATGTGGTATGAAGGGTTGTTTCACACATGTCCTTCTCCTTCCAACACCATTCCACCAGACATGCCCCTGGACAACCTGAAGTGCCCAGGGCTCCCACCAGAAAGGTGCTGAACCCCTTGGCCCCAGCACAGTGTCCTTGCCCATCCACATCAAGGCATCCACGGCAGAGCTGTTCCCCACCCTTCACAAACCAGGGCAGAGAGTCCCAAAGAGCAATGCCACAACCTAGACCTCAAATCTGGGCCAAGTTCTCATCTCCTGAGAAGAAGAGCTGTCAGTTCTGAAGTTCTTAAGTGAGATTTGAAAGCAAAGGACCAGAATATAACCAATATTTACCTTTGACTGAGTTTGCAGAGAGGTTGACACAAAACCTATGACCTGTACCAAATTCAAGCAGCGTCCTTCCTTTGAAATCTACAGTTCAGTTGATATTTCAGCAGCAAGGCCCTCCTTTGAAGAAGGATAAATCCTCCCTCAGAAGCAGCACAGAAATCCCTGCTGAAGCTGCAGTCCACAGGGGACCCACAGCACGCAGGCATTGACTGACTGACCCTTCCTTCCCATGTGGGGATGCACTGATGGCTGAGACAGTCAGGAATGTTCATTTTGGGCCCAGATTTGTTTATTCCAGGGCCTCAGATGCCTTAATGCAGACCTACTTATAGCCTGCAATGTGCAGGGTGATGACTCTGCTATTTTGGCACTAATATTGTCAAATGGCATTAATTAAAACAAATCGCTTATAAAACAGGCTGGATTCATCAACAATAAGTGAAGAGATATTTTTTCTTCGCCTTTTTTTTTTTAAGGTTTTTAATGAATAAACAGCAATTCCTATTCATTATTTATCTACTTCTGAATTTTAATGAATAGTTCCCAGCGCTCATTAACAAATCTCTGTATTTATGGAAAACTGGCACTTCATAAATATCAAATTGTGCTATTTTATGTGCTGGTTTTATATAAATATAGAAATTCTGTAATTATCACTCGAACTGATCATTAAAATTCAAAAGCAGATAAATAAGCCTAAGCTTCCTGCCTTATTATTCAGATAAAACCTCTTTATTTTCTTTTCAATATGGTTCCCTTTTCCCCCACATGTCACAACCCTTCCTTGGGGTGGCACACAGTCACTGCTCACCTTGGAGGTGGCATCTTTCTGCTGTGTTATCTGACATTTCTGCCCTGTGCCAGCAGCAGGAACTCTTTTTCCAAACCTCGCCTCTCTAGGTCGAGAGATTCCTGGTTGGCATTCTCATTCTACACTGATCTGTCCTTCTTTCCCCTCAGCACTGTTATTGACTTTTGTATTATCACCACATAAACCATTAGCCATTTTATGCAAATCCCTGTGTTGAATGAAATCCATGTCAATCCATAAAATCAAATTCCAACGTGCTGAGCCACGTAAGTGTCTGGAGCTGCCTTTGTTCAGAACAGCAGGGAGGAAACCCCCCCAGCCCCTCCCAAACCAAACTCACCCACTGCAGTCTGCTCTGCCCTTGGTCCCACCCATCTCTGGAGTACAGAACAGGTCATGTCCTGATCCCAGTGCAAGGGGGAACCTGAAGCACCTCTGCTGCTGTCCAGGAAGCTGTCCCAGTTTTACACCACTTCATTTCAGATTAGTGCTTGAACCAGTGCCTGAATCCATGAGAAGAAAACTAGTGTTAACTTCACAATGACACATGAACAACACGTCAGCCTCCTGCACTTTGGGTTCCTCCACTCAGGCCACGTGCAGCCAAATCCACCGAGCACACCACCCTCTTTGGGGTGTGTTGTGGTGCTCCCATCCTGAAGCACAAGCTGCTGAAGAAGGTAAGAGATGGGCTCAGAGGCAGTACCACAGTGCCTGCTCAAGGGGAAAAGCAAACAGGTATTCAAAAGAAAGACAAAACCGTGACTCTTTGAAAGCAAAACCTGTATTAGCCTAAAAACCCCAGAGATTCTGCGGGGCACTGCAGCAGATATGTTGTTTGAATGGTTATTGCTTTAAAAAAAACAGTCCAATGAAAGCGTTTAAGGTCAGGGAAATATTATATTTCCTGACTGCATTAGGCCATGGAACCAAGGACTGCCCAGGCTCCACCTCTCCCTTTAGACAAGTCTGTGTGCAATATTTTCCCCAGGTTTTTTGGGGTTTTTTTAAGTTATGCTGTGTCCTTGCCACCGTGCTAGAGATGTTTGTGACAATTGTTAAAAAAGAGATGTGATTAGCAAATGGAAGAATCCTGATTCCTTTTGATTAAAATTCTTGCATATTTTTTTGTTTAAAAAATCCTCATCACCCTGTGTTTTGCATGTCAATGCACCTGTAATGAAATAGACTTTGGATCTCAAAAACTGTGGTTCCATCTGCATCAGGTCATTTATCAGGTTAGCAATGGGAAAATTTATTTTCCAATTTGCTGACTAGGCTTAAGTGGTTCATAGCAGCTTAATCCAAAACTTTCCTTGAGCCATAACTGGCATTTCTATGCTCCCCAGAGCTAAATCAGACCAACACTCTTCCAAATTACAGTCAACTAAGTCAACACTCCTTACACCACCTGTGAGAAGAAATGACACTTTTATCCTTTTTTAGTCCATTTAACTGTAGAACAGTGAAGTTTAGAGAAAGTGTTGAGTTTGATGTGCTTTAAGCCTACCTTCCCCTCCTAACATTAAGGAAGGCAGGTGGTACACCAGCGCTTCACCTCATTTCTTCCACCTGCTTTCCTTTGCTTTGCGTGGCTTTGCCTTTTCTCTCACACAGAAACTGTGCCCACCCTGGGGCAGGAGGAGTGTGTTCACTCTCTGTTGGTAATGGCACCTCACAAAATGAGGTTCTGCTTCATCACTGCAGCCCCAGAAAGAAAGATGAGACAAACAGGAGGATGGATTAGCTCTGGCCCTTCCCTGCACCCATTGCAGACAGGCCAGTCCCTGGGAGAATGCCCTGAAATCCCTGTGGACAAACCTCATCTCCCCAAGCAATGCCTTTCCCAACAAGGAATGCTGCAATCAGCTGTTACCAAGGGCAAAAAAAACCAAAACACGACTTTTTCTGTTTCACTCTTGTTTTGCTCTTATCTCTACCACTTTTTAAGTCCAGTTCCACTTTTTCAGTCTGACACTTCTTCTATTGTGCAAAGCTTCTCCTCAGTGCTGGCAGCTGCTATTCAAGGGCTGCAAGGCAGGGAGGGTTGAAGGTTTCATTAGAGCCAAGCCCTCCCAATGCTGAGCACTATTCATGGCTCAACAGCACAGTTATCCATCCCTTCCCACCACCCCCTGCCACAAGGGGATCTTCTCCTCCAGGACACATATCCCCTTGGTGGGTCATGTTGAGAGCCAGAAGTTTCTGAAATATTTTTGAATTTATTACCACAGCTGCAGCAACAGAAACATTTGACTTTTCTATCTAAATCAATACAGGGCTCTTTCTCTTTCCTCTTTTCCTTCTTTTTTTTTTTTTTTTTTCAAGGACATGGCTACACAACAGTTTCACTGCCAAGCTCTTCAAAAGCACAAGCAGAGGAAGAGCTCTCGGATCATTCTGGCTATAATTTCAGTGTGTCTTTCAATTGCCCACTATAAGAGGGTCAGTATTGTACCTTTTGACCACATTTCCCCTCCATCCAGGTTTGATGTTGACCTACTTTCCCATGCTACAATTCACTAATATTCCCTTCAGCATCCAGGTAATAAAGTGAGAGGAAAAATCCAAATCCGACTTGCACTAAGCAATTATTTTCACGTCCATATGTATTCACTGTGTTAGTGCCAGGGTTTTGTTAATGCACAATAGAGGATAATGAGATCACTTTCTAATTCTCCATCTTCTTCCATCTGAAGCTCTGGGAGCTCTGAGGAAAGACAAAAGCTGTCATGTTTTACCAGAGGAAGGCTTCAAACTGCAGCACCTCACAGTGATTACAACCACATGTTTACAGGAAGGTAAATAAAATAAGTAGATGGATGAATAAATTAATGAATGAAACCCATCATGTAAATAGTTGACACAGATTAAATAACATGTAAGGCAACCTGTTTCCCTTTACAAATACTGTTCCTTTAACCTAAGTCCTCAGGTAAGCCCCAGACAAACCAGAAGCACAGGTGGGGACGTGAAGCTGTGTAAGAGACAGAAGGGGCTATCTTAAAAACAGCCCAAGCTGTAGAAATGAAAACACAGCACTGAGAAACATGACACTACACAAAATCTCTGTCCCTGGAGGAAGAAGCCTTCTCCTGTCACTGAATGTGTGAGGTCCTGGCCTGATGCCCTCCTTGGGGCCATCTCACCCCTGTATGTGCTGAACTGGGCACTGGGAGAAAACTCCAAAGCTGTGCCAGGAGCTGCAGAGCCGCCCTGGCCAGGCACAAGCAGGAGTGGACAGGGACTGAGAGGCCTCAGGGCCGAGTCCAGCCTGGCTCCACACCCTCTGTGTGCTGTGAATGTGCCCCACGTGTGTCACCCACAGCACAGGGCTCTGCAGGCTCAGCCCCAGCTGCTCTGGGCATCCTCTGAGTGCTGCCTAAGAGAGGCCCTGGGGATGTTTATTGCATGTTGGAGCAAAATAAGAGGGACCTCAACATTAAACAATGGCCTCTGGAGTATATCACTCGTGCAGGATGTGCTGTGCTGAGTTTTCCTGCCTTCAGAGCCAGCTGTGGTTTTCTCTCCACGGTGATACACCATGCAGATTCCTCACCATCTGCTTCATGGCAATCTCCCCAAACATCCCTTTCCAGGAGAAGATGTGCATGAGAATCTGGTTTGGCAGCAAAGACTCACTGGGACTCGTGTGACACACACATGGGCTGAAGGACAAACTGGCCACATTCAGATCAAAGGATTTGGGAGTGCACATGTCCTCCTCTGCTCCAAGCCACTAATGAGGGGTTTCTAAATAACATCAGAGTATGATCTGGCCAATACTAGAAGCCTTTGACATAGCAGCAGAAGTTTTCCAAATTATGCTTCTTTTAAAACAGGATAGATTTTGGCTAGTAAAACAGCAGTGCATCCAGAGAATCCCAAAATATGCTTAACATAAGGCAGAAATAACTAGATAAACTTTCAGATCAGATGTTTTATCATATTCTAGAAAAAATACTCTTGATCTACAAAATAAATTATGAAAGAAAGCTCTGAGTAAATATAAGTGAAGCAACTCTGTTGCCCTCAGTAGAACTGGGTCATCCATCTGCATCAGGACCAAACCTGGTACACACATTTTGACTGTTCTCAAAGGCTGCTCTGATAGAACAACTTCTGCCTTCCTGAACCTCTAGAAAATCCCCTTGAGTACAAATTGCAGGGGTAGGCAGAGACACACCACTTCAGAGGGTGTCCTAAGTAACATGAGAGCAAACATGACCATGTCTCATCAAAAATAGATTATGAAAAGCAAAACTTTAGACCAAAACACAGGGTTGCTTCTTTTTAAAGCAGGAGGTATTTTGTAATTGTCAGGTTATTATAAATGCAATATATCCTGTTTTTTCCAAAAGTTACTTTTCTCAGGTGAACTGATGATGAAGACTCCTGGTGTATTTTTATACACAAATGTTAACTATGGGTTAATTGTATGCCATGTAATCCACTTGTAATTATAGTCTCTATCAAGGTGATGTTAGGGGGCCTGATAGTTTCTGGTGTGCATCTGCAAGCTGCACTATTGGGAGAATTTTGTTCCAGCTTCTCAAATGCCTCTGAGAGTTTTAACTGACTGGACCAATAACTGGGCACCATATATTTAGTTTTTGGAAAAATTTTGTTAGAGCAGATAAGTAGCTGGTACCTTACAGCAAGGAAAGAAAAATTAATAAGTATGTACATGAACATTATATGCACATAAAAATCTTTTAAATAGGAGAAGTAGCCTCTTCCAGACATATTCAGTGACAAAGAAATAAACTCAGCTCCAAAATCACAGCCCAGATCCACAGCTGAAATTGGTGTTTTGCCTCTGGTACCTTTTCAACCATGTCTAAATACAGCAAAACTTAACCTCCCAGGTGCTGGGAAGTGGCTGGAGGATGAGGAGACCCATCCTCAGCTGAGTCCCCAGCCACAGCTGGGCTGGAGGCACCCGAGCTCTGCAGCTGCCCTGCTGACACCCTGATGGGGTCTGAACTGACCTGCCCTGCCAGGCTCAGCTGGGGAGGGGGAAGAGCCAGCCTGGGCTTCTCCACAGCTCTGACTCCTGACACAGCCCCTGGGCCACCCTCTGTAAGTGGTAAGAGCACAGATAGGCACCCTGCCCAAACACAGGCTGGGGAGAGGTGCCCCTTGACCAGATGGAATATTTCAAGGGAGACATTACAAAGTGGTCACAGGAGCCAGAAACCCAGATCTCATTAACTGTGTCCACACTGTACTTGACCTGGATGGCTCTGAGGTCCTGGCTCCTGATTCTTGTGCCAGCCTGTGCTGGTGTATCCCCCCCTCCCCAGGCCATGTTATGATCTCATAAATGCTCATTAGGCCTCGTTCTTGATGAACAGCCTTGGGGCTCAGCTCCTCTTGAGCTTATCAGAAACTCTCAGCTCCCANATGCAGTGATACCAACACTCACAGCAGCCTCACAGGGGGGCAGGGAGGTCCTGCTGAACACGGGCTGGGGGGTCTGTGCTGGTGTATCCCCCCCTCCCCAGGGCATGTTATCATCTCATAAATGCTCATTAGGCCTCGTTCTTGATGAACAGCCCTGGGGCTCAGCTCCTCTTGAGCTTATCAGAAACTCTCAGCTCCCAGGGACTGCTGCTGTCCAACGAGCTCCTGCTTTTTAACCAAGCCTTGGAAACTCATTCTTCTCTCCTGAGTAACAGCCCTGCAATAACAATGTTGTTATCAATATTTCTGAGGAGGTGACCGCCCTGCATTGCAGCCAGGATGGAGAGTGACAGTGACCAAAGCCCATCCCTGGTGCCCCTACAAACCCCAGTGAGACCCTTGGAGCTCTCCTGGGTGCAGCAGCTGCAGCAGCCACCTCCCTCTGCTGGGGCCTGTCCCAGCTCAGGAAATCTCAAGTTTGCTGTACTTGGAGACCTGCTGAAGGACACTGATGGAGCCTGGGCTGGTCCTCCCCTCCCCAAGGCTCAAGCCTTTGCCCGTTGGGAAGATCCAAAGGTTTTCCATGTGAGCACTTCCCTGAATTCCAGGGGAATTCTTTCACAGGTCTGGACCTTGTACAGACTCTTTAGGTCTGGCTGTGTGCAAGTGGGAATGTCCCACAGCAAATGAACAGGAATATTGCTCTGCTAAGCACCAAATACTTTACATTTGTAAGTTAGGCCTGTGAGTTACTGTTGTGCTACAGTAAATTCTACACAAATCCTTTGTTGTTTAACTTTTGCTACCAAGTGCTGATAGGTTGAAGTGCTGTTAAACCTCACTGTTGGTCGAGTCTGGGGCTCAGTTTGGCAGGGGGGTCCACTCTGAACCTTGTGCCTCAACCAGAGGGTCTCTAATAATCCTTTTTAGCCTAACCCTACCTCTCCTCACCCCTTCACCTCTCTGCCCCCACCCTCCACCCTCCCAGGCTTCACAAAGAAAATTTTCGAGCTGATTCTGACTTTAGATTGATTGATTTTAGTTTTCTTTTTCTCTGTGTGTTTACCCACCTAGTAAGTAGCAAAGAGAACCTTGCCCATGACCTTTGTCATGCTTTCTCTTTTCTATTGAACCTGCTTTTGCCAACACCTTTGCCAGTGATTTTGTAAGTGACCTAAAACACTCCTTTGTGATACAGCCCCCATCAGCAGCTTGCACACAGTTTTATGGCAGCTTGACTTTTCACTGCCTGTAAAATCTGTCTTTTTGGAAAGACAGATTCCTCTGTGAAAGTAATTTTTTTCTGTCTGACATGATTGCCATGGGGGAGATCAAACAGCTGGAGTCTGCAAGTGATGGACCATGCCAGTGAAACCTGTTTTCAGGATACTGTAACTAGTGGATGCACCTTGGAAATTCAGTTTTGCCTCAGGAATGTAAACTGCAACCTGCCAGACTACCAGGATAGACACAGGAGGTCATGAGCAATGAGGGAAATAGGTGTGGCTGGAGGCAGAGGTGATCCAGCACCAGCAGCACACAGCTGTGCCTCGGCAGCAGTGCATGCACACATCCAAGGGATGAAGCTGATCCCAGGATGAATGTTAGCATCTCCCAGTGACCCCAGAGCCCTCACAGTGTTCTGTGCATTTGTCTGAGCAAACAGACACCTTCATGAAAAGAGATCAGTTGCATACTGAGCCCAGCAACAGCCAACCCAGGCAGGTACAGATCTCCATTGAATTTCTGACATTTCCACTTGGCTGGAAGTGGATTAAGCTCTACCAATGAATAAATCTGCCCAGACTGACAGACATGGCAGGAGGTGGAATCAGGGGCTGTCAGCTGCTGCTGAGTCACTTGGGAAGAAAACCCTCCTCTGAAGTTTTATGTGTGGCTTTGTGGAGCTTACAGCTGCTCTCTCACCTCTCTTGTCAGGAGCAACTGAATACTTCAACAATATTGTTAACCCTGTGCAAAGGAAAATACATCCTGCCTAAAGCAGATTTTGCAGACCCAGGATATTTCACAATTTCTGTAAAATTTGGAAATTTTGCTGTCTGGTCACATTTTCCTCCCTATCAAGCTGGGCAGTGTGATTTGTCGCCCTAGAAGAAAATCGCTATTATGTTAGCAGCACCCAGCAGTTCTAACATCTGACACAGCAGGAGTAAGTTCCTGACCTGACATTTCGAAGAGACTTTTCCTGACTCTGGTGTGCTTTGGAGTAAGTCCTAAAGACCTTGCTCATGCTTTACCCCAGTAGTCTTTCCTGTGATCAGCACTTGACTCTTCATCTGCTGAGGCTCCTGGGGTCTCTTTATTCTTTCTGAACATTCAGCTTACAGTCAAATGCCAGCTACTCAAAAATAAGTGGTGGCTTGTGGTTAAGGAATGGGAAGAAGAGGGCTTGGTTAAGTCCCAGCTCGACCACAGGTATCCCAAGTGAGGTTGGCCAGATTGCTAAGAGTCTGGTTTAGTCCAGAAGCACTAAATTCAGTTGCTACCCAGTGGAATTTTTATGTGCTTGGCCCTTGAAACCTCTACTAATACTCACAGCTGTAGGGCAGGGACAATCCTACCACCTTTCTCTCACTTACTGAAAGCTGGAAGCTCTGGACTAGGCTCTGTGCCCCAAAATGTTTGTACAGCACTGAGCTCAGGGAGCTCCAGGGGCTCTAACAGAACAAAGAGCCAAGGAACAGAGACCCTCCCTGTGAGAGGGTCAGCAGAAGGGGTTTCCCCCATATCCCAGGAAGATGATCAGAATATGCCAGAGGGAAAATAAAAAAGATAATTGTCTCAAACTGTAAGATTGCGTAGGTTGACTCATGGGCACATACAATGAGTTTCTGGCAGAGTGATTTTACCTCCTCATTTGAACCACTCTAAATGAAGGCAGAATTTTAGTCACACAAAAATTACATCAAAAGGAAAAGCCAGATGTTTTGTGAATCCCACCACTAATGAGCTACAAGTGCTGTTTTTTCCATTGTACAAGAAAATGATGAATTTTTAAACATATACAAAACAAATTGTTTGTGATTGCATTAGACCTTCAAAAGAAAGAAGGAACATAAATTCAGAGATGAATAGCATAATATTGGATGCTTGCCTCAGAGCTCGACTTCAATAACTTATCTCAATAAATCCCCCTGCAGAAAGCATCTTATGTACTTCAAGCCTGGAGAAGATGAGACATGAATGCTGGAGGAATTACAAGACAGGGGCATTCTTGCAACAGTGAACAAGCTGAAAATTACAGAGTAATGGAAACTCAGCGGGAGGCTGCCATACCCTGCCATTAGCTAACTCCTCCCGTGATTGCTGCAGAAATCACTCAGGTTATGTAAGCACTGTACACTGCTGCTGCACTTTGCATCTCTCTCCACCTAAGCACACAGACAATTTAATTAGGCAAGAAGAGATACCTGAGCAACAGGGACTTTGGCTTGCAGATGAAACGGGGCTGCCTCCTGGCCGAAGCACAGCCCTCTGTCCCAGCACGACCAGCTGCCTGGCTCTTCTTTGTGGCACTTTGACACCGGCTGCACAGATCCCTTTATTAAAGCATTTATCATTTTTAAGCCAATATAGCCCTGACCTCCTCAAACTGCTCTACTACCGTGACTGTGGAGATCAGGAAAATGAGGAATTAGCAGCAGGAGAGTATTAGGCTTGAGTTCCTTAAAGGGCAATTAGTGCCTGTCCTTCATGCTTCTTCCCACAGTCTCATCCCATAGAAACACTTGTCATTCCAGTCTTGGATAATAAGTCAGCTTCATATAAACGTGTCTGTGCTGTGGTTCTTATTTTACCAGCCAGGAGGTTAATGAGAGTAAGACACATTTACAGTATTAAAAAGGAAGAAAAAAACCAGTCTGGCAGGTGCAATATGGTAGAGCAGAGTGGGAAATGCACTTACAAAAAAGCACAAGAAACCTGGAAAGAAGAAAATACTTCATCCAAGCAGAAGCACCACAGAAACAGAAGAAATCTGCTGGAAAGTTTGGCGCATAAAGGAGACTCAGGAGAGATCCTGTTGAGCTTTCCAAGAGCTGGGAAAGGAGACAGCAGCAGTAATAGCTAAGAGAGCATCTCTGTGTATTTAGGAAACAACAGTGGTGCTCTGAGGGGACTCACAGTGCCGGAACGAGGAGGCACAATGATCAGGACTTGATCACACACTGCAAAAAGGCCTTCCAAGCCAAACAGAGGTGTCCCCCAAATTTTACCCTCTAAGAAGTGCTTTCTCCTCCCCTCCTGTGTGCTGTCATGTCACAAAGCCATGAGCAATCTGCCCCCAGTCCTGCAGGTTAAGGGTGGCTCAGTCTCAGAGGAGCCAAGGGAATGAGATGCCCATGCCAGTCTGTCCTAGGGTGACTCCATGATGCTTGTATCCCCAATCATCTGTTCTGTTTGTGCTGGATATTGTGTTCTGTACCTTCAAGACTGGTTCCAAGAGCAAAGTGGGGAGAAAGAGAAGCGCTGAGTTTGTTTTCAGAAACTGCACTCACTCCCACACGTTCTGCTCCTGGGCTGTGGTGTCTGCAGCACAGACAGACAGCAGGACAGAGCTCTCCTTTGCTTTTAGTTGGTTTTGGCTAGTTGAAGCAGAGAAGTTCTCAAGACTGTGGGTTTTTTCCTTTTTTTTGGAACTGATCAGCCCTGTTCTGGACTGAAAACCCAGAACACCAGGAGCTCACACCTGTGGCCCACCGTGACCTGGGATGTGGCATCTCCCAGCGCCAGAGGGACTGGTAAGAGACTGAGCAAACCCAGTTACACCCCTCAACAAGAACCTCCTGAATTTGACATCTAATCAAACAACGAGAGGTTTTACTGTTTAACATTATTAATTCTTTTGTTTTATGCTTGTGGATACTTTGCTTGTTAAGTAAAAAGGTTTTTTCCACTTTTCTCCAGGGAAATCTTTTCCCAAACCAGTTGGGAGAGGGGCCATTTGGGTTTGCTTTCTAGAGGGACCCCATTTGGAGGTTTCTTCCCAAATTTGCCCTAAACCAGTCCAACCTTCTGACTTCCTACCCCTCCCTGTAAGGATGAACCCCACCAGACCCCAGGCTCTGTGGCACTGGTCAGCTCTCAGCTGGGTTTCAGAGACACAGAGGACAGCTTCTCCTCCAGGGACACAGAAAGGAAACACAAGACACGTGAGATGAAACCTGCAGCCTGATTTTTGATCTTAGGTGCTTAAAAGATAGGCATCTAAATCCGTATTAAGGCACTTACTTGTGTCAGTGAAGTATTTTGGGGGCATGAGAGCAGAAAGCCTGGCTCTCAGGCAGCTCAGCTAGGCTTGACTCTTGTGATGATGCCATGTCCTGTGGGACAGGCTCAGCCTGGCCCCATGTCCCCACAGTCTGCTCTGCAGGCAGGCCAGAGTCCAGCCTGGACTGAGGCAGGGTAATCATGTCTTCCTGGGAACTCAGCACTGCCTCTGTCATTCCTTGGCTCTGTCTCAGCTCTGGGAGTTGCTCCTCACACTCTGCCCCATCCCTGCTGTCAGCATGTGCTGTAGCCATCCTTTGATACACACTGCTTGCATTCCAACTCAGCCCTCCTCCAGGGTTTTCCAATCAATACCCACAGCCAGGATTTCTGAGATACCTTGGTATTTTCCAGTAACTATGACAGAAAATGTGAGATATATTGCAAATGCCACCAAAGCCACTAGACGACATTTATTTCTGTGCCAGGCTTCAAATTTGGTGGGATGGATTTCATCCTGAGCTGGAGGAGGGATGTGTTTCACCCTCTGTGTCTCAGAGATGCTTTTATAGTGCTGACTGTTACATCCCTGGCATGAAATATGCAATTATAAAACAATGTCTCTAACTATTAGTAAAAAAACTCTCTAAAATAAGATACTGGGTATTAACTGTTAAATATTCTTGGTTTTATTCTGTATCCAGAGAAAAGGAAATTTAGAAACATTGGTACTCTATGTGTAAAAGAGAGTCTCAGATCCCAGAACGTGCTTTGGTTTTTATGGGTTTCATTTCAGGAGTTGAATTTTTAACTCAAATCAATAAAATGCATGGGTGCACTTACATGCTCATCCAGCTTTCCTGGACATGTTAGAAGATTACCAAGCTTGCCTGATTCTAATTAAAAACAGACTAGTAGGCAATTAATTTAACTTGTACCAACTTGTAATTACAAAATTTGCTGTACAACTCTACAAATACAGGTGGCAAGGGGGGAGAGGCTTCTCTGGGATTTTTGTGGTGCTGCTCTGAAAAAGCTCAGAACAAATCACTTGTGGTAAGTTTTAGTGTGAGACCTGCATTTTTAAAAATCATCTCAATGATACCTTATACAGCAATAAAATGGAAGATGTAGGAAATTAGAAACTGCAACATTCTCCATGAATCCCCACTCATTCCATTGCTCCCCATGTCTGACCAGGTACTCCCCTGATGAGCTGAGTTCTCTGCTTTTCATTCTGACCTCTTGTTTGCCTGTACCAGGTGGTTCTGTAAGCAAATCTCTCTTTACTGCAGCTGCTTGACCATTCAAAAGTGAAGTTTCATCCAATTCTGCCTTTCCTCTTTCTCCACCACTATTCAGGCTGCAACGAGAATGAGAAATACCACCAAATACTTCAGCTCCATAACCCCCCTTCACTTCTGAACAGATTTTTTTATTAAAAGGCTTCCTGAAGACTTATGCTGCTGCTAAGGCAGATTTAACAACAAACAGGTCACAAACGAACAACAGACTCTTTTCCTCCTCTTTTGTAGAGCCAGGGACTACTGACAGCCTCAGTGGAACATTATGGCAAGACAATGTTTCCTGTGCAATGAGAAAAGCTGAAGTGTTTCCTTCCTCCATCACCATATGATATTATGTCCTTTCCCCACATCCAGCAGGAGAAATCCATTGGCACACTCCCCTAATTCAAGCTGCCAATTAAATGACAACAAATAAATGACAACTTTAATGTGGCTTCACTAAAATGACTCTGTTACCATTTTTGCTTTATTGCTCAATTGTGTCCTATCAGGTATCAATCACACAGCTCTGAAAAATATTCCCAGAAGAAGAAAAAAGAAATAACAGGGGAAGGAAAAAAAACTGGTGGAAGAAGAACCCAGAAACTACTTTCTGATGCTGGGCTTACACGGTTCATCTCTTCTCTAAGACTGGGCACAGCTCAGTGGAGCTGATGAGGTGACTGCTACATGCTTAAAGCAAAGGTGGTCTTCCAGAGCAATTCACATTTCCATCTTTTATTTGTCATGCCAGGAGACTCAGAGATTGTCAGACACTGAGTCAATGCTTGGTTTTCAGAGAAAACCATGCACAGTTCAAGCTGAGATTTAGTGATTTGAAGTATTGCATTGCCCCTGCTCCCTTGGTGATACCTGATGCATAGGAAACCAAATTACTTACTGTTGACACTAACTTGTGTCACTGAGGATTCTTATTTGTTCTGAATAATCTTCAAACTCTCAAGAGTGTTAAATGTGCACCACCAACCAGAAAATGTTTATGATGATAGTTATTTGTCATACATTCTCTCACTGCTGCTTGTCTATGGGATAGAAACAAAACCAGTGAATAATTCAGGTGGGAAGGGACCTTGGAAGCCTTTAGGCTAACCTCCTACTCAAAGCTGTCTCAGATTAGATTGCAAAGGACCTGATGTGGTTTCAGTATCTCTGCTGGTAGAGATCCCATAACCTCTCTGGTCCTCTGGTCATGTCTGATCCCTCTCATGATGACACTGTTTTCTTAATATCTACAAAGGTATATCCAGAATGGTTCCATATCTGAAAATGTCTCCTTATTCATCTTCCCTTGTGTCAATGCAATTTCCTGCACTGAACACTGGAATTTTTTTCTCTTCTCCTAGCAGAGGTAAAGCTGGAACCAAGCTGTGTGGAGACCTCTGACAGCATCAAGATTGTGCAATATTCTGTAATAAGCATGTCCAGTGCTCACATCCTCAGATGTGTTAAGTCCTAAGGACTAACTCTGCAGTTACTAAAGTTAATGAGGTTCTCTCATCAATGATAGCTGACATCCTGTGGTGTTAGACACCATTTATAAATGGTCAACAACATTTTTACATTGTTAAATAGGGACTCCAGGGAAATCACTGCTAGCTGGGGTTTTGCTGGGTTATTGTATATGCTGCACTAACTTGCACTGTCAACCAAATGCAAGTTTTCACAAAAATAACAGAGTGAAGGAGGAACAGTGAGTTTACCAGGATGCCTGGAGCACATCAGCACAAGAGACAGCAAGGGAACTGCTATCAGCAGCTCAAGAATTGAGCCAGCAAGCAGCTCTGGCTGGTCCTTTGCTTATCGTGAAGTACAAAGTTGTTTGGTTTCTCTCCCAATATTTGCTGCTGTAGACCTCAAATATAACTTTCTGAAGAGAAAGCATTCCACAGCCAAATCACTTCCACTTGCCACAAAGGCAAACTTGTCTGCTTCATAATTGATTTTCCACAGACAATTGATTTAAACTTTTCAAACCTCTCCTGATGGCAGGATTAGAGCTGAGCCTGAACAGTTTGCAGGGCAAGCTTGGAGCTACATTTCTCTTTCACAGAGTTCTGCTTAATTGGACAAAGGGGACAGAGTTCAAGGGCAAGCCAACAGAAGGTGTTTTATTCAAACACAGCCCTAAAGTACCTATAATGAGAAAGCATGTCTCTCACTCCCATGTAAAAATGACAGAAGAGACGTTTCAATTCCATTTCCCTCTCCTGGCTCAGTGGCTAACACAGGAACCTGATGCATTTGATCCTCTAGCATTAGTTCAGGGAAATGTGTTTATTATGAGTTCCATTATAATATACTTAGCACAGTCCTTTCAAGTGATGACTAGAGGTTTATTTAGGAACTAATTCAGCACCAGCTACAGTTAAAAAGCTTTCACATGTCGGTGGAAACTGCATTGGATCTTTACTGACAGTTACAGTTAAAAATAATCAGTAATGGAGCTGAGGGAAAGCGATTAAACATTTTTACATGCAGCTTATTGGCATAATCAGCATTACTTCTCCCAGTGCATTATTGTTTCCAATAAGTTTTCTTATTAGGATGGGCAGAAAAACCTCCATGGCAGCTGTGAAACTGTTTCCTTCTGAAAAAAGTTTGACATTCCAGAACCAAGAATTCCCAACAGCCACTTGGAAATGTTTTCCCTCATATTAGAATACCCCAGCAGCAGTGGTAATGAGTCCTCTGCCCATTATGGTTTTATGAGGAGAAAAAAAAGACTGAAGTCTACCTCAGTTTGAAGAATGTTCTGTTTTTTACAGTCCAATGATGAGTTCCACTCACCGATCCTGCTGTCCTCCAGGGCAGAGGAGGAACTGCCCCCACAGGCCTGAGTTCTTCCACTGCTGTATTTGCTGGCTGGACCAGAACGGAGAAGCAGTTCACAGCAGAGATGTTTTATAACATATTTTAGACCAGCTAATAATGTCTGAGGTTCTCAGGCTAAGAAAGAAAAAAGAGATTTGAGATTTAGTGTCTGGCAAAGCTGACAACCAGGTACAGTAAATACTGACTGTCTTTATAAGCGCTGTATGTTTTGAATGCAGCATACAATGTAAAATGACCAGTATTGAATTACATTTTCTGCATACAATGAAAACATCTTAAATATTGTACTGTAAATGTGCTGAGGAACACTACAGTGACAGCAGCCAAGGCAGTCTGCATCTCTGGGCTCCATCTGCCCAGCCTTCCCTCCTAGAACACCCCAAGGAGGCTTTCTGTACCCAGGAAACAGAACTAACAGCTTTTCTTTCTCCAGTACTCAGGAATGCAGAAAAGATTAGGGATCCTGCTGTGTTCCTGTGGAATAAATCCCTTCCCTTAAAGCCTTCTCTCAAAGCAGTGCTCAGCAGCTTGCTGGAGTGCAGGCAGCTGGGATATCTCGGAAGCTTTTCTGTGTGCCCCTGCTGAGGCTCCTGCCCCTGGGCCACGGTCACCAGCTCCCTGCCACTCTCTGAGCTCTCCCCATGCTTGGCTTGCCCTGGTCCTGGCCCAAAGATCTCCCTCAAACACCTCCAGCACGTTCTGGGAAGGAGCACCCTCATATCCTTCTCAAGGGTCAGGCCTGACCCAGTATCCCCCTCTTTGGAGGCAGATTATGGTCAAGGACATGTTGCAGTGCAAATTCCATATTTTACTATGTAATTTAGCCTTTCCTACCCCTACCCCCCATGTACATATGTACTGTGCTTATTTGTTATAGTTTTATACCTTTGTATTATGTATGGTCTGTTCCGATGTCCCCTGTTTCCCTGAGTTGATTCTATCCTGGTATCTCCTAAGCCCTACCCCCCCTTTGTCTCCCATATATGGCCATCCCCTTCCCCTATTCCAGACCCTTCCCT
>VYXF01001051.1:467573-611994 GCA_013397295.1 Polioptila caerulea
TCGGGACTGAGCTATCACAGCCTCTCCTGAAGCGGCCCATTCGTGTTGCACTGCGTGACCGGGTGAGAGAAAGATCTACCGCAAAAGCTAGCTGGGCAAACTGCAGTGCAATAAGGACATATAAACATCATCACCACAAACACACATTCCTCTTTTCCTGTCAATCCCTTCCCTTTCCCTGAATAACTCAGCCCCATTTTCCCCATGGAGTCTGGACAACAGAGCTGGGAGCACAAGTCTGATGATGAGGAGCTGAGGGAGCTGGGAAGGGTCTGGAGCCCCAGGAGCAGCTGAGGGAGCTGGAAAGGGGCTCAGCCTGGAGCAAAGGAGGCTCAGGGGGGCCCTTCTGGCTCTGCACAACTCCTGACAGGAGGGGACAGCCGGGGGGGGTCGGGCTCTGCTCCCAGGGAACAGGGACAGGATGAGAGGGAACGGCCTCAAATTGCACCTGGGGAGGTTTTGATTGGATATCAGGGAAAAATCCTCTACCAAAGGGCCTGTCAATCATTGGAACAGGGTGCCCAGGAGTTGGCACCAGAAGTGGTGGAGTTCCCATCCCTGGAGGGATTTAAAAGATCTGTAGATGTGGCCCTTAGGGACATAGTTCACTGGTGGACTTGGCGGTGATGAGTTAACAGTTAGGCTTGATGATCTCATGGGTCTTTTCCAAACTAAATAAATCTGTAATTCTATGTTTTCACATTAGAATGACAAGTATTTTAATAGACTGTAAGTGTCCTTAATCACCCAGGCTAAACAGCACTAGGCACAAGTTCAAGGTGACTCCAGCAGCTCTGTTAAAAATCTGCATTTTCATCTTGCTTAGATCAATTCATATTTTAATTGCTCATATCATTGAAGTGATAGAGAAGGGAGCACTTTCATTCCTTTGATCTCCTGCCTTCAGTACACACAGGCAATGTTGGACATCAGGCAAACCTTCAAAGTTGCTCTGCTTGAGGGTAAAGCACGAGGCACAAGAGTGGAATGACCAAAACCACAGAGCATGAGTGGCAGCAAGGCCTGGAGACAGGCCACCTCGTGATTCTCCTGTTATCCTAAACATTAATTTGCTTATAACACTACCAAAACAAGAGAGCCTTCATTAATTTATCAAAATTAGAACCAGGAAGATACATGAAGACTCCTTGCCAATGCCCACCCCAGGGTCAGAGCCCTGCACATGGTCTGTGCCCTCCTGCCACTGGCAATGGAGTTAAACCAACTAACAAAATACCTTTTCATACATAAAAACTGCTGTACAATGGGGACAAACTGGAGTGGATCACACCACAAATAAAAATAAATTTGGGAAAGGGACATTGAGGCCTTTAGTTCTTGCCACAGCACATCAGTGAGGTGCTTTTGAGGAAGTTAAAAGGACAAAAATTCAAAGCCACACAAATAAGTATTTTTATACTGTGATTAAGTCTACAGCACTCATTGACACTGGATGCTCCTGAAGGAAAAGCACAGAGACTTTAAAAGGTGTTGGGAATACACATGCCCCTCATGGCTGTCTAAAGTCAATGGCTGCCAAGATGGGGGAAGGGAAAATTTCCTTTTGGTGTGGGTTCCTGTGAGGTGTTTGCTCCTCATCTGTCTGTCTGTCTGTCTTTCATCACTCCCAGTCTCAGGTATCTGCTCCTGATGCTGTCAGGGAGAAGCCCCTGAGCTGGAGCCTTGCTGGTCCAGCCTGGATGGTTCTCTGCTGCAGCTGAGGACTGATGTCAGCAACAGCTCATGCTGCTGAGCCCCAGCACCAGCTGAGCCATCAACATGTTCAAAAACCCCACAAAAACACTACCACCACAAAAAAATACCCCAACACAAAAAAAGACCCAAACAAACATTGCATTTTTCACTCAGAAAAGCTAAATACAGCTCTATTTTTAACCTTATTTTTCTGTTTGTCCAGGTAGAGTAGTCCCTGAGGGGCTTCCACTGAGGATATGAGGGTACCCCTTGGCAACAGAAGCTTGATAATTTCTGACAAATATATTCTTGGTTCAAACCCAAATGTTTCTGTGTTGGGAGAAGGTTTTGCACCAAGCACTGTGTGCACAAGGTATTTCTGCACATTTCAAAGCCCCACTGAAGGCGTACATATCAGCAAGAGCCCTCAGGCTGCAGCCATGGGGACAGCAGTGGGACAGTCTGTCCCTGCACTGGGACAATTCCTTTGGTGAGGAGCTGCTGATGCCCCAGGGATTTCCTCTGCCCCTGTTCTCCCTTCAGCTATGCAGAAAGTCCTTCACTACAGCCTGTCACCTTCCTCCCTGCCAGACCAGCGTGTCCTACTTTGGATTTGCATTTCCTCCTTTAATTTGATTAGTGACAGCTGCTATTATCTGAGAAAATCTAAATTGTCTCTTCCTGTGCTAATGAATCACTGTGCTATGTGTGTGGGGATTAGAGAACAAGATGGATTTATTAATACACTTCTAATTAAAGGGACAGATCTACTGTTCCAGTGGCTTTTGGAGAAGAGGTTGTAGCAGGTTTTGGAGGTGGAGAGAACAGCCACAGGTTGTCACTGCTAATCATAAGCCACAATTGGGGTCTGACTGAGGCTAAGTGCTCTTACCTAAGGTTTTTAAGTTACATTTGCTCAAGTCTCTAGCATCACAGTCTCTAATGGTTTTGTCTTAAGGGTAACTGGGCACTAAAAAATCAGCAGGCAGTTTGTAAAATGCTAGTGAAAGATTTTGTAAACTAAGCCTAATTACAACAACGACAGACCTGTCTGCAAGAAGCTGTGATCTGAATACTAAGGCCCCAAAGAATAACTCTCATTTACTCTTCTTGGGAGTGTGACTTCAAAAAAAAATCCTTGTACATGTTCTTCTTCTCTCATAACTTATGCCAGGAACTCAGAGGGGTTCCCACCCTCTCTTTACCAAATACAACACAACAACTTGTCTCCTACTGTACAGCAGAGAACTGGGACTGGCCACTCTTTTTACAACCACAGCCCAATCCAGCATCCTGAAAGCCCACAGGGAAAAAGCACAGGGAAAAAGAAAGTCCAATATACTCATGTGTTACACCCCAAACCAGGTCATGTTTTTGGAGAGGAGAATGTCTGATCTGGTGTGGCCATTCTTACACAATTAAGTTTATGTGGGGAGGATTAACGTCTCCATGGCATGAGACAATAAGGGATTCTATTAGAGAGGACTGAGGAAGAGCTTTCTTCTTGCCTCCACCTTTTAGTCTAATTCTTTTGGCCCTGATTTACCTCAATTTCAACACAGCATTGGGATACAGACAGAACACATGAATAAAGCACCTCCAGGGAGATGAAGTGCTCAGCTGTTCCAGGAGGGTCACTGCAGCCTCCAATGTGCAGGACAGCAATATTCACACCTTAGGAGTACTGGGGGTCAGGAGGCTGAGATGTGGGAGTTTATAGACTGGAAATCTCAATCCACTGAAATCACCAGAAGTCTCTTCATGGATTTGATCTTTGTCTTTGGATCAGACCTGGATCTTCAGCAGATGGAAATCCCTGCAACCCCACTGAAGTCACACAACGATGCCAGGTGAGGTCAGCTGATGCTCCTGCCCTTCCTCTCCACAGTAGTTCAACATGCATAACTGCCTGCAAAAGCATTTGCAGACAACAGCCTTCTCCTCTCAAATGAACTACCTCCCCTGCATTCCCAGGGTCTACATCTTCCCCAATAATGTCTTACTCTAGCTGGATTATCCATCACCATAAAGCCATTTATTCTTTCAGACACTGTTAATTTTAGTGAGGCTGGCATGGATTAACAAGCCATTGATCCACATTTACAGATACAGTAAACAACTCTTGATTTCTTTCAGTTCCTACACCTGAGCATGCTAAGTAGTTCCAGCCAACGCTGCACGCTGGGCACACACCCACCTTGTTACTGAGAGGTTCCAAACCTTTCCTAAAAGGTTATCACTGCACACTCTCCTGCAGAGGAAGAGAAACTCAGAGCTTATTGGTATGAACAGACCGGCAGGATATCTTGATTTCCTGCAGTCATTTCAAATAAATCAACAAGATTTGGGTTTCTGTTATCACTTTGTAAAGATTATTTATCGTTCCAGTAAAAGCCTAAAGAAAACAAAATGGTTTTCATTGTGGATTCTCTCTTTTATTGGTGGTTAAAAGATTAGGGGTGCCCAGACTATAGTTACAATGGAAGAGGAAACTGTCCCCAGCTTGACCTCAGCTAATTTTAGTGTTAGGGAGCTCACTGCAGTGCTCAGTGGTAGCTCTCATTGATGGCTGCAAAAGCAGATGGAGAGTCCCAAGCCCAAAGTTTCTACTCAAAAAAAGAAAAGAATTCCATCAAACACTTCTGAGCTACCTGGCCCCAACCAGCATGCTCCATGCTTCTTTCAATATAGATGCCTGAATTTAGCCTGTATGAATCACCCTAGGGTAAATCCCTACCCAGACCCGATGTGTAAATTCTGCATTTTTCAGCATGTGAAAGAGGCAAGTACTGGAAGGCAAAGGTGACCTGTGACTCCAAGCCTGAGTGATCCAGTCAGTCCTGTCTTACAGGGCAAGAAGGGTTTTCAAAACATCATATAATCAATCCCCCTTGTTATCTGACTGTATCCCACTGTAATGTTTCCAAGACACTGCCCCAGTTGCAGAGCTTCCCAAGGCTGTGTGTTCCCAGCCTCACCATTAATTCCTCACAGCAGCAATCTGCTTCTCCTTGGCTGCAGTATAAAGCCTAAACATCCCTGTTAGATCTCCTGCAGATAAGAAGGACAAACTACTTTCTTCCTCTTTTAAAGCTGCCTCCTCTTCCCTTAGCCCTGCTCTGTCTTAACCACTTGCCCTTCCACAGACTCCTCGTGCTTCAGCTCCTCACTGGTAACAACAGGACAACAGTGCCTCTTTTCCTCAGAGAGACAAACACATTTAGAAAATTAGGAGTTCCAGATATGACTGTAGGCAGTATGAGTTTTTTCAAAGCACTTGGAAGTGATGGATAGCACTGCCAATGGTAAATTTAGCTCAAGCATTGGAAAATGAGGGCATTTCCCTCACAACAGATTCAAGTGGTCTTCTGCATCGCCCCAAAACCACAGAATTACAGGATATGTAAGGCTGGAAGGGCCCACAGAGGGTCACTGGTGCCACCTCCCTGCTCAGGCAGGGCCATCCCAGAGCACAGGGCACAGGGCTGTGTCCAGAGGGCTCTGGAATATCCCCGCTGAGGGACACTCCAGGCCCTCCCTGGGCAGCCTGTTCAGGGCTGGGCACTGCCCAGGGCAGAAGTTGTGCCTCCTGTGCAGGGGGAATTGCTGGGCTCAGTCCCTGCCCATGGCTCTGGTGCCACTGCTTGGCACCACCAAGAAGAGCCTGCTCCATCCCCTGGCACAGTCCCTTCACATACAGGTAGACACTGAAGTTATCACAGAAAGCCACCCCAAGGTGTGCTGTCAACAACAGGGTCCCACCATTCCTCCCTCTGAGGGTGGGCAGGCCCGGGCACAGGGTGCCCAGAGCAGCTGTGCCTGCCCCTGGATCCCTGGCAGTGCCCCAGGCCAGGTTGGACAGGACTTGGAGCACCCTGGGACAATGGAATGTGTCCCTGCTCATGGCAGGGAGTGGAACTGGATGAGCTTTAACGCTGCTGCCAACCTAAACCATTTTATGATTCTACAATGATTCTGAGATCATCAGCTGAAATTGGGACGCCAGGCTGCGACACAAAATAATTGGAAACTTCTCAGTGAATATTCTACTTGATTGGACACATTCTACCATTTTTAGCTGCTGCCTTGAGAGGACAGAGCAGCGGAGGTGCTCTATGTGTGATGCAGTGTCCACCAGCACCAAAGAGGACATGAGCAGGGCCCCAATGCATGGACTGCATGGCACACAGGCTGCAGAAGGACCAAGGAGCAGAGGAGCTACAGCTCCTGCCCCTTGTCATCACATGTGCTTGGCATGCAATACAAACAGCAACTGCTTGCTGTTTGCTCTCCTTTGCCTAATTAAAAGATGTTAATTTAAGTCTGAGTTTTGGTGTTTGCCTAAAGAAACACTATTACTTCTGCTTTCACAGGATAAAATAAAAATCTCGAATGAGCTCCAAAGACAGGGCCTTGGGTTTGGGGTCACTAAACAAACAAACTGGCTTTGACTCTCTGGGATTCACACATAAAAACCTAACGCTTGTGTTACATTCTCAGAAGGCAAACTCTCGAGTTTCTGGGGAATCATTATGGAGCAGAATTTTAGCTCCTGTCTTCATCACCAATGGTAAGTGGACATATGCTGAGATCAGACCACATGGATTTTAGACATTTAAGCAATTTAGGTGTCCATGTTTCCAGAAGGTGCAGAGCAGAAAACTGGATGCTCAGCATTTTTTAAGCACTTAAGTGAGGCACTCAAATATGAGCAACCTGGCTCCCATATAACCTGCTCCAGACAGCAGGACTGGCCTGTCCTCCTCCTTCCCCAGACTGTGGAGGGATCTCCTTGGTACCCACATTCCTAACTTAACTGTTCCAGTTCTGAGTGGATAAACCTGGTTGTAGTACAGCTGAGTCTTGAAACAACCTGAGGGGTGCAGCTCTTTTCTCTGAATCCATTCACTTCCAAGAGAAAGGGAATTACTACCAGGACTGTTCTTGTCTTCAGCTTGAGGCTATGTCTAGCAAAGGTGAGTGGCTGCCACATGTGACACATTGGCTTGCACACCCAGGCTCAAAGAGACATGTGGGAAGCATTGGAAAGGACAGAAGCCCAGAGAAGGAGTCTCTGGCTGTTGTTCCTTTCTCCTTCATGCTGCAAGACGCACAGAGAAGAGGAGAAAATAAGGATCTTCTGTGTTCAATAAGGAGTGGAGGCACGAGGTAAGCATGCAGGGGGTACTCAACTCAGCTATAGATGCACACCCTGTCACACCTACAGCACCACTGTGCAGGGAGTTTGGAGGAGCTCTAAGAACAGCCCCCAAGTACCAGGGATGCTGAGCCCAAGGCTCCCTCCAGCAGTTTGCACAGAAGGGACCTGCCAGGGCAACCTGCAGTGTTAAATAAGCTTCTGTCGTGGTTTGAATGCCAGGTGTCTGCTAAGGAAGGCAAGAGCCTCCCTTGGAATGGAGAATGTAAAGCCCCTCCCTCCAAATTATTATAATTTTGAAATTAGGGAGCCCTCAGGCAAGGTATGGGAATAGGAATAACAGTTCTACATTAGGAGAACTAAAATAAAACAAATATGCAGTATAACAAAAAAAAACACAACCAAACAAACCCACTGACAGAGTCAGAATCCAAGGGGATTGGTGGCAGGGCCATTCCATGGTGGCTGCAGCCCTCCTGCAGTGGCAGATGTGGCTCTGATGGAGCAGGGATCCTGGAGAAAGGTGCAGGTTTCCACTGAAGGTCCAGTGGTGATAGATGGGCCTGGTTTTCCTCTGGGAATCCAGTGGCAAAGGCTGCCTTGGTGTCCCAAATCCCAGCTTGTATCCAGGTAGGAATGCTTGGCTCCTGCCCTGGATGGAGCATTTCCCAATGGGATGATGGAATTTTATCAGTGAGACTCAATGGCCCATGAGCAGAAGATTTGTCCCTGGAGGGAGGATGGGTTGTGGAAGAGATAAAGAAACTGCCCCAGCTGGTTTTTAGCAGCTGGGCCATGAACAGAGGGTTACCCCATCCCACCCCTGGCCCAGTTCCAACAGCTGGTGACAGAACACACACTGCTGGCACAGCTGGCACTGCAACCCAAGACAGCTTCTTAATCAGCATAGAATCTATTCTATCATATTTTCTCCTTTCCTCAAATAAAGGAAAGCAAGATAAGAAACAGACTCCTTTATATTCAATATGCAACAATAACCAACACTGTAGGATATATCACTGTCAGAGGGTAAGGAAAGGGAAAAAGAAGCTAAACTGAGGTATTATTAAATGCAAAATTTAAAAACATTTAAAATGACACCTTCCTGAAGAGAGTTTTTAAATTATTCACAGTCAATGCAATACAATCCACAGCTAATTACACTCTATACATGCAAGTGAAAGTAACGATAATCATAATTACTTTGCACTTATATACTGTAGCAATTTTCATCTGAAGACCTCAAAGTCTTTATAAACATTAATTAATCCCATCGCCCTGCTGTGGTAACTGTTAGCATAATTGTCATTTTAGGGCCAGGTAAACTGGGGTTCAGGTGTTAAGTGGTTTGCTTGTTGTTACATTTTGGTATGGCAGGTGGGATTGATTACCCTCCCAGCTCCTGGTAACAGGTGTTGGGACTATGGGAGGAGAAGGGTACAGGGTATTGAGGCAAAGGGCAGGCTCTTGAGCTGAGGAGCAAGACTTTGATGAAAACATTTCACTTACACTACTACAAAGACAGGACTGTATTTATAGCCCACCACAGAGTGCCAGTTCCACTGCTGAGATCGATGCATTGACCCTAGAAGCATTGACACTAATTTTAAGGTTTGATTTTGCCTTCAGTAGAGTTGCTTTATTTTTTTTTTCTTTTCTTCTGTTTCTTCACAGAAAATAGTATCATAAAACTTTGTCTTGGAGACCGGTTTGAAGAGAAGACAACAAACATTAGGATCACTGCTGTTATTAGCTTTGTCTAATAAAGACCTTTTTTTTGGATTTTGAAAATGCAAAGTGAGAGGACCTGGTGCACCTCTGTGAAATGGGGCTGAATTTAAAAAACTTTTCAGGCATATGGGCTCTGATTAAGCCAACCAAGCCAGTCCTGTGCCTTCTGATTTCTGAACAGAGCCTCCAGGCCTCAAGAAGGCTTCACTACTGCCTAATGGCAAGCACAGGAGTTAAGGTAATTTGGGCCAGATGCATCTGGTGAGCAGACACCTCTGGGCTTCACAAGTTATGTATCTATTTCCCACTAATACTCCATTAAATTTTGAAACTATAGAGGAAAAAACCCATTTATATAGGGCTTGTGACATCTTGTCCTGTATCAGCCATAATGCAGAGATAATGCAGACAGTGACCATGCCCCTGCACTGGGCACTGCTGAGGCCCCCCTCAAATGCTGCATTCAGTTCTGGGCCTCTCACTTTAAAAAGGACATTGAGATGCTTGGGTGTGTCCAGAGAAGGGAAACAAGGCTCCTGAAGGGTGTAGAAAAGGAACAGCCAAGGGAGCTGGGTTTGTTCAGTCATGAGGAGGCTCAGGGGGGACCTCTCTGTTTTCTATAACTGCCTGAAAATCGTAGTGAGGAGGGACTGGGCTCCTCTGCCATGCCTGCAGTGAGAGGACAAGAGGAAATGGTCTTTACCTGAGACAAAGGAGATTCAGACTAAATACTAGAAAGGAACTTTCACTGTTGAAAGTGGTGTCACTGTTGAAAGGGGGGGTCAAGGCACTGGTACAGGTTGTCTGGGGAGGTGGTGGAATCACCATCCTTCAATGTGTTGACATCTGGATCTGGCTCTGGGAGATGTAGTTTAGTGGTTTAGGGGTCCAGTGGCAGTGCTGGCTGGACTGAAGGATCTGGTAGGTCTGTTCCAGCCTTGATGGTTCCATGATTCTGCAGCATCTATCCTAGAGCAGCAGTGAAAGATGTTACCACCTAAAAAAAAAAAAAAAATCTGTTTTATTAGTTTGTATCACATAGGCCCCCCAGGACAGGGAGTTCCTCCTTGGGCTAATGATTCAAGTAACATTGAAAAGTGACTTGAAGTCACCTGTGCAAAATATGAATGGACTTGAAAAATCCCCTCAGCAGAATATCTGACAGTCCAAGGGACAACTAAACTTAACTTCATACTCCTCTCACTTTTTATTACTTTTCTGGATTTGCATCCCATGGCTCAGGAAATACACTCAGATTTTGTCCTTATCCCCAGTCTCCAAAGGCTGTTGGGCGTTAATCATTGTCTGGTACCATAAAACACAACAGCCATCACTATCAAGGCTGCCAACTTAAGAGACTCTTGTGATGGGAACGTTTCTATAGACCTACACAATAAGACTAATTGCATGGGCTTGCTGTAAAAGCCAGAGGTCGTTTGATTACTGCCTGTTTTGTACCATGAAAGTGCACATTAATTATTTAAAAGATGGACTTATAATTATTGCAAGCTCTAAGTAATTACCTATAATTTTGGCAAGTGTTAGAAAAACTGATAGTCTAGCAAATTCAGGTTTTAGTCATTAGTAAGCTACTAATTACATTTAAATTGTAAAATGAGAATTATGCAATTTATCTCCCCAATAATGCATAAACATTACAGTGATTGTAGGTTTTAATGGACTGTATTATTACTAAAAAAAGCAGAGCAGTGATGGGCAGTGAGGGGCAATTTGAGTTCATTGCTGTTATTTTACATGATAATTGCTTATCAGTGACTGCACAGTGATGGGTCTTCTTGATTAACATGGGGTAAGTCCATTCCACCCATCAAACTGTGCTGGAAAATAACAAAACTTAGTGAAAAGTCACTAAAATAACTTGATTAATCTTCTGTCAATCCAGGACTAATTGCTGTAGGTAAACAATCTAGAAATCACGTATTTTTTCTTTCTCTGTTGCTTAAGAAAAGCAGAATTCTCAAGTCATACTGTCTTGGCTAGGGCTGCATTTTAATTTTGATTTCTCAGGATCTTCTCATAAACTCCCCACCCATCCCTGAGGCTACTCAGTGCTATTCCACCACCTCTAAGGAACAAGAATGAATAGGAACATGCCACCAAGTAATGAGGATTTTTCAAATTCTGCTATTCCAAAGCAGCTTGTGACCACCTAATATCCCAGCATGCCAATGGCAAAAACCATTTCAACATGAGACAAGCAGTATAAGTACTAGATTTAGATTATCAGGCAACAGAATAGGTCTGAAACAGCAAATTGTTCAGCATCATTCCAGAAAGATGAACTTTCTAATAATAATTATTATTATTATTGTAATAAACGCAAACTATCAGAGTTGGTCAAGTAACTCTGGGTGTGTATGTTCTGATCTTACAGGTGATCACCCGTCTCTCTGCAGCAGCAGGTGTTCACAAAAGAGTCAATCCCTGCTTAGCAAGAGCCCCAAAATCTTTACAGTGGCAGCAGAGAGTCAGCAAGAGAAAAGGGGTAAGATCTGTGTGAGGCTGGGACACACCAAACTGGAGCACAGGACTGCAGTGTCCAGAACACACAGGGACACCCTGGCAGCACTCCCCAGGGGCTCAGAGGAAACCTCTCCATCTAGGGTTGAAAGCCCAGGGCAGAAGGTTTGCTGCAATTTAACAATGTCATTGCTCCTTTGGTTTCAGGTGCCAGGTGATTCCTGTGTGTGGAATAAGCAAATCATCTATCAGACAAAGGTGTCAGTCACTGGAGGCTTAGGAGCAATACTGATGAAGAGATTAGGGTAGAAATGGAGGATATTCTATCCAGCTGAAAATGACTGTAATTACTCCATATTAGGAACTAGAGGAGTTTATATCCCAGTCACTGTATTTTCAGCCAACAGCACTTCCTTACACAGCCAAACAGTGATACTGGAGTTCAATACCTCCTGAACAGAGAAGGAAACACCAGCCACTGTGGATCACTCAGGCAATTTCCCCATGGATTTTCTCCTTCTCTTTTCCATGAACTATTCAGAAAATTGAGCTGAGGGATTGCTAGAGGTGAGCACCAGGCCTCTCAGCTTGAAATCAGGACATGCCCACGTAGTAAATAGTTTTATGATTTCAGCATGACTCCTGTCTGCAACACAGGGAAAACTTGTCTCCTTACGATGTGGGAGGAATGAAATGCTGGGACTGTATTTCCAGTCTTGCCCACAGTGAGTGAGACACTTTCACATGGTGTGCACCTTAAAAGCTGGAGTCTTGCCAGCATAACTGGCTTGGTGTGACACCAGGGAAATTTAAGAGCTGCTTTCTATTGTTATTTTACAAGCCCTTATACAGTGTTTGTTTTAAATGATGTGCTGTGTGATTTAGTGGCGTCTGCTGAAATGATAAAAGCCAGTGCCTGCTGTGCTGTGTGACTGCTGTCTTCTCCTGGAGATGAGATATTACTTTTCACTAGACTTTCCCAAAAGGCAGCAGCAGCTTTAGCCTTTGGGGCATCAGATCTGCTCAGAACTCCCAAAAATAAAACTCAGGTTCATGATTGTGCTGCATGTCATTTAGCAGAGTGGCTCAGCAGATGTTGGCTGGCTGGCAGGGAGCTGCCCTGGCAGAGGACAAACCCTGGGGACCAGGTGGGGACACCAGCACAAGCCATTCCCAGGGCACGTGGGGCACCTCCCCTGCTCTGCTAACAGCAGCCAGGGGTTGCTCTTTGCTCATGGGATGTGGGTCAGGCTTTTATTGCTGAGATTTTGAAGGCCATGGGAACACAACTCCTGGTGTCAATGCACAGGCCAACCCCTGCTACCTGTGGTGTGAGCTGGGACACGAAGGGGCTCCTGCCTGGGCAGCTTTTTGGAATTGGACAGATCTGGGTAGTGCATATTTCCCTAACAGTGACAACCAAAACCTCTGCCCCAGAGGACAGGCAGGAAAAGAAAGAATTACTTTTTGTCAAATGATAGGCTCTAGCTTCCTTAAGAGCAATACAGGATCACCCCCAGGAACTCAAAAGCTGATGAAATTCCTGCCCTGTATAACTTCCAGGTTGCTAGAGAGTGAAGGAGTTGGAAATAACAGGACCCCAGGGATTTTGATGCTGCTCAAGAAATCTAATCCAAAAACTTCTTTCTGCCAATGCCCGGGATCAGGTGCTTCACTGAAGATGTACTGAGCCTTACAAGAGCTAAACAAGGGATAATGTAACTCTACCACTTCTACTCAAGGCTTCAGCCTAATCCCAGTTTAGCATAGCTTCACCTATACACTTGAGCATTGGAATTTATACCCCCTACAAGACTTTTTATTAAGGAGATTAATTCTGCTTTGAAACATCCGGTGACTCTTTGCACCTCCCTGAATTCTGGCCCTTTGTAGGAATTGCCCTTTTATAATCCAGGCACATCAAGGCTCTGGAAAAACTTTCTTTCTCTAGCAAACCCTCTTTGCCCTCTGGTTCAAAGAAGCATCTGGTCACAGATCAGTGATTAAGCAGAAAGCATCTGAAGGTGAGCAACCCTTCAGCCAGTGCACATTTCCTCTGGGATGGTGATAGCAGTGGCTGTGTGGGGACACAGGATCCCTGTGCTGACAGGGACCAGGTGGGACACTGAGTCCCAGGCCCTGCCAAAGGCCACTACATCACATCACCTCTTTCACACATGCTTCCAGATGTATCTTTACTTTAAACTGGCAGTNTCTCTTTCACACACGCTTCCAGATCTTTACTTCCAGATCTTTCCAGTATCTTTACTTTAAACTGGCAGTACTTTCGTCTCTGGTATTTTGGCATTAATGCTCTGTTCCCAAATCTTCTTACTTTAATGGCTAAATACCATCTTATTTCCCGGCTATATTAATTCATGGTTAATCTATGTTTTGCTCCTAGCCAATGCATTCCTCTCTCACTGCTCTCTAGTCCCATATGGTATTTTCAGACAGCAATCAGCTCATCTCTTGGTCTGTGATTTGCCAGACTAAACAAGCCAAACTCTTCCAGCCCCATTTCCTATGGTGTATTCCACTTCCCTTTAATCTCTCGGTTCAAGTTCACCTTTCCTGGATGGGACTCACTGCAGTGCTGCTGTTTCAGACACAGCTGGCACAGACACTTCCCCTTCCTTTGAAGGCAACCTTCCTCTGACAAACCCCAACATCACAGCATTTCCACAGCTGCAGCACAGGGGCACTTCCCATCAGCAGCCAGCACAAAAGGAAATCAGCTCATTTGTTTTTAATTGCTGTCTGTTACTCTACTTGAAAAAGTTTTGCTATTAGTCCAAGCAAGCACATGACCTCTCCCTTCATGTTTTTAGATTTTAGAAATGAATACTGCAAACTGTTTAACGCTGTTCATGGGATAAAATTTTTCCAACAAAAATTTGTTTCCTTACAACTGCTCTGAGCCTGCTGGCTCCAACTCTTCCCACACGTTTGGCACACAGCTCCCAGGTCTCTGCCAGCCTCTTCTCTGTTGATCTTGGATGAACAAAAGAGCTGTTCTCCAAGAGCAGCTGTAGGAGAGAAAGAGATGTGCAGCCCTGGCTCTGCCCATGTCAAGTGAGCTCCTCACAGCATAGCCCTCAAGGCTCTGAGGAGCGTGTCCAGCACACTAACAGAGCTGCTGAGCCCATTTTGCAGGTGGCTGGTGAAAGCCAAACCTTTGTGCTGCCAGAACTGCAGTGTACCTGCCCAACAGGTAGGTCTGGGGATATCACTGCCCCCAAAGTCACCATCCCCACTTTGCTGGGCACTGAGCAAAGCTGGACCAACCTCCCCAGTGTCCGTCAGCAGCCTCAGCCTGTGCCACCCCACTTCTCTCTGGCAGTGGGTACTGCTCATCAGGCTGAGAGCAAGAGCGCTGCCAAGAAGGTACCAAAAGTCTGATAGGACCAAGGGGGGGTTTGGTGCCAGAAATCCCAACTCACTCTTGCTTTTGAACTCAGTGGTGTTCTCAATGATGTCCAGGGAAACTTTTTCTCAATGGCATTTGAATCCCATGAACTCACACAAAGGGCCTTTCTTTGGTTTCACACAGCAATATCCACTCCCAGTGCTCTTTCCATTTGCAGGTTTTATCAGCAGATGGGTTTTTAGGCACAAAGTCCCTGTCTGAAAGGGGAGCAGTGGCCACCAGGAGTGCATGAGGTGTCTGCCTGTGCAGAAGCCACCTGTGACATTACTGCCAGAGAGGCTGGGCTACCAGGGGACTGGCAGGAACAGCTCTGAAATCCACATGCCCAGGTTTTAGAGATCCTTCTCCAGCCTGCCTGGGTCCAAGAAAAGGCAGCTGAGCCTCATTAGTGAGGCAGCCAAGCAGGACAGGTAGCCTCAGGTTACACTAACGAGCCAATTAAAAGGACTTATAAAGGAAACTTGGCTGGGTAACAGGGAGGAGGGAGCCTGGCAGCTCTGGCTGGGGAGGCAGAGCTCTGCAGCTGAAGATGAGCTGCTGTGTAATTACTGAACTTTTTTTCTATTGTGCCATTGGGGGAGAGGAGCCTGAAAAGATTAAAAACGGCTGATGTGGGGCTGTGATGTTAATTTGTCTCATCAGAGACTGAAGTAAAGCAAATAGCAGTAAATAACGATATTCCTGCTCTACCTGTCAGGGTCCCTCAGGGCATTTTGGAGTCCCTGCTTGACCCAACAGGCACCCGGGGTCCCAGGATCCCACCAACACCCTTGAGGCCTTCTGAGGCAGCTGGATGGGGAGGCTCCATCATACAGCAGTTCTCAGTCACCTGAGACCAAACCCAAATATGCACCCAGCATATTTTTTTCACCAGAGACAAAACCCAAATATGCACCCAGCATTTCACAGGAAACAAATTCCAACCCAAATCTGCCCATGTTCTTTACTAAGGTCAGGAATTAAAATCATCGCTCCAAATGACCATTTCAACTTCATCCAGTCATCAATCTGTCTCAACAATTCGGGGGATAAAGAAGGTTGTTGGGCTTTTTGGTCTGGACTTTAACTTAATTATTATGCAAAAGGGCTTCTTTCTCTGTTAACCCCTTTGCATCTCATACCTGAAACTACTTTTGATGCCTGCGAGGATCCATTACAAACCAGAAAACCCATATTAATTCACTCTGATTTAATAGATATGGGTTGGTGAAATTCCTACGAGTTTCCTCCTTCAAATCAGTGCAATGGATCTTTGCCCAACAGTTAGGGTAAGTTTTATGTATCCAGTCCAATGTCCTGTTCCATGCATTGGCTAAAAACCACTGCTCCTGAGTAATTCCTTCTGCACAAGCACTACTGGAGTCTGGTAAGCAAAAACAGCCCAAAAAACCACATGATCATTTTTCATCCCTTTGAGAAGAACACAGAGAGCTCTGTTCTAAGTCCACAGCACAGTGCTAGCATTAGACAAATAATGACACAAGCTTTTGCACCAAGATGCCTCAGCTGGAAAGAATCTCAGCTTAATCTGATGGCAAAAAGCTGCCTACAGGAGGCACAAACACAAATCAGGGACAAGTCCTGGGACACCTGACAGAGCATGAAGATGCATATTCCACCCACATGGCTGAGATCTCCTGAGCCTGGGAATGGCAAACAGCAGACCCTGCTTTGTTTTCAGCTCATCTGAGTGATGACATGACAGAAGAAAATCACATCTACATGGCTGGGTATGGCTGAGAAATCAAGCACTTTCACTTTTCAAGTGGAAGACAAGAAAACCAGAAGTCCTCGCTTCATTTTTATTGAATAAAGAATAGACATAGTCTTTTCTTATTTAAACAGATGGATACCACTCCTACCTGGGAAAGAACATGCACTGCCTTTAGTAGCTGGATCAAAGTTAAGTTGAAAGGATGAAATAACACCTGAAATAATACCAGGAAGTATTGCAGGACAAAGAAAACAAGTGGGAGCTCTGAGAACCCTGGGTTTGGGACTAGAAGAGAAGAGAGAGAGAAAAACTTGTTTTTACAAATAATTTTCAGGACTATCTATTTGAACTCCTCAGTACCACAAACACAGTGCTTCCATTACATCCACAAGGATGCTGTCTGGCTGTCCAGCCCCAAAATCTGAACAACTCACTGAATATACAATTGCTGGGGCCAATAAGTTTATCCTGTAACAGAAGCTGGTGTCTGACCACTGAAAAATGTCAAAGTTCTGAAAAATGTCAAAGTTCTACTAGTCTAAGGAATTTGGAAAGCTAGAGTAAGATATTTCTTAAAATAATAACAGAAATCAAAATGCCAGAAGATGGCCTTGAGGCAACCACAATGAGATTCAGGAAATCTAGACACAACTGGTCTCTCTTGTACAAACTTCCTGAGTAAAGAGCAAGTGCACTGCAGTATAACTGTGTTTCCAATAGAAAACAGGGATAAAAATGCTTCTTTGTCTATTGTTAGTTAAAAAGAATAGAACTGTAATGAGGACTTGGACAGTCACTTCTGAAGTGATTATGTAACATTTCACTCCCCACCCCAAGGTAACTGCTAGAGCTGCCATATGTTCATCACAGACAGTTATAACCCAAGACATCCCAGGCTGTTCAGCCTTATCTTTTCATGGAAGAGAGCAGAGGATGATTAGCTGAAGGGCACTGCTGCTAATCCTGCCTCGCTTCCACCCCAAGATCATCACAGGGATAAGAGAGTTACTGCTACTAAGAACCACCTTGGCTTGAAATCCTCGTGAGAAAATTACCAGTGAAATGAGAACTGTGAAGATATTGAAATAAACAGAAACAGTTTTTAATATGTTATACTTTACAAGGAAAAACTTTTGAGAGCTGCAATACTGCTTCCTTGGGCTAATGTAGATATAATGGGTTTCTCCTTTAACTGAGAGTTGTCAATGATTAAATCTCAGGGAGATCAAAAGAGACTTTGAATTTAACCCAAGAATTTTTTCCCCACTTGGGAACGTTTTATGAATCTTCTTTTAAACATGAAACTCTGAGATTATGAACAAGGGAAAAACAGTCATCTGCACAGGTTTGAAGTAAACCAGAAACATACAGAAGCTGATGAATCATTAATTGAAAATGTACCTGTCTCTGGCTACTTAATTCCCCATAGCTTGGTCCTTGGAAGCAAAATGTAAAGATAAGAGGGCTAAACCAATAGTTTTGAGAAGCTGACACAGAGAGAGAATTTCATGCAGATTGGTTCATCTTCATGACTTGTTCAGCCATGAAGATCTAATCTCAACATCTTCTGACCTGTGTCCATAGTTCATTATTTCCTAATCACTTATGGCCCTTATCAAAGAATTCTCTGAGCTCCTCAGGCTGCAAGAAATCTATAAATCAAAGACAATAGCTTCTTGGGTTTCTTTAGCAGCCTGTCTTTCCTTTATAATCTTGTCCCTCTGTTGAATCTGAAATTCACTTTGTATGTGTGTACATATACTGCTAGCAAAAATTAAGAAATGAGGGAAAATATTTCCAGTACAGAATAAATTGTCCATTGACTTTCTGAGCTGGTGTGAGACATTAACCTGGCACCCACTCAGGGAACTGGGGATACCCACTGCAATCTGCCCTCTTGCTGTTATCCAGCAGAGCTTCTGACTGTTCCTTTATAGAAATCCAGCTTCTCTCCCATGGGGAGGCAATAGGAAAAAGGAAGACTCACAAAATAACAAACTGATTATTTTGATGGCTGTCTGTAGTTTGTGTTAAAAATTTTGCAATGCAAATTAAGAACACATGCTTATTAACCATCAATCTTTGTGTCAGCTTCTGAAAGGAGGTAACAATCGAATTTGATATTTGTTTATTTTCTAGATTCCAAAGAGGCCTTTTTCCTTCAAATATTCTTCAGTAAAATCATCCTTATTGGGCCGCAACAGTGACTTACAGATAAATTTCTGCTCTTTAAAGGAGATTACATGGTTGACATTTGTTGTAGTTATATCTCCCAGATCATTAGAGAGAAATGCAGTCAGACCCCTTGAAAGGGAGCACCTCCCAGGGCGTAATGGATTTAACAAGGACTGAAACAACGACCCAGCAAAGAGGATAAGAGGGGCTATCTCAAGCTAAGAAGATGAGAAGGACTTTTGTCTTCACTTCAGCTAGACAAATAAGAACTATATTCTAACAATAGCAAACTTGCAAGACTTGTCAATAAAAGCAGCAGGAGGTAAAGCAGTGCACAATGATGGGAAGATTTAATCTGCACTCTTCTCACCTGTGACTGGTGGGGGGGTGTTTTTTTTACATATTATAGCAAGAAGAAAGTCTAATTTTGATATAAATAAGGCAAAACCTGACAGGTGAAGTCACTCAGAAGCTGTTTCATCATTTCCCATGTGCAGTACTGGCCAGAAGGGAAGACAGTGGACAGAGCAGGGAAGCAGAAAAGGATAGAAATGAGAAAACCTGGTTTTGAAAAAAAACATTTGCAAAGACGGGAGATATAAAAGAGTTGTGCAAAACTTGTCCTGCTCTACTTTCTTGGACATTATTTCCAAATTTGGCCTGGTGACTGATTAAGAAAACTTCCCAAAGCACAAAGTAGCACAGACCTGATGCAGCAGAAAATGCCACAGCATCTGGACACACACAGCCTAACTAACAATAACAGCTCTTGAGAGGCTGGCAAATCACTCTCTCTATAAATAAACACTTTCAAACTGGCATTTGGCTTCACCCCAGACTGGTTTTGAGCTGGGTACCTTACCCTAAAAACATATCTGAACAGGAACTTAGGCTCCTGTCCTGATTCAGAAGGAGCTGGTTTGATATGTCTAAGACAAAATATCTATCTGGGATTGAATTTACCAACTAAAAGCACTAGAAAGCAACAGGAATCCACAAGAAAAAAGTAAAGATTAAATAGTTCTGGAATATAGATAAATATAAGACATATACCGTAAACTGATTTAAATTTCTGAGGCAACACAAAATGTGCTATACCTCACCTCTGGCTTCTCCTTACCCAGACAACTTATTGGGATTTATTTGGGGCTGTCTAACATTTGATAACATCAGATATAATTTATCTCTCAATGCACAGCCAAAGTTGGCAGTGTTATTTAGGAGCTGAACAACCAAGGGATAAAACACAAGTTGCTTCTTTAAGAACAGTCTCATCTGAAAATATTTAGATAAAAGTTAGACAGGCTTACTCTTCCTTTTAAGTTCTTCTGCATTGTAAGCAAAACTGACAATGAAATTAGGCCAAAATAATAACCACAGATAGTGTTCAGCAGCCAGTTGCTGCACCATGTGAGCCTGAACATTTGAGTGGTGCAGTTAGTTTGAAGCTTCTGAAGAAGCTGCAAGTCTCTCCTGCTCAGGGTGACAAGCAGCTCAAGTACGTTATAGTTCTGGGACCCCTCTGGACAAAAAAAACATTATAAAAGACGTGCCATGTCTCTGTAATACATCTCACTGTCAACTGGTTACCACAAAATAAGGCTCCAGAGCAACTGAGGAGAAAGGTAAAGACAGCCTGCATAATGGGGGGGTGATGCTGAAAATACAGCTTATCACCTCCAGGGCTGGGAAAAGTTCTGTCCTCCCCAAGACCAGGAGGTAGAACAGACATATCCTGAAATAAATCAAACCCTGTATCATCCATCATATCTTCTGACTATCTATATGACACTGATCATATTTTCCATCTTATCTTTTGTTGTATTTTTCTATGGGAAGTCAATAAAGAAGCTTTTCTTTCTTTGCTTGTCAGTCACACTTCTGGAACAGTTAAAAAACACAACCCTTTCCCAGGAGACTATTTCATAAAACACAACATCATACACAGACTACCAGAAGCAAAATCAAAGACTGCCATGTCCAACTTCTAAAGAGTATATAAGAAAAATAAGAAGAACAACTTCCTTTACATGCTTTTCTGCATCTTTTTTCCTGCTTTAAAAATGGTTTTCAGGTTTCCTTGGGGAAAAATCATTTTTTCCTGTCTGGATGTAAAAAGCACGAACTGTCCTGGACTGGCCCTGTTGCCCAAAGCTCACAACAGAGTGCCAACCTGAGCACATGCCAGAGGGACAGCACCTTAAGTGCAGCCTGAATCAGGCAAGAGACAGGATTTAGATGAGTTAAAACTATTAGGAAGGAAGAGATCACTTTTTAGACTGTTCCCAAATGGCTTTTCCAAGCTGTATCTCCACAGAGGACCAAGCTATAACCCAGGGGCCAGCAGTGGCATCCATCCATTCCCTGTCCATGCCAGCCCCCAGAGCAGATCCTATTGTTTGACACTGCCACCTGTTCAGTGTGTCTGTCTGTGCCAGGGCGAGAAGGAAGAGCAAGGTTATTAAAAAAGCAGTTTGGCTAAATAAGGGAGCTCATTATGTGTGCTATTTTTGTTCCTCAAATGCCTGCCTTCCTCTCTTTCCCTTGAGGTTTCCAGAGAAATCTGACAATCAGGGCTGAGGTTTACTGTCAGCTTCCATTAGGCAAATCAGCCGAGCTGGGGCTGGGGGAAGGACCAGGGGGAAATTGCCCGAAAAGTGAGCTGGTTCAGCACCAATCATGTCTTTGTGCACACACCCCCTACCAGGGAGTGCAGGGCTCAGAGCAGAGCCCTTGCAGAGGCTCTGCTGTGAAAAGCTGAGCACTGTCCTCTGTCAGTGGCACAGCACACAGCTCTCACTGCCCTGACACAGCAAACGGCCTTCAGCGTGTTCACCTGCCACTCAACCCATTTCCATGTTGTAATTGATGTCTAAGAGTGAGCTTCATTGCTTGAACTAAAGCCACACGAGCCTGCAAAACAGCTGATTTGCCCAAGAGTATGAACAGACTCTCTGGATGTGGAGCATTTGGACATTTGACGTTTCAAAATCTCAGCATTAAAAAAAAAAAAAAAAAAAAAGGAATTTAGGAATTTTCTCTTTTTTCAGTTTTCCTTTAAAAAATTAATGATTTTCCATCAGTGATTTTACATGCATTCCATCAGTTGATAGAGAATCACAGAATGGGTTGGAAGAGACCTTAAAGATCACCTAGTTCCTACCCCCAGTTAGGAGGGCTCCTTTTATGTGGAGTAGGAGCATAAACTCTCCTTCAGAGAACAGAGGGCCAGTTTGAAGCAGAAAAGGTTTCTGTCTTTTATATTTTTAACCACTATGCTCACAAAACAGGCCATTATTTCAAGGAGAGGCCAGTCCCCACTGCACTATATTCATTCTGGTTGCACTTCATACATCTTCCAGGATCAGTCACTACACACAGTTATAGAATGAGGAAGAAAAATTAGAGTCACCTGCTATAGAAAACATAGCTCTTACCTCATTAGAAATAGTGGGGTTTCCCTGCAGCACACAGCTTTTTTCAAAACTGCAGCCATCAGAGTAGGATGTACATTGTACATTATGGTTTCCACAGATATATCACTAAGAAAAAATATTTATTTCTCCAGCTGTGAGATGTCTGTTAGCTGTAATCGTGCATGCCTGCTTTGTCATAAAGCAGTGGTTAGGCGTCATCAAATCAAATTCACAGTAAACAGGGAATTAAATTAAATTCTCTATCTCCTCACAATCACAGAGTCATTTAAATAAGCTCCTGGTCCACAGAAAACATCACTAGTATAGCCACAAAAATAAAATTATACTTAGGAGCTTCCATGGCACCTGTGACAGGAACAATCTATGTGTTATAAACTCCAATTACTTGGCAGTACTGCACCTCCTTTTGGGGTGTTACTTCTAGGCTAACAATACATCTCTCCCAGAAATGGAGGGATTTGCCCAAAGTTTTAAATTAACTGGTGGAAATAGGATCCAAATCCCCTGCTGCCATCCTTGTCTGGCCATCCTTTCCTCTCCTCCACACACCTCAGGAGACACCAGCAAACCTCTCTCTGAGAAACTCCTGCTTGTTGCTGAAGGCTTCGAGAGGACTGAAGTCTCCAGAGCCAGGAGCATTCCACCCCTGTGATGCACTGAAGGCTCCTGTTACCCATTTATCCATTCCCTCCCCTGACCCCAAAGCAATGCCAGCCATGGCGAGCTACCAGAGAGAGGCTGGCACGAAGGAGGACATGGGGACACACTGCAGGTCCCCTGCAGGAGCTAACAGAGCCCCAGACATCTCTGCAGTCTCCCAGACAAGCTCCAGGGAAAGAAACTCCTGAGGAGAATCCAGTTTCTCCTCAGCCAGACAACTCCACACTCCAAAGCCTCAGGGCTCATCCCTGTTCCTGCCCCCAAGTCCTCCTCTGTGCCCCTTCTCTCCAGGGCCCCAAGTCACTGATGCCACCTCCCCATGTGGGTGACAGCTGATTGCACAGCCCAAGCCAAGCCACTTCAGAGCCCCCTGCTGAAAACTTCACAAATGCTGTTCCCTGTTCCTAAACACCACTCGAGCCTGGGCAGGAGTGACTCAGAAATTGTCTGAAGCTGGATCTCTACAGGGAAAACCCAAAGTTTGAAGGATCTCTACAGGGAAGACCTGAAGTCTGTGTTTTAGCACTCAATATGTACTTCTCCCTGGCAAAAACCACTGTAGGTACAAATTTTGTACTTGTGTTTAATCAATTTTTAAAAATCAACAAACTTTTGATAGGTGGTTGATGAAACTTGCATTTAAGGATTTTTAGATTAATATTTTAAAGCTCAGAATAAAAGCTTTTCAATATAGCTAAGTGTTTTGAGCTCTGAAGTCCCAAGCCTAAGCATTTCAGTGGAAAATAAGTAATTTTCAAATTTAGGTTCTTCCTGTTAAGGTACCCAGATTTTCAGTGTTCTATGCCTGAATTTTTCTTCTTTTCAGGAAAAGCACTCCTTCATTTCATAAGTTTGGAAACTGCTACACAAAACATCCAAGAAATAAAAACCTCAGCATTTTTTTTTTCCTTTAGCATGGCAATGGAAAGCCAGCCTTGCCTCCACCATCATCTATTTTTGATAGGGTTTCCATATCCTGCACGTTAATCCCAAGGAGCAGTCACATCTACCCCAGTGAGTAGGTCAGGGAGGGAGGAGGCTCCCAAGGCCCACGGGGCAGAGCTGCCCCACCATGGATGTGAGGGGCTCCAACAGCCCCAGGAAGAACAAAAAAGGCTTTTCCCAGATGCTCCCGTGCCACAGAAGAGAAAATTAATTTCTCCCATATGAGAGGACACTGCTGCTGCACGCCTGTCAGGAGTCCATTTCAGGGCTGAAGCTTACAGGATAAACCATTCAACCTACAAGGAATTGTCAAAAAACGCAGCTAAATAGCAAACACATGTAAGTCCCAGGCATTTCCCTGAGCCCCACTTGTTCTTTTTTTAGCCTCAGGAGAAAAGTACATTCTTCTGCATAATTTATTTCTTCAGCAGAATTATGCAGAAAACTGCAACTAAATTGCTTTTCCTGATTAAAACCAGAGCCTTTTATATTCTCCCTTCCCCCCCCACTTCTGGATTATTTGCCTTTTTTTTTTCATCCTAGAGCTTCTCCTTCCTAAATGTAGCTCTTTTTATTTTTACCTGAAAGAAAACAAAGCCCCACCTGATCCTACCATTCCCAGCACACCCCCAGGTGTGGGCAGGACATCACCTCTCCCTCCCCCAGACCCAATGCTCTGAATTTGGGTCATGGCAGCCCATGGGCTGATTGTATTGGGTGGGGGGCATTTGCTGAGGAGAAGGGAGTTTGTTGGTGAAAGGGGGAGGGTGTTTTATCTCAGACAGTGAAACAGCTTTCTGCAAAGTCTGCTCTTGCAATGGCTGTCACAGGCACCTGTACAACAGAGCTGGGTTCAGCTGCTCACAGATCCAGGGCCTCAGATCAGTGTAAGAATGACCTGCCTTTGGATCAAGTAATTTGCTGTTTTTCGTGGGTTTTGCCTGGGAGTGTGGGAGATCACGTTTAGCACACCTGGAAAAGGGGCTGAGGATCAGTGGTTTGTGGGGGAGCAGCTTCACCTCACTGTGAACTCAATTTCCTCCTGCACTGGAGATGTAGTGCTGCTATTTGCATTTAGCTCTGCAGGAATGTAGTGTCTCAGCTCACCAAAAACCTTCCTGGGGGGACCAGGTGCAGTCCAGAGGCTGGTTATAAACCTTTGCATGCCCAGTGCCATGCTCTTAGAAGAAATAAAAAATTGATGGATTTTCACTTTCATTTAATGTCTTTGCCTGGTCTGAGGAGCTGATGTGATGAGTCAGTGCTGAGCTGTGCTTTATGGTGGCTGCCTGCTTGTAAGGAATTAGGGCTATGGCAGTTAAATACAGGTACACTCAGGATTATTCAACAGGCCTTATTTCCAGCATGACAGCGCTGCAGTTCTCTCGTTGTTTGTGCTTCTTCTCAGGTAGGGTGTTCAGCAGCACCAGTGGAAATGAAAATGCAGCTGGTGTGGCTCTGTGGGGACCTCCACGTTTCTATTACAGCAGTATTGCCTTCTCCCTCCTTATCCTGCTCTTTATTACTCAATGGTGCAGGAAGTAAAACCAGGATCTGGGTCACACACCCAGATGAAGGCACTCAGAATTCATGGAATGGGGAGCAGTTGGGTGCTTTTACTTAGCCAATAAATCCTCCTTGTCAGCTGCTGTAGGTTTGGAGGGAATTTTTTTATTAGTGGAAAAAGATTCCCTATTGGTGTCCTCTGCATTTCTCTCCAAGTGCATTCTTTCCTATAACCAGGAAAAGCAGCTTGTGTAGCTATGGGGCCTGTGTTGTTCACTGGTTCAGTCCAGATTTAAGAAGTATCTCTCATTTTGGGATTATGGTGTTTCAGTACACAACAAAATGAGTAAAAAGCACTCCAAGAGCACCGTGGGGCCCTTGTCCAGAAGTGCTGGTGCATGGAAAGCTGGTCAGTAAGTTCAGACAAGCAGCAAACTTTCAACAGCCCTTGCTTAAAACCAGAAATGCACACTGCAGCCACTCCACACACAGCTGGCAAAAAGTCTGGGGGAAAAGGCAGGTTTTGAAACATATACTGAATACTTGTGTTCTGGTAAAAGGAAAATGTCCTGCTTCCAGGAGCCCACCTCTGGAATACACACGTGCAGGAGTCACTTATTCCTACACCAACTCACGGGCGAGTGCAGGAGCAGAGATGTTTCTCATGTCTCCCTCTGCTCTACCCCTCAAAAGCATCCTTATGGGTGCTCCTGGGGCTTATTCCTCTGCCTCACACTGGCTGAGTCAGACCCAGTCCCTGGATAAATGTGCCAGGAGCCAGAATCCATGTGGGAGAGCTGGGTCTTACCATTGGAACTGTGCTACTGCCACCTGTGTACAGCAAGCCACGAGTTCACAGGTTTGTCTGTTCAGGTTATGCTCATTTTATCAGTGTTGGTTGAACTTTCTATCATTCTGTTTCTTGTCCATGTCTCCACTAACATGATGAATCAGTTATTAGGACCCTGCCACTGCAGAAACTCTTGACACCTCTGATGTGTCAGGAACACACCTCTCTTTCCAAGTAACAGATTGGTAGTGCAGTGCTGGGGTCTGTCTTTCTTGAATCCATCAAGCACTGATCTTCAGCTTAAAACTTCAAGTGAACTATTTTCTCTAATTTGACCTATTTTGTGCTCACTATTAGCTTTGCTCATGATAGCACTATGTGGTCTTCTAGGGTTGTTGGAAGATCCTGGTAGGAAGGGAATTTCCAAGAGAAAAGAAGGGGAAAAGTATATTAGTTGGGCAATCTTTCACTGATATTTTTAATTAATTGTAAAATGAGCGAGAATTCCTGTATGTCTCCAAATAAGTAACATTTTCTCTTAGTTCTTAGTATAATGTATACAATGGTTTCCCAACAGTAACTAAACCAGTAACTACAGATAAACAGTATTTAGTGCTTTTATTTGCCAATTAAATCTGTACTATTTAGGACAACTTTATTTCTGATGAAATGTCTGCAAGGGAACCAGAATCATAGAAGGAGCTCCTGTGCTATTCCCTTGAGAAAAAGAGTTTTTGTTCCCCTCTTTAGACTTGGCATAGCATTACTGCAGGTAATAGCCTTTTGAGAGCAGTGATTAAATGCACAGGCTGAACAAGGCTGTACATATTGTGCATTACATTCCAGCTGATTGCATTAAATATTCCAGATTCACGGGGTCCTCTCAGTAGATGCAATGCTCTGCTGAGCAGAATCATCATCAATATTTAAACATTCTTTCAAACCAAGCTGTAACAGCCCCATTTGATACCTAGCAATGGGAATGATGTCTCAGATTGCAATAGGTTTCACCCTTCACCAGTATCTTCTGTAACTACAGTCCCATGCTCTCTCCTTTCCTGAGCTCACCTCACTCAGGAATCCGATGTTGCAGCCCACACTCTGATCCCAGAATCCTGCTGTCCTGCCAACAGAAGGCAGTTGTCCCTTTGATGTGATGTCTGGACACTGCACATCCCCTTGGCCTCTTAGGGCCCCTTGAAGAAGCCTTAGGGCTTTTCTGCTTTCATCACAACACCCTCCTGGGCCAAGTGGCTCCTGGAGGCCTTCTCCTTCCTGGGGAGGAGGTGTGGAGCTTTGGGTCTCATGTCTTCCAAGTGTACACTGGCTGATGGGGGATAAGCATCCTGGACCCATTTTTCCAAGTGCTTTTCCCAGAATCTTTCCAAAGGAGGGGCTGCACCACCTGTGCTAAGTGGTAAATTCAGCTGGAGCCCCTGTTCATCCCTTTCTGTGCCCTGAGCAAAGCTCCAGCTGCACAGCCTGAATGGAGACAGGGAAAGAAGGATGCCTCTCCTCAGACACTAGTAACTGAACCTAGAGCAAAAATAAAACATGATATGCTACGTTAAATCTTTCATTTAAAATAAAATCCTCTGACGCAACAATATCATCATTGTTTTTATCTCATCACAACTAACCCATTTGAGGGTAAATATAATTGATCAAAATGGATGCTTCTTAGCAAAAGAGTCTATATAAACAAAAACAGTGGAGATTAAAGGGCTAACAAGAATGGTCTTTGCTGCTGAGTCTCCAGCAGCACCCTTTGAGCATCCCCAGCAATACGTTTACAAGGAAGATTTAGGAACTAAATCTATGAAATTACTTCTCCCCTGTCAATAATCTGGTAGCCTTAGGCACACATGCCAATGGAAAAGAAGGCTGGAGTTCAAAGATGTGGGACATGAGAAAGTAGCAGGGATAATTTTCACCTGATATCACATCATCAGAAACTGCTACACAAAATTATTGTGAATTATGGGGGCCTGCTGTGCATTTGATTTCCCACAGCTGCTACCACAGCAGTCACTTTCCTGAAAATTAAGTGCATGTTTCATCTGCTCGCAGAAAGGGAAGAGGGGGGAAAAGGTAAAGAAAGAAAAAATGATGATGGAAAATGCACTGCAATCTCCTGTGCCGTGGCAGGCAGCCAGGGCCTGTCCCAGCAGCAGGGACCAGTGCTGGGTCCCCAGGCAGGGTGGGCTGTGTCAATCAGAGCCAGAGCTGTGCCCAGCGACTGCAGCATGTTCACTCCATTTCCATTCCCCCAGCTCAGCACTGTCTCATCCCCAGCAAGGGACGCTGCACAGAGCAGATTATTGCACTGCTCTCTGCAAAGCGCCTGCGACTGCCAGGAGCCGCGCGGGAGGGCAGCGAGAGCTCCGCATCTGTCAGGAGAGAGGGGTGGGGGATTCTTTCATTCCAACATGTGAAACTGCAGCTCAGAGCTCCTCTGAGCCCCTCCTGAGCAACCCCGGTGCCTGGCAAAGCTGACAGGTCAGAGTGTCTGCCCTGGCCCGAGCAGAGGCACTGATGTACTTCCCCCCTCCACCACTGGCATTTCCCACCAACAAATGTTGGTCAGAAAAGCCATGTGGTTATTTAATTTGCAGGCAGATTTTACTAGCATGGAAACAAAGATACTTCAATCACGTTTCTGTGTCCCAAGCTCGCCAAGTGCTTCTCTGAGTGCTAATTAAATTCCACAACCTCCTCAAACAGCAGGTCAATCCAATCCAACATTGCTGGGGCTTTGTTTCCTATGGAATTGCTGTAGAGGTGCCCGTGCTGGCTGGCTCAGTGTGCATGTCCTCCCCCCAGCACAGGCTGGAATCACTCACCCACTTAAACATGACTTGACAGAGGCAGAATTCCCAGAGAAAATGAATCTCTGAAATCCTGTTTGTGGCCCTGACCAACATCACGTCAAGGTGCTGAAGGGAGAGCCCGTTGTGTGAGTTCATGGGGCAATGCAGGCAGAAAAGGCCTCATCTGTGGAAAAGCTTCAGCCAAAGCTTATGCTTTCTCAGACACTGAAGTAAGAGAGAGATATCCAGAAGAAGATGGACTTGGGACATTCTGGCTCACAAAACAGCCATTTCTGGACTAGAGGAGCATGGGCTGGGTTAGCAGATGGCTTTCCATCAGCTCTTGCCAACCATGCCCAGATCCAGGACCTCAGTGCAGAAGCCCTGACACTTTCTTGGGCTGAGTGACGCCTTGAACCACATCCCCTGTGATGCTCACAGATACAATTACTACTTTGATTCTTGCACTGCTCCCAGCACCACTGGATCAACCCCAGGGAAAACCAGGAGCAATAAAATCAAGTCTTCACTGGGCCACTTTCTGTGTCTGGACCTCTTCTAGAAAGGTGATTTTGTCCCTAGGCCTTGAATTTTTAGCCCTTTCTTTTCAGAAAGAAGATTGGTGTGGGTCCTTAAAGTAAAAACTAATAAAAGTGTTTCTCTCAAAGAGAACTTTTTATAAGATAGAATGAATATGGATCCAGAGAAAAAGGAAAGAAAAGTCACTCTGATTCCTGAAGCAACTTCACCCACACAGGTGGCCTTCTTCAGATCTTCCCAGGACTTCTGGGGTTTTGAGGGTCCTTATCTTCACACAGGAGGCCTGAGAGGACAGGGTTCATCAGAGATAAGACAGGAGGCTTAACAACTGCNGAAAAGTCACTCTGATTCCTGAAGCAACTTCACCCACACAGGTGGCCTTCGTCAGATCTTCCCAGGACTTCTGGGGTTTTGAGGGTCCTTATCTTCACACAGGAGGCCTGAGAGGACAGGGTTCATCAGAGATAAGACAGGAGGCTTAACAACTGCCACCTTATTTCCATTAGCACTTGTTTTGCAAAGAGCCAAGTTCTCCTTCATTATGAAGATGAGGCAAAGAAAAAAATGACTGGAACTCATTTTAGTGGTAAATTTACTTTGGTATCAAGCTGATACTTAAGACAGATATGAAGTTATTCTGTGGGAGTCAACTGAATATCAATTGAATTCTTATATAATGAGAAAAAGGATTGAAATTTGGGGTTAATTGGGAGTATTACAAACAGTTAGATAAAAATGGAAAAACTGAAAAGTGCAAACATATAGTAGTACCTCTTCAATACAGCGTGCACTCAAGTGTAACTTTTTGCCTGTCTGAAAGAAAAAAACTAATTTGAGAGGCAGTGGTGAACATTTCTGTGGTCTGGATTGTGACAGGGAGGAGTGATGGAGTGTGATGGGAAAAGGAATGGAATAGGGTTTGCTTTAATTCAAAGCATCTTGAGCTGTTAAAATTTTGGCCACGCCTAGAAAACAATAATGAAAAGAAACAGCCCTTGGTGACAAATATCTCTTTTCTTTAGAAATTTCTGTTCCAGCAAGCCAGTGTCTGACCCTCTTATGTCTGACCCCTAATACAATAAAAATAAATACAGCTTTAAGGGGTTTGCCTCTTGCTCTGCTCTCTGTAACCTGCTGGGTAACTTCCTGTCCCCAGAAGTGGCTGTCACTGCTCATTTGTGCACAGATGGAGATCTCTGGGCAGACAAGGCCTTCCATCAGCTGGAACCCTCCAGTGGGAACAGCCAAATCCAGCCCAGCATTTCTGGGGATGCAGCAGAAGCCAACACAGCAGCACCACTGTGCACAGGATCATTAGCAGAGGAGAAGGGGGGCTGCATTTCTCTGATTTCCAATGCCAACAATAGAGGAAAAGGGATTATCTTTTTTCTTCCAAGGTTGGGAGTCCTGCTTCAGGTTTCATGCCATGCAGACAGCAATAATAACCTGCTCTGAAAGCTGCTCACCGCACAATGGCAAATTGCTCATGGGCAGTGATGGCAAAACTTAATCCCTGCTCTTAGAATGCATCCCACATAGCCACTCAAGACAACATAATAGCGCTTTTGTAGCTCTCTGCTACAAACATCACTTTGAAAAGGATACAGCTGTGGAGGGGAGTCTCCACATGCGTCACTTTTGGCTGGCTACCAAGTCATCAGAGCTCAGACACACTGTGCTCCCTCACACAGCTCTGCCAGCTACTGCACGCCTGGGGGAGGCAGAGGAAATGGATGGAGCTGTGTGAGCAGGAAACACAAGGATAAAATTCAGTTGCTAGCCAGATGATCAGGTTAGGGATTAATTTTCTGAAGAACTGGAATGAGAGAAAACCAGGAGGCAGCTCCAGTCTGGGATTTAATTTACAATCCATAAGGCACTGTATGGACTCAAATTTAAGATTCTAAAGCTGTAGATGCGCCAAACATCAGCCATTCCTTCACTGAATGACTATGCACAGAGGAGGTCAGACAAGACCACAGACAGCACCAGCAATTCCTCTCTCCATCTTCTTTCCATTGTTCCCTTGAGCTGTCAGTCACGCTGTTTCCAGCTGCCAAATAAATCAGCTGAGAGGCCAAAGGAGGCCAAAGTCCACCCAGTTTGCCCTCACCACGGCACTGGCTCTGCACAGCACCCGAAGTGCCCCATGTCCTGCTCAGCAGCCAGGGCAGTGAGGACACTGCTCTCTGCAGGAGAGGAACCAGCCTGGCGAGCGGCCTCGGGCACTGACACCAACCTGGTGGCCCTGCTGTGCTGCCAGGGGATGCCACTGCTCCTGGAGAGCAGCCCGGGCCCCTCCAGGCACTGCTGCTCCTGTGCAGCAGCAGGGCAGAGCAGCCGAGGCCACCGCCTTGCCCAGAGCTCCTGGGGAGGGACAGCTCCGTGCCCAGATCGCACACGAGCCGGGATGTCAGGCTTGTGTTGGCGCAGGAAGACACAGGAGGAGCCTTTGTGTGACGTTTCCAGGAGTTTGCTGGAGGTCACTGTGTTGTTGTGGGACACGCAAGGACACACACGGACACCCTTTCTCGTGAGAAGGTTAAAATTATTTTTTAAAACATTTGACTTTAAACTTATAGTATTTTTACACAGACCAGGGATTGGAGGAGAAGTTGGACACTTCTCTCATTTCATTGGTCAAGACAACTGTCCATCAGTTGTTTTTTCACACTAAGAGAAAATATGTAAACAACTTCGTTTTAACATAGACATGCTTCTAATTAGAACACCCATGTGTGAGAGAGAACCAAAAACTATGAAAACATTAAGTTAGAAAGTGAATTAGGAAAGTTAAAAAAATTAAGACTACAGTCACTGGAAGGCGGTCAGGGACAAAAGAACAAAGGAGGGTCCAGGATTTATAAACTCAAGGGTAAAGGTGGAGCAACAGGTCTGAGGGCCAATAATGTGAGGGTTCATGTGCAGTACAAAGGCTGGGCAACAGAGCAATAACTAATCAGGGATCAGGGTAGGAGTGGCAAGGAAAGGGAACCAACCAGGGAACAGAGACCGGGGAACCTTCTAGAACTGGGGTGTGAACAAAGGATTACATATCTGGGATGTTTAACATACAGCTGCAAGGGACTGTGGGAGGATGTGCCTTAATGGGGTCCCATCCCAAGGACGCTGTGCTTCAGCATCCCCCAGCATCTCATGGGATGCATCACTCCCACCCTCGAGCGCTGCTGGCAGCCCTGTCCCAGCCAGCCTGGCTCCAGCAGGGCTGGGCTGGAAGCACTGCAGGCACAGGTGTGCCTGTGAGAGGGACAGGGCTGCTGCTCTGCACCGGGGAGCTGGCATGAGCAGCTGGGAGCAGTGCAGGATGCAGCTCACACAACCTGGCTCAGAAGAGGAACTTCCACCCTGGGGCACCCTTGTGCTGAAGGGCTGCAGTGGGTGAGGGAGGAAGAGCTCAGGTTTGTACAGGCCACAAGGAGCAAGAATCCCCTCCAGAGCTCACCAAGGCAGCCTGTGCTTTGAGTCTCTACCAACCTGCTGTCAGCTCTTTCTGAAAGCACCAAGAAGTATCAGCCAGAATTAGTTTATGCATAACAAGTCCAAGAGAACTATAAGCTTCTTATGGATCACTGCAAGAGAGAGAACATCGTTGCGTGTATCCTGTGATACCACTTGGGTGCTGCATCTAAATAATTGTAGAAAGAATTCCCTTAGAATGGTCTGGTTCTCACTACAAACCTTTGGGGTGTGTTCTCCCTTCCTGGCACAAATAAAGATACAGGATTTTGAGTGAATTGCCTAATAATTCTGTCATGAGCTGATCTCCTTTCTCCTTCCTCCCCACCTCACCGTATTACTGATGGGAACAAGGGAGTTGTTATCAATCAAGGCAAGCTACATTGTGATCTCTGCAAGTGAAATCCATTTCAGATTGGAGGATAAAATGTGATTATATTTACACTTCCTTGACACAATTCAGGCAGCAAAATAACAGCCTTCTACAGACATTTTTCTTCTTCATATTTAGATTTGTCAGTATTGTGGAGCTGTGTGAGAAGGGAGGGAATTATTATAGCAGCTGGGATTCAGTGATACATTTTAGTTGCTTCACAGATGAAAATGTTCAGTTTATTGTGTTGTCTTCCCATCTTTTTCATCTCCAGGTTCCTTGAATACTGTCCAGAGCATGCTCTAGATTGATGAAATTGCATTTCAATCAATACAGTTCTATGTAAATCTATTTTTGGTTTTGACATATCCCATAAATTATTTCTACTTATATTCTTAATTGTTCAGTATTCATCACAGGAGATGGAATTTTGAACTCATGCAGCTGTTTACGAATTAAATTTACAATTAGTGAAGAAAGTGGGAGATTAGGCACTTGGTATTTCCCAAACTGCAATTGAAAAGGATATAATCAGGCTTTATACGGTCAAACTATGTTTAGACCTTTTGATATTAAGTGTCAGCTCCAAAAAATCTCAGAAATGCAAAAACTGGTTTGACCCACATAACCTGGGTCAGTCTAAAGTTGAGCTTGATGTTCTGGTTGGAACAAACACTCTTCCTCACAACAAGTCTCATTTCCAGTAGAAAACCATATATCCTCTTCTCCTTCCAACATGGAAGCCTCCCTTTACGTGAGTGCCTGGCACCATCAGAAACACCCCCAGCTTTGCTCTGGAGTGAAAACAATTCTACTCTCAGAATTTTACTTGTTTTTAGGAACTGTATTACAATTTTGAATGTATTTCCTGGATCCCTACAAGGTATTTCATGGAAGGGCCATCCCCTGTCATCCCTCCAGATTCACAGAGACAGTTTTCAAATCAGCAGCCAACCTAAGAATGGTTCAATATTCTCCTCACAGCCACATGCTCTGTAGAAGGAGAGCTGTGAAAAGGTGAGTTAACCAAAAGCATCAATAGCAATTTTGAAGGAACAATCATGTAGAATTACTGTTCAAACTTGATAATAGACCATAATACACAGAGCTCATCTGCAGGATAGCACACTGAAACTGGAAAGATTGAAAGCCCTTTCTCTTTTTTTTTTTTACAACTGGAATTCAAGACCTCTTCATTGGCCAATTTTCAAATACCTGCAATTTTTATTTTCTTTTATTCAGTGCCTCATTCTTCCTCATCCTCAGGAAACTGCCTTAGGCAAAGCTGTGCCTCTCTCCATTTCAGTTTTTCTCTCTTTTACCTGCACCACCTAAACAGTTAATTGGAAATTACAGAGTGCAATCAGAAACATAGCCTTGCCCTGCCATTTAGTACAGCCCCAGAAAGCTAAGGAGAAAACAAAGCTAAAGTCAGTAGCTGAATTCCAATGCAGTCACTGCTCGTGGGCCCAGATGACCAAGGCCCTCCCTAAAGGCTCACACACAAGGATCAGGATCCTGAGTCTATGGATGAACCTGCGTGAGCAAGGAGATTGGATCAGACAACCCACTGTGATCCCTTCCAATCTTACCCATTCTGTGATCATCTGCTAATGGAAATTTATCCTATCACCTATTAGAAATGCTATAAATTCCTCCATGTATTTCTCCAGTAACAAATGAGATGCAGTGCTGAAAGCCTCCTCAGCTGTGACACGATCCAAGCATGTCTATGGGTGTGTTACCTTGCTTCCACAAAGGGCTCCATGGCTAATAATAGATTGGAAACGAGTTGGACATGGGCTCTAGGAATTACACTAACAGCACTAGGAACCTGTCCTTATACAATTCCAAAGCTCAGCAGAGCAACTCACTGCTCCTTGCTTTTGGGAAGAGATGGGGTTCTGGTGCAGGAAGAAGCAAGGTGTAATAAAGCAGCGACTGCTGAAGGGAATGTTGAGGGTGAGAAGCTGGGAGTCACTAAACAAGCAGATAGTGAAAGAGGAAGGTCAACTGAAGGTTAAATAAAACATTAGAAAGAAGGTGAACTGGAGGCTGAATCCTGGAGGAAAAGAAATGTTAAGCACTGTGTTTATGCATGTTCGTGTCTTGAGAGAAAGTGCTCCACTGCCTTCTTTCTCCCTTTCTTCCTTTTATATCCACAGAAAGGCCCCCCGCACTTCTGCAGGTGTCTATGGCATACATGGAAAACTGTTGCAGGCTTTTCTTAATGCACAAGAGAAAAAAATGCCAGGAGAAGTGAAGATTAGCCAAAAAAACGTCGAAGCTGCTTGCCTTGAGAAGGAAACCTGGGAGGTCAGCTCTGCGACTGTGAGCACTTTGTTGATGGATCAGCTCAGGCCAAGGAATCCTCCTGGTGGCCTGTGGAGGGAGGAAGAAGCTCCTTCAGCATCCTCCCTCTCTGCTCAGGGCAGCTGAGCAGCAGCAGGGCTGCATGGATGCTGTGAGGGGCCCGAGCTGTGCTGCCTCCCCTCGTCCCTCCTTCCCACCACCTCTCCCCACCTGGGAACCCATTTGCTAACTTTACCTCCACAAGAGGAAAGACATCCTCCCTGATGCCAGTCTTGGAAGGGCCTGTGTTTTGGAAGAGCAGTAACTTTGCTAATGAAATGCTTTGCACGCCAGAGCACGCTCCCTCCATGCCCCACCACCATATGGGTAAATTTTCCCCTCCATCAGATTTAATAAATAGTGTTTACAAATTCTTAGGCATGTGTCCCTTGTAAAATCCACTAAACCCACAACAAATATACTTATCATGGCATTAATTTGGTTAGAGATTTTCTCAGAGTATTGACAGCCATATCTAATTTCTAAGGATTTATTTTTATTTCAAAATATATTAGATACATTTTTTCTTTACCCACTACAATTCCTTTATAATTGTGTTTCCTCTGAAGGCAGGGGGCAGCTGCTTTACAATCATCCACTGTCAGAGTATATTCCCTCTAAAATATCCTTCAATAATTAATATTTTATATTTATTCACAAGTAAGAACTTAAACTTTCCTACACGAGTCTACAAAGCCCTGAGTTCATTCATCCTACAACTGAACACTGACATTTCATGGTTCAAACACCACTCCCTGCTGGGAGATTATCTGCTACCATGGTCTAGATATTAATATCTGCAGTCTGTGAGGAAGCTTCAATAATCTTAAATATAAATTTTAATATAAATTCCCTCATTCATACTTGTTCCTTCTTAAAAATGAAACCAAGTGGACACTCAAAATCAGAGACCTCATTTTGTATTCAGCACCAATTTTTGATACATTTCCTTTCTTGGTTAATCAATTGGCTTCTATTAACAACAGAATACCTGGAGTAGTGAACACATTTCTCTTGAAATATGAATGTTATCTACCATATATGTATAAGGCTCCTTTCCACCCAACAGTTTTGGAATACTAGTATAGATTCACTGGGGCAAATGAATGTTGTCAGGGCTTGTATCTAACCCTCTGCAAGTACCAGCATCTTTCCATCCTCCTGTGTCCCCTACCCACCTAGAGCCATGGATTCCTCCTCACTTCTTGTATGGAGAAATACTGCAAAAGGAGCCTGAGACCAGGGAGCAGCTTCTCAGTTCCCTGATATAAATCTTCATATAAATTCCTCCCTATGCCAGCAATGAGCACGGGATCTGATGTAAATATGTTGCACAGACAAAGATTTTTTTAACTAATTAAAGTTAGAAAAGGTATATTTATTTAAGGCAGTGCTGGACACACACAGGAATAGTTTTTTAAAGGTGTGTGTAAAAATTACGGAGGTGTTGTTTTTTATTTAATTACAAAAATTTTACATATTTATGTGATAATTTTATATGTTTATACTTATGCATTATTTTTTTGCTTATTTTTTCTTTGTATTAAAATGAGGTTAAAGTTTTTTTATGCTTATGTAGGTGTATTTCTTAAATGGGTTGGTGGGTTTTGGTTCTCTTTGTCATGGTAACTTTTTCTCTCTCTCTTATTGGCAGGGCATCTTGTCCCTTGGGCACAGTCTAAGCTCTCTAACTAGGTTTTGGCTGGCTCCAGGCCCAGCTGCAGTTATGGTTTCTTCATCTCCACAATATGATATTTTTCTTATTTTACTTCTACAAATACTACTAAGTCAAGTAAATAATATATTGTCTTTAACTAAGTCATCTACTAATAATTTGTTAGCATTTAATAATCTACATTACTACTACTCTTTTTGCCAAACTCTACTCTTTTAACTCTTAATTTTTCTATTTTTTTTTTTTTCTTCAGATCCCCACCACATTTAATAGATAGCTCTGATAGTCCAGGGAAGTGTGAGGTGTTTGTGATGACAGCTGAACTCAGCAACAGTTTCCCTCTGCTTGGATTTGTCCTGACAGGATTACTGCCTTGGTGCTGTCAAACTCCCTTCTGGACATGTATGAATTGCTGCCATTGAGTTAAAATGTGTGTGGCACCAAGTGGGAGAGAATTAACTGATCAGAAACAAGAACCCTCTGGCATTTGGTCTTACTCAAGGTGCTCTCAGTTTGCATCATGCTTCCCACATCAGACTCTTCTCTTGTCTGACAAATCCATAAATAAGTTTTGGAGGACAGAGAGAGAAAATCCGATTCCTTGATTGCAATGACAAACTTTATCAGATAAAATAAACCAGTACATGAATTCATCCTCACAGCCCTTCACCCTCCTCTGACAACATGACAGCAAATGGACACCAATACCCCCTCCCCTCATAAATCTAACCACTTCCATGGCAGGGATTTTCCTGGAAAGGAAGACAGAGGTTTTATCAGAGGAAATTCACAGCTCCTGCTCTCTGCTCAGCCCACTACCATCAGCCATGCTGTGTTAGTTAGCTGACATGGGTTCATGCCTGGAGTGTTATTTAAAATGTGTACCTATCCAAGGATGATGTCAAATATATGTGAGTATTGGGAGGAGTCTCAGCAGAAGAGTGTAAACAAAGTGTTGGCAATATTTATACACAGCCCAGGACAAAAATTTCTTTTTTTTACTCCTGATATTGTAATTAAGATCAAATATTCAGAGCCAAAACTGCAGTACACATGGAATGTCATAGCTGGTTTGGTTTAGACTGCTTCTAAATAATGGCCTTAGGTTTGATTTTTCCAAAGTCATGCTGATTTTTTAGTTCCTTTGGACAAGAGTTTCCCATAGGACAAGTGCTTCCCAGTGACAGGGAATACTTGTGGTTAAAATCTTGTCCCTCTGCATATGATGGTAAGCAAACCCCAGTGCAAAGTGCAGCTCCAAACCACCAGCACATCCTTTTCTTCTGGGTTTGCCCAACCCAGCACTGCAGAGGCTTGCTCTGGCCACAGCTCATGGCACAGTTTGAAATAATAATAACAACAGCTCTGCAAACAGCAAGAAATGTAAAACAGTGGCACTTGGATTCCTGTGACAACACTGCTCTGAACCACAGCTCAACCAGACCACAGCACAGCTACCACATGGTCTGTCCTTCAGGGTCCTCTGGTTTGGGCTGCAAGAGGCCACTGACAGGAGGAATTCAGTATTGTTCTGTGTTTGGCTGTTGAAATAACCAGTGTGTGTGACCATTCCTTTGTTCATGAGCTGAGTGTTATGTCTGGAAAAGGAGAGGTCATAGAAATATCATGGATATAAACATGTGCTGTCTTCCTAGCCATGAAAATTTTTCCCTTCCCTTATATTCCCTCTGTGGCTTATCTATTAGCCTCTGCTGGATACAACATACCCTTATTCAGTTCACAGCCTCAAAGCTTTTATGTGGTTTCTGCCACAGTGCAGGAATTTTGCAAATAAATCACTGTATTGTTTTGTTTTTTTTTTTTTTTTTAAGAAAGCATTTGTTTGTTTTCAAATCATATACTTGGCTAAATGAAAAGGATCCAGCTCTTGTTTTCTCCCAGGCTGGTTGGGCTCCAGTGATGGTTTGCTGCAGTATGTCTGAAGGAGATGAAGACAGGGGATAGGGTAAATCTGCAGTGAGCCCTGCTTCCAGGTCTGGGTGACCTGTGCCTATGGACAGGACTGAGCCTCTCCTCCCTGGGGACAGGGAGGATCCCCCCTCCAACAGCCCCCATGGGGAGGTCAGCAACTCACCCTGGGTTCAGCCAAAGGAGAAGTCTGCAGGATTAAGGCACCTGGTTCTCTTGCTTTTGACACCCACTTGAGGAATTGTGACTTAACAGAGTCCATTGTTCTCTGTGGGCTTCAAAGGGGGTTGGAACAATTAGTTCACATGGAGATGACAATGTTATAGTAATTTTGGGCTGATTAGTTCTTTTCACAGTATTTTTCTTTTTTATTTTAGACTTCAGAAATAACACAGATTTTACTTTTATCTGGTATATATCTGCACTTGAACTTTCTGCTCCCACCCAGCACAGAATTTCCAAAACTGATGCCAATTGGAGAACCCATCAGAGAGGCACCCGGACAATTCAGATTTTTTAAAAGATGTCTCTATCACAGATGCCCATTAACATCTTAAAGCAAGTTTCTTTTTTATATATTAATTAACCTAATACAAAGTGGGGATTAATATGATGTCTGATGTAAAATCTTCCACGGGTTGTAACAGTAGTAACATAATGGGCACAGGTAGCAGAATGAGATCTGAAACCAGTGATTTCAAATGACTGATCAGAAGTTGTTGCTGAGACAGTGGATGGGAAAGAATGAGATCTTCTAAAATATGAAAGATATTGGCTGATACAGGGAAGAAAGTCACGTGAAGAATAAGCCTTTAAATAGCACCACCATAATCAAAAATACCTTTGTGAGAGGACAGGACAAAAGTGCTGGGGTCAATTGACACAGACCACATTTGGTGACTGGATTATTTGCCTCTGTAACCCCGAGTCGTGTAAAGGTCAGGAAATAAAGTTCACAGTCTGAGCACGCTCTGTTTGTATCACACCTTGATCACACAGAGGGGAAACTGCTCCAGAAAGGAAGCACAGCTCTGTTTTATGCTATGATAGCAGTAACCAGCACATTTCATAATTTCCCCTGTGCTTCAGCAACAGAACTGCTCCTCCAAGTGAAAGCAGGGCAACAATTATTTTTAGTGGCTAAAAAATTAATCTGATGTCTTCTCATCTATCTCGGAGTTAGCGGCCACCAGGGCTACAACTTCTCCTTCTTGGAATATCTTTGGTATAAGGCAGTTTCATTACCACAGAAAGACACTCACCAACAAAGCTTAGAATAACACTTCATTTTATCATTGAGCCAACAAAATCAAGGTGACAGATAGCCAAGCTCAGTCGAAAAGGATGCTGTTATTTCATACCCACCATACGACACTGCTACAACAGCAATAACGCGTGGAAAACGTTATGGATTATCAATTCTGGAACAGCCACTAAATTACCCTGAGCTAGTCCCTAAACGAAACAATTAAACAGCCAGTTCTATAGAGATTGCTTCAGAGGTGGTTTTATGACACCTTAAGGGCCTGATATGCAGCTTTCTGGTGAACCAAGGGTTTCTGCTTGGCTTTGGTGAAGACTGGGCAGATACCTGAAAGGGTGCAGCTTCCCTGTGGCCACCTGAGTGAGGGAGAGAGCCCTTCCTGCCACAGGGGAGAGCAGGAGTGAGGGAAGCCACTGCTGAACTGCTGGGTGTCACCCATTGTCTGTCTTGGTTTGAACGCCAGGTGTCTGCTAAGGAAGGCAGGAGCCTCCCTTGGAATGGAGAATGTAAAGCCCTTCCCTCCAAATTATTATAATTATGAAATTAAGGGGCTCTCAGGCAAAGATATGGGAATAGGAATAACAGTACTGCATTAGGAGAACTAAAAAAAAAATGCAGTAATACAGAAAACCAAACCCACTGACAGAGTCAGAATCCAAGCTGACCCCCTGTGGGTCAGGGGTTGGTGGCAGGGCCATCCCATGGTGGCTGCAGCCCTCCTGCAGGGGCAGATGTGGCTCTGCTGGAGCAGGGATCCTGGAGAAAGGTGCCGCACGCCTCTGCAGGTCCAGTGGTGATAGATGGGCCTGGTGTTCCTCTGGGCGTCCAGGGACAAAGGCTGTCTCAGTGTTCCAACTCTCAGTTTTTTTATCCAGGTAGGAATCCTTGGCTCCTCCCCCTGGATGGAGCATTTCCCAATGGGATGATGGAATTTTATCAGTGACACTCGGTGTCCCATGAGCAGAAGATCTGTCCCTGGAGGGAGGATGGGTTGTGGAAGAGATAAAGAAACTGCCCCAGCTGGTTTTTAACAGCTGGGCCATGAACAGAGGGTTACCCCATCCCACCCCTGGCCCAGTTCCAACAGCTGGTGACAGAACACACACTGCTGGCACAGCTGGCACTGCAAACCATGACAGTGGCCATGTGTGTTTAAGGCAGGGCTGGGAGATAATGAGGCTGCTGGATTGAAGATGTGTGCTTAGCACTTAACTTCATGACCTTGAGTGCCTGACTGAGCACCATCCACAGCTGTAAAAATGAGTGCAAAGCACAGCCTGGATCATCCCCTTGGACAGCTTTATGCATGATGGGCATCTGAGAATTGCTCCTAAGACAGTGCAGTACAGAGGGAAGCCATGCTAGTGGCAGCCAGAGTAATTCCCAGCACCTCGAAGTTTCCAAAGGCACCTCATATTCACCTAAAATGCACTGTTCTCCAAAAGAATAAACACAGTCAAATAAGAAGACAAATGCAGGTATACCAAGGTATATAAATCTCCTCTGGAGGATGCAGTATAGTGACCTTTTACTGAACCACTGTGGATTAGCTCTTCTATATTACTGAGATGTCTGGAATGAATCGCTTTTTGGAAGATCATTGCACATAAAACAAATAAAATGGTGATATTTAGCTGTTGGAATATTGCTTCACCTTTCCCAAAATTATTCTGTGCACATCCATGTGTACCAGACTGTATTGAAAAGAATTGATCTCACCTTATCCCTTTTTTGTTGCTCTCAAGGTACTTTTAATCACTTGTCTAGTGTTACTAATCTTTGTATTTTCTCTTACAAGCTCCATTTAAAGAAAGGCTTCCCTGTGCTCCATTCTCTCCTCAGTCTTCCCCAGGTCACCCTCACCCTGCACAGATCAGTCACTGCTGACCAGTGACTTCTGTGGTCAGCAGCTCTTGGACTCAATCGAGTCTGGAGTCGTAGATTTGGCTTTCAGGCTATGCTCACCTCTCTGCACCCACCTCTGCCGTGTCCTACACTTAATTCTGCCCTTTTCCCTCCCTTTGCAATCAGGCAGGACTTGCAAAATGCATCTCAGGAGTTCTGAAAGCTCACTGCCCAGCTGGCCAGTGAAAGGGATTTTGCAACCTCTGTTTAGCAACTGGGAAACTGGGACACAAGAGACAGACCTGACTGGGCCTGGCAGGAAAAGGCAAGGTGAACTCAGATTTGAATCCTACCTGAGACACCACAGGCACAGGAACATCTGCCTGTCTTACTACAATTCTTTTAACCTGAATGCCATAATCTTTAGCTTTACTCTTTTGTTTCCTTGTAGATAATATCTGTAATTACATCATAGCATTCAATATACTTTGGAATAAAAATTAAATAACAAATTATTAATATATTTTCTGCACTTCTTCCTTCAGTTCCACAGGAATTCCTAGTCTCACAGTGATCACATCAAATGTCACCAGGTAGTGTTGGTAAATATTTGAAAAGTAAATTGTTACTTCATAATATCTTTATACTTGATGGAGAAAAGTTTTCCTTTTTTAAAAAAACCCTGACTCAATCTCTCAGTGCTCATGCACCTGTGGAGTGGAAAGTTTTCTGGATTGCTCTTGAGTACAAGGAATTTTTTTTACCCACTTATATTTTGGCACCTTTCATCTCAACCTCTTTCTGAAGCTGATCATCCCTGTGGTGCCTAAATGAGAGATGACAGAGAACCCATAGGGAAAATAAGGCTGATGAAATGCAAAGTAGCATTATTTATGCTGAGTCTGTGTGCAAAGTGCATTTCAAACTTCCCTAATTTTTCAGTAATAACCCAAGTTGGGGGGATGGGGCAAGCGAATATTTGCATTTGATATTTCTGTATAGCTCATCTTTTTCTTTCTCCCTTGGCTCAGTGAAGCCAGTTATTATTTTTTTTTCCATTTGACTTGAAGATCTGAAGGATAACTGAAACCTTGCAGGAAACATAACTAGCATTTTTGGGGTCCACAGGTGGGAGGGGGAAATAGGCTGGGGGCAGGGGGGCTTGCCACTTTTCTCAGTCTACAGGAGATGAATATTAGCTGCTCAGATTTGGAGGTGTATTGCTGTGGCTGCTGTGGGAGCCTCACATTGATGCTGCCAGTGTCATATTCCTGTTCCCCATGGAAATTAATTACTTGACTTTGAAATATTACCACGGGTGCTGCTCTTTAAACAAATATCCTGTCTCCCTGAACAAAAGCCATCAGCTGTAAAGTGCTGCTCCAGGGCTGGCCACCTCCAGGCAAGGCAGCAAAGCCCTCTGCCACACACCAGCCCAGTGTGGGTTTGGCCAGGATTTAGACAGTCAAGAACCAAATACTGATTTGTCCAGATCACCTGGGACTACATTGGCTTTAATCAGGACTATGTAAGAAATTATCCAAAGGAGATAAGACTGATAAACTCCAGAGATAATTCACTCAGTATTTCACCTTAGAAATATGACTGGAGGAACCATGTGCAAACCCAAACAGATCAAACCCTCTCACGCAGAAACCTCTGACCTCAGTGGAATGCTTGGGTCAGGCAGGCAAGCAGAACAGATCCCTGTCCTGTTGAAAATCTGACATTGTGCCTTTGCTCCTCGTATTGCAGAAAGTGGGAGGGGCAGACATCCCTGTTTGCTTGAAGGGATTCTTGCTAATTTGTCACCTGCAGAGTCCCAAAGCCAGCAGTGAGCTGGCAGGGGGCTGGCACCAGGCTGGTCCCAGGACAGACCTGCAGCTCTCAGCCCCAAGGGAACACTCCCTGCATCTCACCCAGCCAGAGGCTGGGGTGCTGCTGCTCATGGGGCACCAAAGGGATCAGCTGCACTGCTGTGCCTCTGGCAGCTGCCAGGAGACTGGGAAGGGAGCCTCTGCTGGGCACCTGCATTGTCTCCACCATGATTATTACACCTTTACAAGGAGCAGAAAGAGTGAACCCAGTGTGTCCCCGTAGTTCCCATGGCTCTCTGTCTGCTCCCACTCAGGCTTCCTGTCTTCTGTGTAAGACCCTACTGATAACAGAGTCCCCACACAGGCAGAATGAAACAGGCAGTTCCAAATTTAGAGGATAGCTTTGTCCATTGATGCGATTTTCTCTTGTTTCCAGTGGCCCAGCAAAAGCATTCCTGTTTAATCCCCAGGTTAGGCTGAGCAGCTAGTCCTCACTGAGACTGTGCCCATATTTATCCAGCCTGTGTCACAGCCAGGCCCCTTAGGAATGTCTATAAGAGCAGGGCAGCTCCAGGCTCCCTGTTGTCCAGATATCCCCAGAGCCAGAAAAGTGGTATCAGCTGGCAGGGACCTCTGAGCCCAGTAGTGGGAACGGGCCTGAATTCCAGCCCAGCACCACAGGAATTTTTGACATAAGACCCCAGGCTGTGAAGGGCAGACTAGAGAGCAGCATAGCCAGGAGAAATAGCACAGCCACAACCTAATTGTCCCCGTTGCATGTGGCTGGAGGAGTACACTCCATCAGCATCCTGCTGGGCCAAGCCCCAGCCAAAACAAGGGCCCCATTTTGCTGCAAACCTTGCAGGCAATTATTTGCTTGCAATGCAAACTCAACAGATTCTGCTTTAACCCTCCAAATTAACAACTCATTGATCATCAGCCGGGCACATTTGAGAAATATCAGCTCAAACAATAAATTTTTGTGAAATTTATGGTCACGGAGTGGTACAAAGTAAACCACCCCACAGCCTTCCCCCGGGGGTTCAGGTAACTCCTGCTGACTCCAGGGTGCAGCTCAGAGCTCTGCTCCTCACCTGAAAGGCAGCCCTGCTCACTGGGTGGGGATTGTTTGCTCCCCCTGGAGCAGGCACCACAGAGGAACACCCCACTTCCTCAGTGTGCTGCCCAGACTTCCAAATAGAGCGCTGTATAAACAAACTATGGCCCTAACATTTTGTGTGAATGGATGTAAATCATCCCTTCAAGCATGCCAACAGCAAACCTGCTTATAAGATTTATTATTGTCAAGCTGGGCAATTACAGCATGGAGTCAAATTTGTGTTTTAATAATGAAGTACTAAAGCTCTTGCCAAAGAAAGTGTAAAAAAAAGAATTAAGTCAAACTTAATCTGATCCAGATGGGCTGCTCCAGGTTTTACCCAGCATGGCTCTGGTTTGATAAGAGAGCTCGGTCTTCCACCCAAAGCCTGGAAAGGCTTCCCTGCTGCCTGAGGAAATGGCACACTTTGGAATCCAACTGCAAGAAGATGCAGCAGATTTTTAAATTACATAAATTAAAAATTAATTACGCCTTGTTTTTTTGTTGTGTGACTGGTTTTGTGCTCAGGCGATTAACTGTCAGCAGGGTGGTGACCAGCAGAAATCAGCTCTGCTGCAGCCCCACGGAAAGGCAGGGGTGGGTGACAATCCTGAAGCAGCTGGTGGCAAGAGGCTCCAGCACAGCTTAAAGGTGAGAACATTCTCCCTGACTTGCTTAATTTGTGCAAGAAACCTAGTGAGACCTTCTGTCAAAGCAACTGAACTATGCTGGCTACAACTATAATTTCAAGTATTAAATGTTAAATTAAGGCATATTTACCTGCCTGCTCCCACAAAACCCCCCAAAACCAACCAAAAAACTCCCAAAAATCAAACCAAAGAAAACAGAGGTAATATGCTATATTCTGTACTTCCTTTACCCTGTCAAAAAAGTGTTAGAGAAACAGGAACACCTCTACCCATCAGATATTGCCCACAGAGGATCACAGGTCAGGTTTGCTTTATTTCACTGCATCTCTTGTACAGACATCCACAGCCTTGTCCTGACCAGAAGAGGCTGCTTGATGCTGTTCAGGTTCTTTGCTTGCTCTCAGAGATTTGGTGTCTCTGCCTGTCCCTGTGCCCAGTGTCAACCTTCCCAGCCCCTGCTATCCAGCTCACATGCCAAAGAGCCTGAGCCCAGAGACTCAACATCTGGATTATTCTGCTCCCACATCTGTTTTGTCTTTTGTGGTAGAAGGACAGCATGGTCTGAGCCTGCCAGAAGCAGAGGAATGGTCCAGCTCCATCCCAGATTAAGTCACTTTCTTGCACCTCAGTGTCTAATGAAGCAGATTTTGCTTTCTCCTCTTCCCTCTGCCTCTCCTGGGAATGTTTCTCTAAGGGACAGCAAGTCTCTTTTCCTGTTGTCACACCCCAATATCCCTGTCCTAATACTTCTAAAAATACCAGCATAGGAGCTGAGACTTCCATCCATTGACAAGGCAACTCAACTGTACTGCACTTTGTGCTGATTCAGGGGATAAGGACAAATGACACAAAAATTGTCAATTCCTTGCTGTCACCAATGAACATTTATTTTCTAAGACTCTAACAAAAAGAAAAATTATGTTCCTGACTCGACAGCTTCTGTCTGAGTTCTATCATTGCCATTTCCTTTTTTCTGTACAGTGTCCTGTACCTTGCCATCATTTTCTTGCCCTGCTACCAGTCTCAGTGCTCAGGGTGACAAGTAAGTGAGACACATCTGCTTTCTATTTAAACCACTGAGGAAATATTTATGCTGCAGGGGAACCTGTGGTTTTGCTTGTGGTGTGAGAGGAGGCCACTGGGTGTTGAGCAGGAGGCTCCTGGATACCTGCAGGTAACTCTCCAGGCTGGACCAGCTCCTTGCTATTGAAGTGCCTGGCACAGAGCCATCAATTGTGTCAGAGTTTGTGCTTTCCCTGGATGGTTTCTCTCCACTGGAGCTCAGTGTCCTGGAGGGGAAGAGGGAAAGAAAACAGAAAGATACCACCAGTGCATATCATGTTCATAATGACATGCTAGTTAAGTTCTAAATTATGTCTCTAATTACTTGGCATGATTTATTGAGACAGTTTAACAAGGTCATAAAGCACCACAAAGTGACACAAGTTGCTCGCCAGCTGGAATCTCTGCCACAGAAGTGCTCCCTGCTCTCCTGCTCTGTCATGCTTCTTGTGCCTCCTCCCACACTATCCAGCATCTCTGTGGTTGGATGGAGTCAGAGTTAACACTTTAGATCCCTTTAGGGGCTGATTTAGTCCCTCAGAGCCAGCGCTGCAAAGGTTTAGGGATAGCAAAGCTGGACTGGAGTGTTGTGTTCCAGGGTATTTGTAAAACAGATCTGCCAAAGGAGTAGCTAAAAATAAAATAGTTCCATTAATGACTCTTCTAAAGAAATGAGAAACCTAGAAAGCAATCAGGGGAGGAAAACCAATGCTGCTGTAATACCTCCCATGCAGCCTGTGCGAGGGGAGGAGAGAAGAGACCTGCGATCCACAGACCTTGTCCTGCCCCCTCTCAATCAGCAAGAGGATGGTGAAAGCCCTGCCCAGCGTCCTTTGGGACACTGCAGCTCCCAGAGAGCTGCAAATCGCTGATCCCAAGTGTACAGCAGGGCTCTGCAGCCCCTGAGCACAGGTCACTGCAGTGCCAATGAAAGCTGCTAACACTGCTGGGGCCTTTGGGAAGGAACGTGGGCCCTTCCTGTGGCAAAACAGCGCACGGTGGCAAGGAAGAGACTCTGCAATCCAACCCTGGTGCATTTTAAGGCTTCTATAAATAATTAAGGGAGTTCATTAATTAATAAAAAGAGAGTGAAATTGCAAACACAGGAGGAGAGGGGCAATGAATACCCACTGGGGGATAAGAAGTATGTCCTACACTGCAGCTGACACAGACTGGAGTCTTTTAAAGTGGCTTTGTGGTTTGAGCTCGAGAAACAAATCTTAGCTGGAAGAAAAATCTTCTGGGAATAACAAAGCTACTTCCTAAATCCAAGTTACACTTGGGAAGATTTTTCGAGATTTACACACTCAAGTGAGAACAACGTGGTATATATACAGATGTGTCTGTGTATTTCTCAAATACACAAGGAAAAAAAGGCATCTGGCTGGTGCCTGAGGTTGACTTGCACCAACAAGGCTTTGGGGAAGAGATAAAATACAGCAATGCAGAGAAAAACATCTTTCACTAATTAGATCATTATTAGTCTCCTCTGGCTCAAACGTGGGCAGCTTTGAAACCCTGGCTGCTATCAAAGAAAAGATTTACAGAAGTTCCAAGAAGACAGAAATAGACAATAAAGTCTGGTAATATCCCAGTGGGCTGAGAATTGGTAGAGTACACTGACTGCAAGTCACTAATTACAGCAGCTTTGAAATCAGAAGCTTAAATCTGTGCTCAACAGCAACACTGTGCTTTGGGCCAGTTTCAAGTGCAGAGAAGAGAAGTGCCAAACACACACACCCAGGCACAGACAAGTCATTCCAAAAGGAAACCAGGAAATTGCAGGTGCAGCTGAATGCTTGTGAGCAGACAATTACCCAGTGGGTGATTGAACTGCATATTTCATATGCAGAATTACCTCTTTGCAGCCCTGCATGTATTTTTGTGCGTTTGACTTCCCTGCCTGTCTTTAAGAATATGACCTTGGTACCTGAAAATACCAAACTTGTCTGAACTGCTGATCCAAATGTCTCGCAGGCATCAGGCTTTTAAGCAGGTGAAAGAGCTGTTTTATCTCATATTATTGACACACTGCCTGACGTGAAATTGGTACTTTGCTGCTGATGACTTCTCATCTCCTGAATATTTCCCTGGGAAGTTTTGGCATGCAGCTGGTGAGCTGTGCAGCACAAGTGAGGGGAGAGGAGATGTATGTCTCCCCTACAGGAAGGAAATGCAGATAAAAGGTTTCAAATGAGGTTGAAGCCTGTGATCTTGCCAAATCAAGAAAATGGAAGGTAATACAGGTGCCTGTGCTAAAGGGCTATCTTTTGCTGTCAAGCAGCCTGACATTTGCTCTGGTTTCAAATACTTATAATCTGTTGTGAAATACCCTTTGGATTTTGCTGTCAGTAGCTCTGTAGAGGCACGGGATGTGGGATGGGCGGGCAGGAGTAGGATGGAGGAGTAGCAGAGCTGCCCAGCGCCTGCCACAGGGTCTGGCACACAGTCCTGTGGGAAAGCAGTACCCTGATCTTTTCAAACTCTGATGAATAAACCTCCAGCATGAAACAAGCATGGAGTTCGTTTGAAGAAAAATGTATTTAACTAGAGGAAAAAGCAGGCTGCTTGACAGCAAAAGATAGCCCTTTAGCACAGGCATCTGAATTACCTTCCATTTTCTAATTTGGCAAGACTTTTACTTGCTACTTTAGGACCCACATAGCTCTACCCCTTAAGAGATGTTTATTAGCAGCCAGCAAGCTACATGTAAGGAGTAAAGGAGTTTTTCCCAGTGCAGGGCCAGCACAGCCCTTATTGCTAAATACTCCTTGCCTGGGGTAGAGAAGGTAGGGTGACTTCCAAATCTGCCACACTGTCAGGTTTCAGTGCTCCAACTTCACTGTACTGGCATCCAGGCTCCCAGAAAATGATACTAATCCTGAAAAAGATGTGTCTGACGTAACATCTAACTAAAATGTTGGGGGAAGGGGTTGGGGATTATTTGTGCTGCCTCATTTTTACTGTTGGTGGCCTGCAGTGCCTTCCAAGAAAGAGCAACAGAAGGGAACAGAACCTGAAGTAATTATGCTAAAGAATGGAGATGAGTTGCAGAAAAGTTACAGTTATTCATTGCTACTCTATAGTAGTTTAAAATGGCTGCATAAATGTAAGAACTGATGGATGAAATGACGGAAAAAAGATATTTCCACCTGGTATGGGAAAAATCTTTGTCTGAAGCTCCAATGATTTATTAATATATCTAATCAATAGCAATATGTCTGTATCAACTTTACATCTAATTTAAACTTTCAAGGCTCAATGTACTCATTAAATAATATAATAGATTCACATATTTTAATTATATTTTATGGATTTTATAGTCTTAGAAAAGCATAGCCAGAGTGTTAATATTTGCTGAGCACGACTGTGTAAAATACAGAGAAGGTATTTCAGGTCTTGTGCCAAGGACCCCTCAAGGTGATATTCCTTAGACCAAACAACACTCCTGCACACATTCACTTGTGTTATGTGTTTTACAACAGGGAAACTGAGTCCTGGAACAGGGGGATGAACTTGGCCCAGGTGTCAGAGCAGGCAGGGACAGAGCCAAGCTGAGGGCTCCCGGTGTCCACCCTCCTTTACCCAGACATCAGGCTGAAAGAATGATGTGACAAAAGGCTGGTGTGCCCAGACTGCTTTTCCAACCACATCAGATCAGTTTATAAAAGCTCTTAATCTTTCTGCAAACCCTGCATCTCTCTTAAACAATCACAACTGTGACACCAGCACTGACACACCTACATTCAAGTACTACCTACCCCTTAATGCAGCTCCCTTGAGCCAAGGTCAACACCTACTGAACCACATCCTCAAGAGCTTCAGCAACCAAAGCAACTGCTGAAGACATGAGTAAAGATTTGAAATAAAAACTGAAATGAAAACACAGAGGAAAGGAGGTCAGCATTGCCAGCTCTCTTGACTCCACTAGAGTACTGTAACACTTCATGTCTCCTCTACAGCTTCTGCTATTTGGTCTTGTGAGCAGAGAAATAAAGATTTTAGTTCTCATGACTGTAAAGAAAAATTCCTACCTAATGCAGCCCAAGGAGGTTCTAATCTTAGTTGAAGCCTGCTGGTACTACTGAGGTATAAAACACTGCTACAGCACATAACAAAAGAACAAGCAGTCACTTATCTTTAATTTGTTGAACCCTAGCACCTAAAAGCCTTCGTTGATTTAGTAGTCAATCCTCAATTACTCTCCAGCTTTCTTTTCTCCTTGTATAAAACCATTTTCTAGCCTCTACACCAGAAATACATCAATAGAGCTCTGTTAGAGCCATAAAATCCACAGTGTGGGATGTTTTGCTGTTTTAAGATCTTTTTGCTGATTTAGGGAAATAATTAATTCTTCTCTCTTCCTTTCTACTTGTTTTCAAATAACTGTGCCCTTCCCTGCTGTGAACTGCCCCATCCTCCTGCCTTGGTTTGCACTGTCCCCTTCACAGCAGGTCCCACAGGAGCTGGCTCAGGCACAGAGGAGAGAACTGGGGAAAGCAAAAATGGCTACAGCTCAGGAAGAGCAAAATCTGAGTCAGGAATGGTCTGGTTTTTGTTGTGGGACAGAGAGACACACATTTACCAGCCCTGGAAGTGTCCAAGGCCAGGTTGGATGGAGCCCTCAGCAACCTGGTCTGGTGGAAGGTGTGTTGGCAGGGGAGTTTGAAAGGTGAGTTTAAGGTCTCTTCCAACCCAGCCTATTCTACAATTCTGTGATTGTATGACCTGACTGACAGCAATGCTCAGGAGCCCTGGTGAACAGAGGGCAACACTCCCTCAGCACATTCCCCATCTGGTTTTCCTCTTACAAATTCAGGGTCTATTCGGAGCACTTACTGCTTCTTGCAAGGCAGATCCCAAAAATACCCCTGTTCAGCATGAAATCTGGATTTCCTTGCTTGCCTTCATTTTCAGTGAGTTCCTTGTATTGTTTTGCATTGCATTTCTTCTTTACTGGGAACTTTTGAGACCTCTGTCATGCAAGTGTGGCACAACTGTGGCTTGGCCTGGCACAGAAGCAGACAGCAACAGGAGTAAAAACACACCTGGAATTTCTTCTTGCTTCTGAGCTTACATCAGTGTCTGAAATTTGATCCAGTTTTCTGGTGCAGGCTCAGTGTGTTACACCTTAACAACCTCTGCTGGTTTGGACTGGGTAGAGTTAATTTCCTTCACAGCAGCTGGTACAGGGCCCTGTTTTGGATTTCTGTTGGAAACAGCAAAGATAACTCGGGGATGTTTTCATAACCTCTGAGCAGTGTTTGCACAGAGCCAAGGCCTTTTCTGCTCCTCACCCCACCAGTGAGGAGGCTGGGGGTGCACAAGGAGCTGGGGGGACACAACTGGGACAGCTGACCCCAGCTGACCATCTCAGACCATGTGGTGTCATGCTCAGGAAATGCTGGTTTAAGAATAGCAACTAGTGATTGAATTAATCTCTGTTAGCTCATGAACTCTATCATGTAACTAGCTTATTTTCATTTTTAAATAAATCCTAGTTACTGGTCCTAATCCACTTTCCCAGAATATGCACACAGATGACATTGTCTCACTGATTTTCCCAAAAAGAAGGGTTTTAAATGAAGTATAAAATATAGCTAAAACACAAGGGTAGGAATTCCCCACGAACAGCCAACCTGTGATGACTGAAACAGATATCTACTATGAGATATTTCCTAGGGGGCACTGCCTTGGAGAGCAACACAAAATCTCTGCAGATTCACATGGTGCTTGAGTTCCAGCAACATCACTTTTACACAGTTTCAATACAAGAGAAAACATTAATGCCTCCTAAGGCACACAGCAGTTAATCAAGGTCAGTGCCAGGGTTTTAGCTGGATCCACAGTCAGATCAGTCCTGCCTAAACAGTTGAGACTGTGTCAGTCTTGACCTCTGGACAAGGTCTTTCCTCTTCTGGCTCAGCTCTGCCTTCAACTCATAAAACAAGTTTCATTATCTTCTCTGAAGAGCCTGAATGCATCACTTTCCCATTACTGTCGTGCTGTCACCAGCAGGCTCTGGTCTCCAGGGTCTCATCCCTCTGAGGGTGTCCCTGCTCCTGCAGCCTTGGCTCCAATTCCAGCCCTCCCTGATGCTTCTGCCTTTGCTCAGTAAACACACCATGTTCTGTATAATGTAAAACATGAGCATCTCATACTCTGATAAAATTACTCCTGTGCTTACACAGCTACTTAATTCCATTTTGCCATTGATTTGTCATTTTAAAGTTAAATAATAAACATGGATTGCAGCCAGGATACTGAGTGCTGCTTTCTCCCGCTCTAGCTTTTGATTTATGTGTTTGTTTATTTACTGATAGATTTAAGTACTCCCTTTTGCATTTCACACATAATCTGGCAAATCCTGGGGATTTACTTTCACAATTGATTAGAAAAGTCAAAGTTTTACAGATAGGATTAAAATGGAAAATATCTATGAGCCTTGATGGAATCTACTTATGACAAACAGTATCTCCAATAGACTCTCCATCCTTACAAACCTGTCTTGTGTCAAGCACTGTGAAAATATAAACATTCCCTGTTACAGGTATCATGTCAATTAGAGAAACACACTTAACTTGCTCATTTGTTCTTTGTGGGAGTGCCTTGTGGGCTTTTCATTTAACCAGCACGTGGGAAAAGATTTTTTCCATTTGCTGGTAGTTTTCTTCTCTTTGAGATTAAATCAGACAGGCTGGAAGGCAATGCTCAGGCAGGCAGTGCATTTCCAATATTGTCATTTCAGTAAACTAAATTTAAAAATCCTAAAACTGTCGACATGTGACATTTTGGGTTTTTTCTTTTCTGTTTTGGCTCCAAACCATGTATTACTTCTTCAGTGTTATTTACTTTTAAATCTGTGTTTAGAATATTACTAACGCTTTATGACAGGGCAAACTGCTTTTCAGCTTTTTGATTCTCTGTCAAATGGTGAACCTGGCTTCCTTTTGATCCACTCTCACAACCAAAGCAACCCAAACCAAATCAGTTATTCACACACAGCTGACTCCACAGTGGAATAATTTTCCAGATCATGAAATTTCAGTGCAGAGTGATAAAAAGATTAGGCTGGTGTCAAAGAGTAGATTACAGGGCAGCCTGGAGAAAAGAATTAGATCTGCTTCTAATCTCATTCTCCTGGGGCTCAAACCCACTCGCTGCCCTTCCCTGGTGCTGCTGGGGGGTGAAACTCAGTTCTGCTGCACAGAGGCATCAGGGGTTTGAACACATAACAGGGGCCTTGTTTTACTATTCTTGGTGAATTCATGCCAAAATGTGGGGAGGAAAGGAAAGAGATTGTGTGCTGGGTCAAGAAATTCCTAAAAAAGCAAGGCATCCCTATGCTGTTAGCTGGCCACTGGAATTTGCAGAAGGACAGTCAGTACTGATTGACCCTGCCTGTTACAGGAAGGTGGAGTGAGCAGAGCTGAAAAGGTGATGGGAAAGCACTGTTTGCATGTCCTGGTGCCAGGGACAGACAATGCACAGACACCCACACAAGTCTAAGGCTGGAAAACACCCCAATTAAATGAAAATAACCATCTCCATTAAGTGGCAGCAGTCATTGCCTAATTGCTACCCAGGGAGGTATCCTAATTGAGAGCAGATGAAGTTTAGCGCATCTTAGGCAGTAGATTATTGCTCAGATATGAAGGAAAGGGAAGAAAAGGAAAATCAGAAATACGAGACGAAGGCGTTTCAGTCTAAAGCTGAAGGTGTTCACTTTTGCTAGATAAAGCCAGAGCAGGGCTGGGGATCCACTCAGTTGGGGTGTATCGTAATAGGCAGCTGCAACTCCATTTTGTTCATGCAGAAAAGGCCCTTCTTTATCCACACAACTTACTTTTATACAGCTTTTTCAGACCTCATGTGCAACTCTAATTGGTTGATAGTTTTCTTGCCAATTACTCTATTGGTTAGCAAAAGGTATTTTGGTCGTCCATCAAATCTCTCTATTAGTTTATGTATTTTGTTCACTGGTTCCCATCAGGGAGATTTCTTATTTTTTGCAGGTGCAAATAGTTCTCTTACCAGAATAGCTTGTTGTGTTAATTATTTTCATGGTTAAGATGGTTTTCACATGGGAACTTGCAAACCACTTAGCTGCACATAGAAGAAGTGACAAGCTAGCTATTAATTTTGCAGAGCAAGGCCTAATTTTATGAGGCCTTTCTTTTATAATTTATCTACCAGTCTGCAACAGGGGTGTCTTTCTCTCTTCATCCATAAAGTTGGGGTCTCGCAGGGACTGGGCTGAAATGCCCCTGTTTTTCCACTTGTTCACTTCCATGTGGGGAAGGAGCAAGACCTGCTCCAGCTGGACATTTAACCCAGGCCAGGCTGGACCTCAGCCCTGCAGCCATGCCCTGGCTCTGCTTGTTCTCTGGAGCCCAGAGCAGCTCAAAAACCCCTTTTCTTCAGGGGATATCAGGACCCCTGGGCTCACTCTAAACCCTCTGGCCCTAATGAAGACTCCGGCTTTGTCAAGATAATGTGACTATTTTTTTCATTTTCCTTAACCCAGCTATTCCTCTTTCTTTGGAAGAGCTTTGACCTTTAAATAAAGATGCATGCCAAGAAAAATCCAGAGCTTGTTATCAAGACTGTCTGTGGCACAGGTGAGTGGTCATGTCCACCTCAGGTGATGAATCAGATCTATCAGTGTCTGGATACTAAGGCCTTTTTTATCCTTGCAAACTCAGGGCTTTCCAAATCTTTAAGCCTGATCAGAGATAGAGCACTACAAGAGCTTACTTAAATCTCAGCAAGCAGAAAAGAGGGTGAGAGGGAGAGAGCTCACATAAAATAAAGACCACTTTTGAAAGATAAAACGTGACTCCAGGTTCAAGGAAGCCTTTGGAGAACAGAAGAGATCTTTGTCAGGAATGTATCTCATTTAGTCCCATTGTTTCACTGCATGCTTTGCAGAAAGCCAGCCGTTTGTCTTGCCTTTTTTGCACAGATTTTGGGGTTTTTTCCCTGCATTCCTGATGCCAGTTTCCATCTCATTGGGAAATGAATCACTGATGAGGTGCTAGTCCTGTCTCCCTGCAAGCAGACCCCAAATCAGGAAAAAAAGCCACAGTCTTGTGGCCTGAAATCTGAATGCTTTTACAAATACAGTTTTATTTCTGTTGTGCTGTGTTATGGATGGCTGTTTAGTGTTTATGGCATGCAAAGAACTCCATGTCAGAGTACCTATGGTTAGATACCTTCAACATGTGTTGAGGTCCCAAAGGGAGAAATTTTCAAAGGGAAATGCAAAGGGCAGAAGAATTCCTGGATTTCCACACAATTTCCCCTGTGGGCTCTGTGAGCTGAACCTTCCTGGTTCACAGCACATTACTGGAATGCTGTACCCATGTCCCTGAAAGCCTCAGAGGGATGTCTCATTTTCACAGTTGGTGTACTGCACACACATTTTTTTGTGGAGTTACATGCCCAGACAAGGAGACAATCACATTGCTGTAGCTTGAGTACCTCTGTAATGAGGCATGAGGCTGTCGTGGGCTTTGCACAGAGAAGTAAGCTCCCAGAAAGGCCATGTCAGCTTGGGCCTGACCTCCTGCTAACAGTGATGCAGACCAGGGTGTTTTCTGTGTGACGTGGCTGCACACTGAGCACACAGGAGTTGTCACATACAGCACAGTCTACACCCAAACATCCTTAATCTGGTGATCCCTGAAGACCCAAGTCCTGACACACACAGCAGTTCATTTTGGATACTTCAGGTGTTCCACAGTGGGAGAGGAAGAGAGGGGACACCACATTTCTATCCCCTGCCTGATCTCAGCCTCCACTCCAACTGTATTTATCTGACAGAAACTAAGCTGTTGCTAGAAAATATCCATCTTGGAGCTTGAAAAAATGTGTTTTTCCCAGAACATCGGCCTAATAAAATACAGTTCTGCCTACGACCCCAGTCTTTCATATCCTCTGACAATACTCCTACATGACTATCATGATGCTGCACAAGTCTTCACAGCTTCCAGCTATGTTTTTGTTAAATTTCAGTTAGATAGCCATGAAAGAAAACAAACACAGCATTTGCAGAGCTTTGTCCCTCAGCTTTATATGGTTAAGATTTATAATGCACACAGTTATTTTACACAGCTTCCAAGTGACTAATCTAATGTCTCCTCCATTTAGAGAACACATAGCATTTTGCAGAAATGTACAGGATTGATTCACTTGAAAGATGTACAGGAGTGGCACACACCACTTTCACCCACGTCATCAAAACACTTTGGGAATTGTTGTGCTGGGAGTTTGATCAAGCTCCTGCACAGATACAATTCCCACAAGAGCTTCTTATTTTGAAGATCAAGATTTGCTTACCAGCAGTCTGATTTTCAGAAGAGCAAAAAATCCAGCAGCCTTCTGAGTCTACCTTCCCTGTTTTCTTCCAAAAACAATGCATGTGCATGACTTCTATTCATTCCTGCAGACATGGAATATGATGCCTAAGTACAACTGTTCCTAAAAATTACTTAAAATCTTAAGAGATAAGGCACAAAGAGATTGAGGACACTGAGAACCTGGTAACAGTCCCACAGGCTGAGCATCTCAGGTGCTTGCAGTCAAAGCCATGAGTTCAGGGATGACAACACCAGCAGTGTGGAGGAAGTCTGGCAGAATCAGCCAAGGGCAACCAGGGAGGAAGCCTAGCAATGGTGAACTTGTTGGGAAGCCTTTAGTCAAATTGCTTCATTTCTCCCAGTGCCTCCTGTCAGATTTGGCTCATCACCCCTAGGACAGAGCCTTTTCACATGATGTAGGTAAAATGCCAAAGGCCATGGTGAAATCTTGATTCCCTGTAGCCTATCAGAGCCCAAAAGTACCCCCGCCAAGTCCCTTTTAAAGCTAAAAGCTTTCCCACCTTCTATTTCTCCTGGAAAGTACCTTTACTTTGCCAACTGTATTTCTTTCTTTCTAGCTCTGCAGTGAAATGCTTTGTGTCCCAAACTGACTTGTAACTTAGCAAATCTCTTATTTTAATGTTGCATTATTTCTCAGCACTCCTGGTCTATTTTCATCTTCCTGCCAGTCCGCATTTTCTGTTCTTATTCAAGAAACAGAAACAGTCAGGGACTGTCCCTTTTCTGTTCCTTGTTGGGATAGGGATTTTTTGCCTCAGTATTTTCCATTCTTCTGTGTTTGTATAATGCACAGTGCAGAAAGTTTTCAGTAAGAAGTCTGAATGTTCTCCATCACTAACAGTTTTGTTTCCTTTATAGCTGTTTTCTCCACAAATGCTGGAGCAAAAGAGGACACTTCCAATACGCTGTGCATCAGCCCAATGATTAACTAGGGAACTTTCTGTGCAGTAATTATTGTGGCCTAAGCTATAGTGAAGCCCAGCAAATAATTTTTATTTCAGTATGCTCTGCAACTCAGAGAAAGAAGCCCTAGTCATAGTTAGACAGCATATGAATTGCTAGAAAAATCCCGGGTTGTGCACAGATCATTTATAACCTAGCCAGCCCAGTGTTTGCAGAGGCTTTTGCCCACTAAACATCTCATAAATCATTGACTTCCTTTTAAAAGATAACAATAATTTCAAAGAGGTAAATGGGATTGGTCTGGATCATTATGTTCTCCCTCTAGGGCAGGGAGTTGAAAGTTTTAATTTTCTTTCATCAATCTAAGTCATCACCCAAGGCTGGAGTGTAATGTTTGACTTCCTCTGCTGGAAACCTTAGTAAGAGATCTGAGCACCCTCCACAAAGGTTCTGAGTGATGCCAAGTGCAATTGTTCAGGAATTTGTGTCATAAGGGGACTGCCTGTGAGCAGAGTATTGTGACCTGTGCCAAGCCCACTGTGGGACCAAAGCCTAAAGCCAGCAGCAGCAGAGCCTGCTCTCTGTCTGCTTGTCATGGGTTTACAAATAAAGAGAAGGGAGCAGGAAGATGTCACTTTTGCAATCAGGACCTCCCAAACAAGTCTCTGTGTACAGGCATTATGCAGCACAGCCAGAATTATTTCAGCATGGATGTGGTATCATTAAATTCACTGCACGTGAGTGCAGAGTTGATTTGTGCAGGGAACGTGTCTGGGGTTTAGACACATCTGGCAACCCAAGCTATCCTTTCAAACTAGCTCACTGACATTCAGGACCTAGAATAATTGTTCTAAATCTTTCAAGTCTGGGCAGACAGAAGGAAAATCTAGCGCCATAAACTCAGCTGTGCAGTTCTGACAGCAGGAGGGTTCCTCTCCATTGCAGCCACCAAAGCTGCGCTGATTCTCCCTCCCATTCCATGTGATGTGTCTGTGGTGTGTAGCTGTCTCCCCTTCAGCCAGAGCTGTATCCCCACTGTACTGAAATCCCACATTCTGTTTGTTCTTTCCAACTCTGGGGCACAGTGGGCTTTTCTGCTACATTTGTGTAATTCAGGACTCTGGAATCTCCCCTGAAGTTCATGGCTGGTGCTCTGATGTGCCACCTTTCCAGCTACAAGAACCATCATAGAAACAAGGGCAGCCCTGAGCTAAGCATTTTTCCTTCAATTAATCTGGTGGGTTTGCTTTTTTTGCAAAAACTGCACATCCCTGTAATATTTTCTCCAAATATGCTAATGATTTAAAATAATTAGCTGAATACTTTATATCACAAGTTTTAAGTATGTGCATTGATTCTTTGTTACTTTCTATTGTAGTCAACTTGTTTTTAGCCAGTTGTAATAATTTCTTGGAGCACTGTGAAGAACATAGGAACTTTCTAAAAGGAACTCTGAAGGAAATGAGATACTATATGCCCCCTGTAGTGCATAACCTTATGTCAGAAATACAACAAAAAAGACAAGAAGAAAGCAGTAAACAGGGGAAGAAATATATTATAGATCCAGCAAAGGCCCTTGCTTGATGATGGCTTAGCTGGAGTCCCCAGATATTCTAGAGGAATTCTGGCAGGAAGAAGTTCGATACAGTCACTCATGTGGGGTGTTCCAGGCCTGGAGTTTTAGAGCAAAATTGTCAGCAAGAGGTTCAGCACACTCACACATGGGATGTTCCAAGCCAGGAGCATGTCAGCTTTGCATTTCCTCATGTTGTGTTTCACATCTTCAACCTGGAAAAGAAGATGCCACGTTCACATACCAAAGGACAGAGCAACTCAGAGCACACAACGTTAGAAACCTGTTTAGTAGCAATTTGACTTCCTGCCATCAGCCTGTTGCTGGCACACTGTACCAGCTATGCCAAGAACCACTTCTGCAGGCAGAAGGAAAATTGGCACCAAATTCTTTGCTTTCTTAATCCTTCTAGTGCCACTGCCAACAAAGACAGTCTTGGTTTTAGTTCCAGATTTAGTGAGGCCTTCCAAACCATTTATTTCCTGTGTGCCTCAGAAGGCAACTGGAGTGACAGACTGCAGATGAGTGCAGGCAATGAGCAAATCACTCAGGTCCAAAACCCCCTTCCCAGGCTCAAAACCAGATCCATGTGTTCTGCATCCTTGCAGATACTGGACTCATTGACAAGTGTGCCTGAGAATGCCAAGACAGATGTGAAAAAAGGAGACTTGAGCACTGTAGAATCACAACCAGCTTCTTGCAGGGATGCAGGACTAGAAGGAGGGACCAAACTGCAATGGTCTAATCTTGCTCAGCTCCTGCTTAATTAAAATTTTCAGCACTCTATTCAGGGTACAGAGTTCAGTTATAGTTCAATAGGAGTATCACAGACTATTTAAATAAAATGTATTTCAATAAAAGGAAATTCAATCTATAGAAGAGATTTTAAAAGGTACGGATGTATTTCTTAGAACTGGTGTTTCTACCTTCATAAACTGATGATCTGTCCTCTTTAAAAGAAAATACCAAACTATAATGTTTTAAAAGGAGTATATTATATTTAGCTGCTTGCCTAGATTTCCTTGTAAATTAAACTGAAGGCTTCAGCAATACTTTTCTTCCTTTTGTTCTTTCCTCTCTATTTATACCATAGCACTAATTATCTTATTGGCAAAAGCAATCTATATATTGCTACTGCTTCAAGAACTTAAACCACTGCTCCTTGTACTCTGTCATACCTCATTTATGCTCATACTAAATATTTTCATTCAGTCAAAAAAATCCAAAAATCCAAGCCCAACTGAAATGCAACAAAAAAAGCAAAATTCTGCTCAAGTCTTCTCCTTTTCTAGAAGCTGTCTGCCTCCCTGGTTCTCAGCTGCTTGCTATCCCTACTGATTCCCAAAGTTTGAGTCATGTTTATCTTTGAATGACAGCACTTCTCTAGGCTATGAATGGTACCTGTGCTCTAAAAAGCATGACTGTTTCCTGATCCCTGATTCCCATTTTCATGATTGTTAGGATCTTTTCCTGTAGCCTTTATGTGGCTGAGTGGTCTACCTCTAGTATAATCCCATTTGGAGTAATTTAACATCAGCTGTCCATAGTGTAACCATGATTTTTTTCATCTAAAAAAATCATTGTAAAATTGGATCATCATAGAGTGCATTTCAGTGAAAGTACCAGTTGGTTGGTTTTAAGTACAAGCTCAATAAGTGATTTTTCTAAGGTTAAATCATGTAATGTTAGCTTATGGTTGATGGCTCAAACCTGTGCTCACTGCACAAAATCTACTCTATTTAGACCCTCTAAAGAGAGACAAAAAGGGATCTAAACAAATTTTTCACCTCATCAGCTCACCATGGAGTCAACTTAAAGCATTGATTAACAGAACCCTTGCTATCCTACCTACACCCATAAGTAGCTTAATAAGACATAAAAGATTCTGATCAGGGTTTTTACCTCGGTACTTTTTTATTGATGTTTTTACAAGAAAATACAACATTGTTGTGCATACAAAGCAGTTTGCACAAGGCCCTGATTTTGCACAGGCCCATCAAAAGTAACTTTCATTTATTTTGCATGCGTCACTGATCCTTGTGACCTTTAAACTGTTATTAAGCAGGAAAATTAAATACCCAGCAAAAAGCTTCAAAAGAACAATTAATGAGAAGGTGCCCAGTTTGTGCTGCACATTGCACCAAGTCACATAACCTCTAGTGGGAAACTGCTGACATCTGAGGATGCCAGTGGTGAGCATTCCCATCCCAGACCCATCCCACACCCACTGCATCCTCTTCCCACCACCCTCGAGAGCTCTCTCCCCTCCAAGGCAGACAGATGCCCCAACACTCAACCTGTGTGCCAACCACAAGGTTTCTTCTGCCCTGCTGACCAACCTCCTCAGAGACCATTCTCTCACCAAGGCACAATGGGATAGCCCTGTGTTTTCTGCAGCTTGAATCAAAATGCTCATGTGCTTCTTTTTTGCTTGATTTCTGCTTTCAGGGACAAAATGCTCCTTTCACTCAAAGCCATTAACCACTTCCAGCACCCCTCACTGCACATGGCTGGGAGTGTTCCTGCCTCCCTTTGTCATGTGCCCGTGCTTCTGCACAGGGCAGGAGAGGCAGAGCCTGGAGCACAGGACTGCTTCACGGGCAGCCAGATGATTTTCGTTCTGTTTAATTTAGTTTTAAAAGCCTTGCCTAGAGCAAAAGGCCTGGAGTCACCACCACTGGGAAGACCCACCACCACACAGGGATGTCCTCCATGAGCCAGACCATGGGCAGGTTTCAGACATACAAGCTTGTAACACCCAGAACAAGACTGTCTTCCCCTGTCCAACAGTGACCCCTTTGTGACATTGCTCAGTAATAAGCACAGGCGCTGGGGGGAGGCGGATTGTAATCATTAAATTGTAAATCCCTTTAAATGCAAAGATCAAAGGGAAAGTTTCAATCCTATGACACATAATTAAAAATGCAGACGTGAATGGCTTTGATTCATGAATGCTTATGTACTTTTAAATTGTTGCCAGGGAGATCAGGGCATGAGAAAATTAAAAACCATTACGCTTCAAAAGGATAAATGATTTTCACAGCTTTCTAACATTATTTCCTGTTGCGCAGATTTTTGTGTGCTTTAACATTTTCCCCGCCCTGCCTGGGTAGATTGGTTCTGAAAAATGTTTTCCAGAAAATATTCAGAACTCAATGAGATTAAAAGGAGATTAGTGAACTTGTTGGCTGGAGAGTTCCCACTCGTACCTAATGGCAAATTCTGGGAGCAGTTAAAGAGGAACCCCACCACACATATTTTACCCTTCTTCCTGCATTCTAATTTAAAAAGCTGTGACCTTTTAATTCAGCATTTTTTTTCTAATTGAGCCAGTGCAATACAATATGGTACAGGCCATAAGCCAAATCTCCTTGAAGTTAAAGGAAATATTCCCAGGACTATAGTGATTTCAATCTGTTTGTTTAACATTTCTCACTTGCAAAAGTCAAAGCACTTAACTGAAAGGAAAAGGCTGCTTCCTATTTCACAACTAAAAATTGAGACATGCAAAGTAGACATGATTCTCAACCATCTCACCAAGGATGCCAGAGCAAGTGTAGAGCTAGAAAGCTACAACAAATATTTCCACTTCTCATCTATGGTGCCTCAGATTTGCCCAGCTTCAGAGTGTCAGTTTAACACAACCAACTGGCACCCGATAGATATAACCTTTGAAGTGCTTTAAAATCACCCTAATGTTACCAGAGACAAACAATAATTTCTCAGACAGAAATGTGTTGCTGAAATGCACCTGGGAGTTGATGGCTGTGACTTCACAGACAGCAGTCCCATTCCTGGACTGAAAGTAAATGTGAAAACAAACCCAAACTCCTCAGTGCTGAACTTACATTGCTTGTTAGCCACTGTCAGCATGGAGGGTGAGGATGATCAGGTAAAATCCTGAAAGCTGTGCTGTACACAGCTGGACATGAGATTTTCCTATCCTCTCCCTGTGTAGCTGGTGGGATACAGGATGATTTATGTTATCTCCTAGCACTTATATCTTCAGATGTCTCCATATCATGTAAGTGATTTTGGTCTCCGGTTGCATAGGATGAATCCCACTACCCCAGAGGTGTCCATTTGGGATGAAGGTCTAGATCCAGCCCCAGAACCACTGCAGCTCTAAATACACAAATTATCCCAGTGTGTTCCCATGCCTTTGAATTTTGGGACTCCAATTCCAATAAAATAAGGTTCACCTGAAATATATCTGCATGAGGCTCACTTGCTCCTCACTCTGGCATTGTTCAGCTTCCAGTCAAGTCAACCTTCACAAAATTTCCCCTGTGGGGGAAAAGCCAGGGACAAGTAGCATCAGACTTACAGAGCACTGAACAGTTCAGCAGGTACCTGATGGTGAAAGGAAAAACCTTTTGTATTTACTTCTGAACATATGAATCAGACATTGTTTCTGTTTGAGACTGGGCTGTTTCCAGAGAGTGTCTCCATGGTGGCAGCCAGCTGAGACTCAGTGTAAGCGGCCATCCCAAAAATGCACTGATGCTTTGTTATCCACTGCATTGACTGAGATAGCCCCAGGAAGCAGATGCCCTACAATAAGACATCTAATGTATCACCCTTTTTGTAATATGTCATATCTAATGTGTGAATAGCAAATAGGATGGCAAGAATTTATCCTCTTTTTCAGTTGGCAGTTGTCCAAGAACATGTTATTATTGTTCTTTTTTTGCCATTATTGGATCAATAATGTTGCAACATAATTCTCATTCTTCAGTCTAAAGAAGATTTTCTAGTCTCAGTTTCTTTGTCCCACAGACCATAACTCTTAATCCATTTACTGCAAGGCTTAGATCAGTAACTTCCATTTGACTAAGGCAAAAGCATCTGGCATTGACTTGAGAACTATAAGAAATGAAGAAGCACTTTATTCTATATTTTTTAAGAAAGTGTGTTATTTTTATATGAATTTGGGCCTTTCCTCACTAATGTTGATTCTTCAACCAGCATTTGCTATGTGAAAGAACAAAATCTCTCATGTTCAAGCACCTGGATCCTCTTGTACACCCAGTTCTTGAATGCTTCTTCCACACCCCTTGCAAAATGACGGTCCTGTCTCAAGGGAGCAAGAGACCAGCTTCTGTGCAGGTTTAAACTAAACGAAACTAAACTAACTCTGAATCATTTATAAAGTAACAAAGAGAATTCCGATGCAATCAAAAGAGACTTTAGGGCCTTGAGATCAGGGCAGCAGGATCAAGAGCACAGGTAGTGATTTCCTGGGTTGTTCTGTTAGCCACAAATAATATTGCTAGGAAGAGGCAGATCCAGCAGGTCAATGGGTGTGGCTCTGAAGCTGGTCAGTGGAAAAATGTTGGGTTTATTGACATGGGAGGTTCTACTCAACACCTGACAGGATGCACAGGTCCCAAAGGGGATAAAGAGCTCCAGCCCAGGAGCCACTGGTGCTCACTGGTGCTCACTGGTGCTCACTGGTGCTCACTGCCAGAGCACTGACTGAGCTTGCAAGGGGGAAGGGGACAAAGCCAGGCTGGCTTTGAGGAGCAATGGGATGGAGTGCCAGAACTTGAGGAAAGCAGAGCTAGAGGGATCCCTTAAGATGTTTCATGAGGTGTTGGCTCAATGTGCCACACCTGAATTGTTTCTACACTAATGCCCACAGCATGAGGAACAAACAAGAGGGGCTTGAGGCTTTGGCCCAGTCCCAGAGATTTGACATCACTGGCAAGAGTGAAACCTGGTGGGATGGGTTCTGTGACTGCAGTGCCCTGTTGGAAGGCTCCAGGCCCTTCTGGAGGGATCGGCAAGGAAGGGGAGGCAGAGGACTGGCACTGTATGTAATGGAAGGATTGGAATGTCTGGAGCTCACAGCTGGCAGTGGCACAGTTGAGAGCCTCTGAGTAAGAATCAAAGCACAAATATTGGGGGTGTAATGGGAATCTGTTCTGGACCTCCCAGCCACGACAATAATGCCAATGGATTCCTTGAGGAACTAAGGCACGCTTTCAGAACAACTACCCTTGTCTTTATGGGGGACTGCAGCTTGACAAAACTTAACTGGGAGCATCACACAGCTGGTACAACCCAGGCTAGAAGGTTCTTAAAAGGCTGGATGAGAACTTTACGGAACAGATCCTAAGGGACTGGAAAGAAGCACTCTTTGATCTACTGCTTGTCAACAGAGAAACTCATGAGCAAACTGGAGATTTGGGGCCATGTTGGCCACAGCAATCACAGAGCAATTGAGTTTAAAATCTGTAGACAGGAGGAAAAGTTCCAGCAAAATCTGACTGTGGACATGAGGTGAGCAGACCTCAGGCTGGTCAGGGAATTAGAGAGTAAAGTCCCCTGCAAAAATAATTTTGCAGGTGCTAGGATCCACCAGTGCTGGTCACTTGTTCAACATCACCTCCTAAGGGCAATTCCCAAATGTCAGAAGCCACGCTGGTGAGGCAGAAGGCTGGCTAGGCTGGACAGGAATTTTCTCTTGGAAATAAGGCAAAAAAGGAAGGTGTGTGCCCAGTGGAAGCAAGGTCAGGTGACACAGGAAGAATACAGAGATACTGCTCCCCACTGTATTTGTGCAGCCAAACTGAACTGGAGTTGGAGCCATCAGGACTGTGTGGAACAATAAAAAGAGGGTTTTATTGTATTAATAAAAATACAGTAAGAAGACAGTGTAAAAATACCAGTGGCCTGTTCTGACAAGAGGATGGTAACCCCACAAACAGGGAGAGGGACAGGGACAAGGCAGAGGTGTTCAATGCTCTACTGGCCTCTGGCTTCAACATGAATGATGGACCAAGGGCATCTCAGTGCCCTGAGCTGGAAACCCATGATTGCAAGAATGATTGATTGCCAGCTGACCCCAAACCTGCTGCTCCAGGTGAATCCCTACAAATGTATGGGGCCTGAAGAGATTCATCCAAGAATCCTCAAAGAGCTGCTGATGTCATCACTAAACCTCTCTCAATGATTTTTGAGCAGTCTTGGGAATCTGGAGAGGTCCCAGCTGACTGGAAGCTAGCAAACATTGTCCCAGTTTTCAAGAAGGGCAGGATAGATGACCCTAGAAACTACAGGCCTGTCAGTCTCACTTCAGTGCCTGCTAAAGTTATGGAGAAGATTATTCTGGGAGGCTCTGAAAACACCTGAAAGACAATAACCTGAAAGTCATCAGTCACAGCCAACACAGCTTCATGGGAGGGAAGTCCTGCTTATCAAACCTGATTTCCTTTTATGACAAGGGGACACACCTAGTTGATCAAGGGAAGCCAGTTGATGTAATCTTTTTTGATTTCAGTAAAGCTTTCAAAACTCTCCCAGGAGAGTTCTGAACAAGATTTCTATCCTCTAGTCAATCCACTTGGATAAATATGTCATGGGATGGGTGAGTTCATGAATCAGGCACAAAGGTTTACAGCAAATGGGGTGACATCAGACTGGGTACCTGTGACCAGTGGGGCTCTGCAGGGCTTCATTCTCTGCTCTGTGCTCTTCAACATCTTCGGAAATTATTTGGATGCAGAACCTAAACAGATACAAAGTATGTTTGCATGTGGTACAAAACTCAAAGGCAGAGAGGCCCTGCAGAGAGACCTCGACAGAGTAGGGGGCTGAGCAATCACCAAGTGTGTGAAGTTCAACAACAAAAAGTGCTGGATCCTGCCCCTGGGCTGGGACAGCCCTGGGTGTGTGCACAGACTGGGGAAGGAGATGCTGGAAAGCAGCACCACACAAAGGGACCTGGGGGTCCTGGTTGGTGGCCAGTGGGGTCTGAGCCAGCAGTGCCCTGGAGCCAGGAGGGACATCCCTGTCCTGGGGCACCAGGCCCAGAATTGCCAGTGGGGCCGGGCAGGGATTGTCCTGCTCTGCTCTGGGGCGGCCTCACCTCGAGGGTTGTGTGCAGATTTGGGCAGGGCAGTGTAAGAAAGAGATGAAACTACAGAGAGTGTCCAAAGGAGGCCGTGGGACAGTGAAGGGCCTTGAGGGGAAGCCGTGTGAGGAGGGTGAGGGTGTTTGGTCTGGTGAGCTGGAGAAGAGGAGGCTGAGGGGAGACTCCTTGCAGCCTGCAGCTCCCTGGGGAGGGGAAGAGGAGGGGCAGACACCGATCTGTGCTCTGTGTGACCAGAGATGGGACCGCAGGGAACGGCCTGAGGCTGTGCCAGGGAAGGTCAAGGGTGGGTGTTGGAAAAGGTTCATCCCCCAGAGGGTGGTTGGACACTGAACAGGCTGCCCAGGGCAGTGGTCACAGCACCAAGGCTGGCAGAGCTCCAGGAGCACCTGGCCAATGCTCGGGCACAGGGGCTCTTGGGGATGGTGCTGTGCAGGGCCAGGAGTTGGACTCCAGGATCCTGGTGGGTCCCTTCCAGCTCAGCGTGTTCTGTGATTCCTTTCATCAATTTCCATCACTTGCTTAGCCTTAAACCTGGCAGGCTGACAATTACTGGATAGTGAAGGCGATCTGAACTGAGAGACGCCCTCTCATTCATGTAAATGTGCCCCAGGGAAGGAGCTGATAATACTCCTTACCAGAAAGATTGCCTGGCCCAGTTCAGGGCTCCTCTGTAATCCCTGGACCCATATACACTAAGTGTTTGGTTTAAAGGAATTCACTTACTTAAGGCAAGGTATCCAATTTCACCATTCTTTCTTCAAGCTTTTTGTCAAGTATCTGTATTGTTCTGCTTGGCACTTCTTGCCTTCAAAATTAACATGATCCTTGTAAAACAAGAGAGAAAGGCATATTTACTGCACCCCAGATGTGCCTCAGGCAACCTGAGAATCTGTTCAGCACAGATTCAGTTTAGGCCTCCTTCCTCTCAGACACGGGATCACAAAATATTCCAAACTGGAAGGGACCCAGGAGGATCATGAAGTCCAGCTCTTGGTGAATGGCCCACAGGGGGCTTGAACCCTCAACCTCCCCATTATCAGCATCTTGCTCTGACCAACTGAGCCTCAGGGTAATGATGCACACAAGGGAGAAGGTGAACAGCAAAGATGGCTTGTCCCTCAGTACACAACTGAACTATGCAGCTGAGGCTGGGAAAAATGTGAAGGCAGAGAGAGGAGTCACAGCAATACAATTCTCTCCAGGATGATATTCCTGCAATTAAATTTCTGTTGATATCAGCTTTGAGAATTAATGTAAGAAAAGCATGAGTACTGTTTGCATATTGGCTTGCAAAACCAGAGGACACAGATTTTGGTAAAACAGATGCAAGGACAGTGTCCTACATCATGAATCAGTCACCATGCCAAATACAGAACTATTCTCTTCAATCCCCATGGTCAGAATCTGACTCTTACCAGAACTAATAGCAGAAGCAAGCAACAGCAGCTGTTCTGATTTTCCAGCATGCTTAAAAGCAGGGGCAACAGGAAACCTCTGAAACAGCTGAACAAAGTCGTTTGCTGTTTGTTTTTATTTATGCTCTAATTTCAGCCTCAAAACAGTGAACTGGCATTCAAACATTTAGGCTGATTCAGGTGGTGTGGCTTTCTTGCTCAATTCATGTTCATTCTGGTCCCAGTAATGATTACCTTTGTCACAGGCACATCACAAGGCCAAGCTCACTGCAAGTCTTAGGAGAAGGAAAAAACCAAAACAAATGAATTTATAAATTTTATAAACTCCTGGACTGTTTGCAGCAGCAGTAAATGTGCTAAATTTGCTTTGTAGGACAAAAATTACCACAGTTCCTGACAACCACAGCCGTTAATCAGCACACTGAGGAAGAAATTATTTTCCAATGGATGGTTAGCCAGATGGCAAGTGTTCTCTTTTTTCAAAGACACCTGCATATTTGAAGCAATTCTCTTCCTTAACACTCTCAGCCTCACCAGGGCTGGAACCATTATGAAGGGGAAGATGAAGAGGAAATCCTCATCCAGAGATCACAGAGCTGACAACTGCCTTTTCTGCCCTTTGGAAATTATATTGAGAGTTGAGAATATCCCTTCTCACCTACTAGAGTGGTTGTCAACTGAGTGCTGACTATGTCACAAAAGACTCCCGATCCACTCTTCTGTGCACTTTTCAAAAGAAATCAGTGTTCTCCATGTTCTGCAGGCCTCCTTTACTGAACAGCCACTTAGCAATATCCTTCCTCTGCTCAGCTTGTCCTTGAGTTGGAGTGGCTGCTTTATACCAGGGTAGAGAATACGTTACAGACAAGTTTTTCAGAGAGTCTGAGTTCACAGAAGTACAGCTGTACTGAAGCTCAAGAGATTGCACTCAGCTTCTGACTGCATCACTGGCTGCCCAGTGACCTCAGCTCCACCATTCCAGGGGTAGTGGTGGGAATTATCACATGGCTACTTGTGTGTCAAACACAAAAAAGCTGGGGATGAGCAGCGCTGGGGAACAGTGAAGCATGATTACTAATAGCTTGCATGATTATTCCCAAACACATGCAGTCTCATAATATTGCCTTCATTTGGCATAATACTGCCTGAAAACACCGAGAGGAAAACACTGTTTTGCTCTAGTGTTTTATTGATAACCAGAAGGGGAGATACAAACAGAATATCTGCATTGCCCCGGCAGACAAACAAAACCCCAAGTCCCACAGGTAATTACCATCTCCTAATTGGGTTTGAAAACAGGAGATTTGAGTCTGAACGCATGGAGTTTGCACCAAAATGAACAATTACTTGTCTGAGGGATTCAGTGGTTTCAAAACACAACAGGAAGAGACTGAAACTGAGGCTGAATGGAGGCTTTAACTGTGAGTTTGCTGATAGCCTGCACAGACCTCCACTAACAAGCTGCTGCTTTCACTAGCGGGAGTCGGAATTCACAGTCACCCCCATTGTCATTTTTATCTGCCACTCCAGGCTCATTACATCAGTTTAACTAATGGCAATTAATATGAAAATTAAAATTGATAGCAAAATTAAGCACTTGGAGGACAGTCAGTGTTCCCACATAACTCTGGCATGCCTAATTACTGCTGTACAACGCCCCTGGCACAAGCTGTGCGGGCCAGTCCTGCTGCAGCCCAGACCCCTCTGCCCTGGCCCCTGTGTCTGTGAGATGATGCTCCCCATCCTGCCCTGGGGTTCACTCATCACACTTCTGTCTGACAGCCACATTTGGGAACTTTTCAGATGCTTTGGCAAAGTGGTCCTCTAGTTTGCTATTGATGCATGTAAAGATTTATATTATTTATATTATTTTTATAGTGTGGCTTTGAGTTCAGAGATCAAAAACAGGCATGGGCTGGCTCAACACCAACACTGAGCTCCTCAAAAAGCCAGCAGACAGTCTAAGTCCTATACCTGACACAAGAGGAAAAGAAAATTGCTAGACTTGCACATGACCTAGGGGTTTCATTTCAAAATATCAACTTTGCCAACCCAAATGCTTAATTATTCAGCATTTGTATAATGCTTTGAAGGCACAAGCTCTATTCCAGAATTTTAAAATCATTATAAACCAGGTTCTAATATCTTCAGCCTTCATTCAGCAACACTTTAAGTGTTATTTGCACCAACATTACTGTGATAACAACAGCCTCTCACCATCAGCAATGTCCAAACTTTCCACCCATGACACGCAGCTAAAAACTCATCTAGTTTTAAATGAGCTGGCAGAATTAGAATTATCCTCTAGCTTTTCCATTACCAAGGCACCAGACACATTTTACAGACATCCTTTCAACAAGGGACTATGTCACAGTTTACTGATACAATAACCAACATAAATCTGCAAAACACTTTTGCTGACATTGTTGATAGGGAACAAAACAGTGTTTTAAACACACTCAACCCTCATTCCCCCAGTGCAGCTTATCTGAAGTTGCTTGGCAGAGAGGATGTTGTGATTTTATGCCGGTGTGTCCAATTTTGTATTGACACCTGCTGTGTATGAGTGGAGCTATAACTGCCTCGTGCCCAAGAGCAATCCTTACCATGCACTGACTAGGCTCTTACAACCTCCATCATACACTTACAAATGGCTCCAAGCAGTGAAATAACATCTGTATTGATCTAAAGAACATTTTATTGATTAAAGACTTCAGAAGAAACCATGTGAAATGCAGGCACATAATTTAACAATGTCTTTCCAGTACCTGTGTTGGAAATATAGGAACATGAAGCTGGTAAATTTTTGATCAAATAGCTCCCACTGAGATTGCTGCAATGATGCAAAGTCAAATAGCTAAGCTGTGGGGTTCCCCACCCCTCATTCTAGCCTCTTCTATAGGGGGAAGGGAAAGACTTACAGGTTAAAATTTGTTTCTGAACACTCTAAGAATTGACAGGTTGAAAGTATTGACACTGAAAGAATAAGACAGGTTGAAAGTGCATCTCCATACTGTCTGCAGCAAGGTGGCACACAGGTCTGGGGCAGGAGACTGGAGTGATTGAGGAACACTTTGGGAAGGACAGCTTGTACACATCTCCCCTTGCTTGCACTTTAACAGCTCTCAGTGTGTTTAATGTCAAATTAAAAAGCCATTGTGTCATGAGGAAGGGCCATCCATCTTCAAGGCTTTGTAGTTAATCTTGCAGGTAAAGGAGAGGGATTTGGAAGAGAGCCCTAGCAATGAATGGCACATGAGGAACAATTAGAAGTTTAAAGAAACCCATGGGCAAGCAGAGACAAGTGTTTCCATGTACAGCACAGAGAAAGAGAAACTTGGCTGTAGGCACAGGGGATCAGCATAAGGCTGACAATTTATGGTACCTTTTAGTTCACACCTCACACTCCTGTTTTCCTCCTGAAGAGGAAGTCAGAAAACACTCTGACAGGAAATAGGAAATGGAAATAAAACACAAGTTCTTGGGAAATCCAAATTCAGAGCCTTTCCAACTCAATATCCACACAGGTCTGGACTCCCCAAGATTGTGGGGCCTGTTCTTGTATGAGAAACCCAGTATCAATTGCTTTATCCTTGATGCTGTTTTTTAAGGGGAAAGATACCACAAGAAGGTGACAAAAATCTGTATCAGGAAACTGGATGAAAGCAATGTTTGGGAGACAGAAAGGAAAGAATGGGTTATGATCTAAAATTCTGACATTATTCAATGAAATTTTGGCAAATATATTACAGATACATTTTGAGTATTTAGAGTTGTATTCACTGTAAGCAGAGGAAAAATGTTGTGATTAATGGTTTTGATATCATGGGAAAGCTAATGTGGATTTTTTTATGTGCATCAGTTGGGAGAGAAACCCAGTTATCATACAGGAATGTGAGGAATTAAAACCTTGGTAAAACTGGTAAAGTCAGCCCCATCAAGATGCTTCCCCCCTCTTAGGAAAAAACAATCTCCCTTCTGTAGTTTTAAACTTTCCTCTGTTGAGGAAATCAAGATGAACGATGCTTGATTGAGTGAATCCAAGCTAGACAGTCAGCTGAAGAAAGAAACTTTTTTCTGGTCTGGCATTTTCTATGTCAGATGGAAATCAATACCACATTTCAAATGGTACCTTTAAAATATCTCTTGCCAGAAACCAGTGCTGGAGCACACAGGGAAAGGGAAAGGACCTGCACTGCAGCACTTCCACCTCCAAGGACTCTTTTTGGCCTTTGGTAAGTCTCCACTTATTGTGTCATATCAGCACTGTGGATTTAATTCAGTGTGGGAGACTCTGTCCTAGCTTTGTTAGCAGGTCTAATTTGATGATTAAAAATATTATAGAAACATTATTACCAGGGCTGAATAATAATTTGTTTTCCCAAGCCATATATTGTCTTTCTAAATCTTTATCTCAAAGGAAAGAAAACCATGGTTTGTGTTTTTTCTCTTTATATCTACACATCTATTTAGCCTTTCTTGCACACACACTTCCCAGTTTTGCTTTGTATAAGCAATCATATTAAACAATTTTTTTAAATTATCCTTTTTCACCTCCTGTTTGAGAGTTAAGTAATTTAATTCATTTATACTTTCATATTGGTATTTTCAGGAAGTAAAAAATTTTCATAAAAATTACCTTGAGACAGTGCTAGAGGACTCAGAGACAAGGCTGTGCATCACAATCTTTTGGTGATGTCTTGGTTTGAACAAGAAGTGTCTGCTAAGGATGGCAGGAGCCTCCCTTGGAATGGAGAATGTCAAGCCCCTCCCTCCAAATTATTATAATTTTGAAATTAAGGGGATCTCAGGCAAAGATATGGGGATAGGAATAGCAGTTCTTTATTAGGTGAACTAAAATAAAACAAGCATGAAGTAATACAGAAAACCAAACCCACTGACAGAGTTGGAATCCAACCTGACCCCCTGTGGGTCAGGGTGTTGGTGGCAGGGCCATTCCATGGTGGCTGCAGCCCTCCTGCAGTGGCAGATGTGGCTCTGTTGGAGCAGGGATCCTGCAGAAAGGTGCAGCTCTCTGCTGAAGGTGCAGTGGTGACAGATGGGCCTGGTCTTCCTCTGGGAGTGCAGTGGAAAAGGCTGCCTTGGTGTCCCAAATCCCAGGTTTTTATCCAGGTAGGGATGCTTGGCTCCTCCCCCTGGATGGAGCATTTCCCAATGGGATGATGGAATTTTATCAGTGAGACTCAGTGGCCCATGAGCAGAAGATCTGTGGCTGGAGGGAGGATGGGTTGTGGAAGAGATAAAGAAACTGCCCCAGCTGGTTTTTAACAGCTGGGCCATGAACAGAGGGTTACCCCATCCCCACCCCTGCCCCAGTTCCAACAGCTGGTGACAGAACACACACTGCTGGCACAGCTGGCACTGCAACCCAAGAGAGGTGACATGCAGGCCCTGAGGGAACAGTGGGTCTGGCAGTGAGAATGCAGGAGACCTGGAGAGATTCCCCTTGGTGCAGCACAGCAGAGGTTCCTGGCAGGCACACAGACCACACCTGGGGATGTTCAGGCAAATTAAAGGTAGAGCCTAATGCAAATTGTGTGTTCAGAGCATTTACAGACCAAAGTGATCCTCTCTTGCTCCTGGAAGGAGACTTTTTCAGTTAGTTACAGTTCATTAACTACTGCCATTGAGTGGTTCTTATTTTAATTCCTTTGATCTAATTCAGACAGGGATTTTTTCTTTGTCAGCATTCAGCCAGAGTGTAAGTTTTGGCTTAGGTAATGAAATATATAGCTAATTTACATTAATGGCTATTACTGGACACCTAGAAACATTCAGGCAGTCCAACCACTCAATGGTTCTTCTTCACTTGAAAGGTCAAAACCTGTGAACTCAACTTAGACCAGTGGTACCATGAGTCAAGTGTAATAAATTGAAGACTTCTATTAGACAAAGAGAAATTATCTGCATAAAACCTCACAGTTCTTGTTATCTTTAGTATCTCCTGCTGCTTCCTCGTGATTGAAAGGCAACTTTGAAAATGTCATATTAGAAAACACAGACCATGTTGCACTCAGTTCTCTTGACTTGGAAAGATTCAGGTTAACATAGGGAAACAATCCCAGGGGAAAATCCCAGGAATCCTTGGGCAAACTTGTGCTCCCACTCTTCATCCCTGGAGGATCACAGCTACACAGCAGAACAAAGCTGCAATGTGCAAAACTGACCAAGGAAAAACCTGGGTCATTGCAAAGGATGGAAACCCCAGAATTTCCATTCAAGTTCTATGGCACAAGCCTGACCCTACTTTGGTTCATTGTCCTGTAACAGAGGCAGATGGGCTCTGAAAGAACAAAAATCTGTCCCTTGGAAGTTTTTCCTAACAAGATCTCAGATCTTGGCACCAGGCATAATTCCAGCTCGAGGGATCATGCTGCAGGGTAGAGCCTTCTGACCACATGCTGATACAGCCACAATAAACAAAAATATCAGATTACAAATACCCTTCAGAGTCCACATTTTTAGGGGGAGAGTTTATTTAAAAAGCCAAAAATGCTTCCAGCTAAATTCTTGTTGGTTTATATGTGAATTGGGGAAGTGAAATAATTGTGGGAAAGGTGGAGTCTAAGGCAGAACAATTGTTTTTATTATTTTAACTGTAACCACTCCAGACTGGTTTCCAGCTAATTTCATTGCAACTAGGCATCTGGGATTTTATTGTCATCATTTTTAGTAGTAAAAAATGCTTTTCTATCCCACTGAAGCTTCTCCTCTGCCTCTTGATTTCCCAGAACATTGTAAATATGGGACAATATAACATAAAAATCCGAAGAGACCATTACTTAAACAAATGGATGGGGTCATTTTCATTTATTTCATGACACCCTCCTCCACCCTTTGCTTTCCTTTGAGGTCATTTTTTGATTGTCTTGTTTTGAAGGCAGGCAATTTGTCCCACACTCTCTGCTGTTCATGGGCTAATTAGTATTTTAAAAGTAATTGAAACACCCTTTGCAGTATGCTGTTAATTCCCTCCAGATTGCTGGGAACATTAGCTTCAGTGTTTGTTTATTTTAACTGACTCTAAAATATTAAACTGTCATGGTTTAGGAATGGTGTTCTCCAATGTAGTGCTCCCACTAAAACCACGCTGCCACTTGCTCCCTTTTCTTCTCCCACTCCTGCCCTATGCCTGGGGAGGAGAACTGGAGGCACAAAATGTATATGTCAAGGGTTGAGATAACAAGAAAAAATTACTGGAAGCAGCCAAGAGATAAGAAAAGGGACAGTAACAGCAACCATAACAAAAGTGTAGGAAAGAAAGTGATTCACATGTAAGATGCTCACTGCAGAACCCAAGCACAGCCACAGCACCCCAAGTGCTCCCTGCAGCTGGGAACCAGCATCACCCCACAGCCCCCTGCACCACCTCTGACCCCAAAGCAGCCCCTTCTCCCCACATGAGAGCCACTTTCCCCTGCCCCCAGCAGTGCCTGACGTGGGACAGATTAACCTCTGGGTCCTGGCCATGCCCTCTCTGGCTACTGAGAAAAACTGTCTGGCCAAAGCCAGGACATAAACAGGTTAGAGGTCATATCAGATCTGGGATAATTCTCCTTTTACAGTAAATTCCTCCATTAGCATTGGCTCATGCTTGTGGAGCTGTCCACACCCCAAGAAGACCGTGCAGCTGAGCCCATGGTGTTAGAGCCTGGGCAGCAGGACCCAGGGCTGGGGAGGGTGGCCTTGGTGCCTGGAGTGACCAAGCAGGGTCACACAGGGCAGCCACAGAGCTCACCTCTGCACTGTCTGGGGACACCCTGCTGCTGTCACCTGCATTGTCCCAACACCTCAGGCACCAAGCACATCTTGGTCTGCCCCCCTCACTGCCTCAGGCTCAAGGAGAAGAAAGCAGCTGCTTCTTTGGTGCAAGGACTTTACCTGGCATGAGGAAAGGCCTGAGCCCACAGACCAGTCCAGAAGAACCACAACCCCCAGCACATTTAGGCTAAACTGCACCTGCTCTCCTGCTCCACACGTCAGCAGGGATCCCAGGAGTCCCTGCACCCAGGAGGGCCATTCCCTGCCCTGTGCCATCTCTGAAGTAGCTGTGGTGTCACCAGGAGGGCCTTTCCCCACCCTGTGCCATCTCTGAGGCAGCTGTGGTGTCACCAGCAGGGCCATTCCCCACCCTGTGCCATCTCTCAGGTAGATGTGGTGTCACCAGGAGGGCCAGTCCCTGCCCTGTGCCATCTCTGAGGTAGCTGTGGTGTCACCAGCAGGGCCATTCCCTGCCCTGTGCCATCTCTGAGGTAGCTGTGGTGTCACCAAGAGCTCTGAGAGCTCCAACAAGGCTCTGCTGAGCAGTTCAGCTCAACCAGCCCATGCCTCTGACAAACGTGACAGTGTGACACAGTAAAAGAAACCCTGCAAGAAATCAAACAAGGAAATGTTTCTCCATCTTTCTATTACTACCTTGAATTAAAAATTAATATATGGCAATTGTGTAAACAGAATTAGAAATAATAAAGATACAGCAAGAACCAGCATCAAGAATTTGGGACGGAATTGAGTGGGCAAAAAATGAGCAGCAGTTTATGGGAAAGAATACATTCAGAGTCTGCAGAGTCCTTATATTTGTCTTTTTCTACATATCTCTCTGACAAGAGGAACAATTACATGAGAAAAAAATCATCACTACTATACCGTCCTGCACTTCACATATGCCCTATTATTTGTGCAAACAAAAAGTTAATGTCAGATTATCAGTAAAGATTTGACACCACTTTCCACAACGAGTATTATTACAATTAAACAATTAAAATGGAACTGTGCTTGTCAGAGAAGTGCCTTCAGTATACATCAGTCAGTGTTAACAAGCACTTCTGTCTGTATGTTTGCTTATTCATTTATGCTCTGAGTAAGCCAGCTAATGAAAGCAGCTGTACCTGGGTTCATTCAGCCAAGGACCATAAGTTGACACCCAGATATTAATAAGAACTAGGCAAATGCTGGCATTTCCCAAGTACTCTCACAGCCCCTGACCATTTTCAGCTCAAGGTGTTTTCTGAATCTAATATTCTATGTCTGCCTAGTAAGACTCAGTAGATGACTTCTCCAAATGCTGTGCAGGCTCTGCATCCCACAGGCTCTTTTTGCAAATGCAGTTTTTGGCAAGGAGTTTCACAGGCCTGCTGACACTGTGTTTGTCTTGAACACCGTTGCTACAATTTTTAATGACATAATTTTATTTTCAATCTATTCCTTTCATAAAAAAACTTTTTTTTTTTTTTTCTGCTTTATTATTTGCTCTTTTGGTAGTAGAGTACTGAGCTGCTGTCTTCATGGAATTCAAGCATGCCCTGAATTATGGCACAATTTTTGTACAGCTAGAGCACTTCAGAGGTGAACAGTCTGCCTTCCTCACACAGTTTCCAGTTACATCATCACAGCTCTTATGAGATCAAATGCTTCCATGGCTGTGCAGCCCTACCTGTGCTGGCAGCTCTTCTGATTTTATCACGTGTTTGCAACCCTTTCCTAACTGAAATACTCAGCAAGGCACGAGGCAGTGCAGAGGCCAGGCAAAACCAAACTAGCATTTCACTGTCTGAAAACCCCAGCTTGGATCAGCCAGCACTGCTTCATGCCAGCCCACGTGCTGCTGGTGTAAGAGCCTGACTCCTCCTCTGTTAATCTCTGTGCTTTTGTTTACCCCCAAAAGAGCTTGTATCTGCTATTCAGACTCTCACCTCAACATATCAATGAAGAGTTTTTAAACCACCAGGCACTGAAAGTTGAGAAGCTGTTTCTCCCTCAGGTTTCCATGGTTACCATAGCTCCAAAGTGTAATTCCAGTCACTCATGGCAGTTTGCTCCAGGTACCTTCCCAAGCTCTCACCAAGGCATCATCCCCCTTTGGATTAGCAGGTACATGGCAAGGACAGCCAGAGTAACCCTAATTCTTCACCCTGGTGTTCCCAGGCAGCACCCCAGGGGTGGCCCAGAGGTTCACTGAGCAGGTCCTGCAGTGAGGTGACCTCTCTTCCTCTGGGTATGGCCAGTGGTGGCCCTTGCCATTGACTCCAGAACTTACCACGTGGCATTTGACTGATCACAGGTCAGGTATTGAAGGCTCAAACCTGGCCTGGTGGGAGGCAATGAGATTTTGTCTATGGCTGAATCATATTTCAGCTAAGATGTATTTACTGATGGCTTTATAAACCTGACATTTTTCAAGAGAAGAACAAGACTGTGGACAGCACCTGAGGCCCAGGCCAGTGATGCCCTGAGCTTTATTCAACGTGCCCAAAGGCCTTCAGGCATCAGTGTACTTCTGCAAATCCAATGCTGAAGCTCCAGGCTGCCTGACAGACTAAAGCCAAGGAAAATCAACTTTAAAAGCAGCATAAAGAACCATGAGAGACACACAGCAGCTTGTAAAATGCACACTTTAAAATATACTTGGCAGATAGCAGAATAATAAGTGAATACACAATAACTATATATATAAAAAAGTCCTTAGAACAGCTGAAAAAACAGGTCTAATGTATTTTCCACCTGCCAATTCAGATAAACTGGCAGTACCAGAAATCACCAAGGAGACAGTTGGAGCCTGTGGGACAGGAGCCTGTGGGCCAGAGATGCAGAATGCTGGGCTAAAGACCTGAGCCAGTCAGTGCAAATAATGTGTAGGCACCACAATTCAATGTCTGCAACATGTCTGGGGCTCCATCAGATGGAAAGCAAGAGCTTTAGCTCTCTGTCTTGAAGACTGATCTGCCAAACAATGATGCTCAAGAACTTAAAAACTCTTGTTACATATTCAAGGCTACATTCTGCCACCCATCCCTCCCAGAACAGGTACTCTCCAAAGCCATCTCCTTATGAAGAACAATCATCCCCAATCAGGCCAGACATTCCTAAACTGAGATGTAATTTGAAGTTGCCCAGATTCAAGATGAAAGGCTGATTACTAAGCTGTTGGCAGCTGAAAACAAGCCCTGTGCAAGCATCTCAAAATCTAGAGGCTAAGACAGGTTGAATTTTTAAGGATCATGGCTTAAGGAATTCATTTGGTCTGAAGGATGGTACATTACCAAAGAAGAAATACAGGGAAGTGAGAGTCACCATGATTAATAAACATGGGAAATTTCCTTCCAAGCATTCTACTACGCTCAATTTAAAATGTTTTCTGTTCAGTCTAGCTATGTTTATCTACAAACATATAAAACAGCATTATATGTCCCTTCTGATGGATAAAATGGCAAATAGTTAAGAGCATGCAAAAATAATCAGGACAGCAGGCAGAAAAAAGCTCTTTTCTACTAGAACTTACACATGGAACCTAGAAAGAGAGACTAATTGCTCCCTGGGACCCTGTGATTAGCTAAGTCTGACTTGCAAACAGATGCAAGATCATGGTATCAAGGAGTGGGTACCTCTGTTTTCTGTCTCACTGCCTGCTTGAGACACATTTTTCCCATGATTTGAACTGATTGGGTCTCTCATTTACCAATTAGAGGATGAGACTGAACAGGGAGGAACAGAGGATGATTAAAAATCTGCTCCTTGCTATTTCTAAACAACTGTGGACCATTCTCTTCCAAATTAAATCTGGCTTCTGGCTGGCAAGCTAACTGGCACATGCAGTCCCATTCCCCGAGTGCCAGAGCACATCAGCTGTGCATGTGCCATTTGTGGTCCATCTGCAGGAAATGTGATGTGCCAATTGATTTCAAGAGGGCTGGCAAGGGGATGCAGAGCCACAACCAGCATGTCCCTGAGCTTTTCTGTTCTTCCCACCTAAGTACCATAAAGTTTGGGAATCCCATGAGACTGTGCTTTAAAACTCAGGCATTTACACTATTTCCAAATATCAGCTTTTGTCAGCAGGCCTGTTAGTAAAGTATCACTATTTAAATGGAAAAGTAGTGGCAATGAAATCTTTTCATTGTTTAAAACAATTATAATTCAATTTAGGAGTTCTGGCAGGTGATGCAAGAAGTGTTTGGTTTGTGTTTGTCCACTCTGTCTCTTGAGCTAAAGCAGAGTGCAAATGAACTGAAAACACCCTCAGAAAAATTGTTCAAACATATCAATTTAAAATGCACTTCTAGCCAGATGAGATGTAAAATGCACATCAATAGCAAGCCCCTATCCTCCACTGGATAATTCTTGGGCACAGTCTCCTCACAGGAGAGCTTTAGGCCAATTTCATAACCTTTATAATTTTAACATCTCTATCTTGGGATGGAAGTAGTGCTTTGAGGAGTAGAAAGTTCTCTTCAAAAGAACTCTTTCTTTTTTTCCTGAATAATTGTGTCTTTTTTTTAAAAAAACCTCGGTTTTTTTTTGAGAGAAATATATTATGTTTTATGATTCCTTCAGCATGAAAGAAAAAAAAGCCAACAGAGAGGCTTGGATGCCAATGGACTCACAGTGGACAGCGTGTGACACATCTTTGCTGTGAGGTAGCAATGCTGACCAGAATTACAGCTCACTGCTCTAGCTCTGATACAGTGAATAGGTAAAGTGAGCTTAACGCTTACTGGGTAACCAGTACCCAAAGCCCATTTGGCCCTCTCTAATTTGACCTTATTAATTTGCCCCAATAATTGTCATAGCTGGCAAATTCATTCGAGGAGAGATTCAGGAGCTGTTCCTCGTTACCAGTGCAGACTAAAGTGAGGTGCCAGAGTTGCAAGGGGGAGCTAACAAGGCACCTGACTGTATAATGCTTGGAGAGAGGAGCTGTCAGTCTTCTGCTCTTGAGTGCTCTCATTTGAGAAAAGCACAAGATCTTGAGTGCCTCTTGTCCTCTGTGATTGCATCTGCACTCCAGCGCTGCCATCCTCCTGGAGTTTGACTAAGCCCCATGATCACTGAGAGCTTGTTTGCTGTTTTCTCAGCATACACAGGGTTGAGACAGTTCTTTTTTTTTTTTTCCCCAGCCCTTGTTTGCCTTGCTGCGGCTGAAAGCAGCTGCACACAGACACTGCCTGACATTGTCAGAGGGGAAATCATGTCAAACACTGGTACCTGTAGTGTTGGCTACAGCTTAAGTCAAAAGCTGCAGCAAGTGGCCTCACTGCACAGCGCTGAATTAAAATGTTGCGCTTATTCATAAGCTTCCTTGACATTAATATGAATAAAATGGCAAAAAGCCTATATTTTATATTCTGTCATTTAACTCTGCATGACTAGTACTGTAACTTTGTATGCTCCCACTACACTCATACAGATTACACTTACAAATTGCCCCTCTGAATAAAGAGCACTGCGCAGGGATGACAAGTATTGATTTTCAATCTCCTTCCAAAATGACTCTATCATCACAAGTAAGTCAGGCAATTTGCCTCACTTTACACTTCAGGCTATAGGCCTCAGATCACATTGACAGGCCTGATCCTTCAGGAGATGTTTAATTAGAAAAGAAATGAAAGGAATTACTGTAAATCAGCACTTAGCAGTGATACAGAATTTGTAAAGCTCCTTCTTCCCCCTGTATGAGCTGACTTTATTCTCCCATCCTCATTAGGAAGTTTGAGGTGGTTGTTTCACATAATTAGAACTGCAGTCTTTTCTCTAGGAAATATCTCGCTGGTGTTTTCTCTTTCTGCTCCACTGAGGTCACACCAGCCTCGGCAGGGCTCACTTTCCTCCCCTGCCCCACCAGCAATGCCTGTGCTCCCCTGGTTCTCAGAGCTGTTGGAGCAGAGCTGTGCCTCCTGTGCTGTGCAGGTGCCTGTCCCCTGTCCCTGATGTGGCACTCAGAGGCCACCGTGCTCCTTCTGTACCCGCACAGGCCACTCCAGCCTCAGGACCCACTGAAACCACTGGCTACAGCAATTCTTCCACAAATCACTCAGGTCTTTGGCACTTTAAATCACCATTCTTTGGAGTCTCTGTGAGGTGAGGGCTTCTCACTTTTTAATTTTTTTTTAAAACCAAACCAAAGCAAACCAAAACACAAACCCCAGGGTTTGCTGGCCTCCCCCATCTACACGCTGCCTCTCCCTGGCACAGGGATCTCTCCCTGCCATGACAGACCTTGTGCCTCTGCAGCTCTCCAGCCACTCCTCTGCACATCAGACTCTCAAAACAGCAGCCAGCCAGCCTCGAGTCCCAGATGGAGTCCCAGATGCCCCCAAAACACAGGGCAGGTTCTTGAAATGTGCCCCTGCAGGTGTCTGCAGGCACGGTACAGGAAATCCTGGGTACCTGCTCTGCTCACTGCAAGTGTTTCTCAGGGCAAGTCATGTGGAGGACATATCAACCTTACAATCTTGAGGAAACCTCTGTGCCTTCAAAGTACCTGTTAAAGAATGAAATATCTCTAAGCTGAAGAGAAGGATGTAACATTTGTGACACTGAGAGAAGTTTTAAAATATTACTTTGTGTTAGAATGCGGTAGGGAGGAAAAACCCTCCTACAGTTTTATTAAAACTTGTTACAAATGGTGAGTGCTATCATCCATCACCTTGTATAGATTACTTTTTCTTCTGTTTAGTGTGAGAAATGAAACCACTCGTTTACTGCAGCAATAACACATGGAGACCTACTCCCAAAGCTCCCAGCTGTGCCTTGTCTACCACTCACCATGAAGGGGCAAAAATATCACAAAAAAAAAAAAAGCCAGCAGAGAGGCTTGGATGCCAATGGACTCACAGTGGACAGCGTGTGACACATCTTGTTTCTGCAGAAACACTTGAAGGGAGGGAATTTTGCATGAGTGGTTTTCAGCCTTGGGATGGGGCAGTGGAGGAGCCCCAGCTTCCGTGAGCAGAGATTATGCTCTCTTTGAGACAAGGATGGCAAAACAAAACACTGCAGATTATTACCTGACTTTTGCCAGTCAGGAAAAGGTAATTTCATTTTTACAAATGCATAGAAACATCAGGAACATTCAGTATTTCTTTGAATACGGAGTTGTCAGCCTAAGCTCAGTCAAGTCTATGAACTTTAATTAGTGTTTTGCTGTTAATTTGGGTCACACAGGTCACATAGATGACTGGGACTTCTTCCTCTGCTGTTGTGAGGAATCCTGGCTGCAGAACACACTCCTTCCCATTGACAGACATGGCTTTCCAGCTGACTGTGTACAAAGGCTTTCAACAAACAGTCTCATTCCAAAGTATGTGATAGCTCAGCCCTGAATTGTTGGGAGTCAAAGGGGGAAATACTGGATGGTTTTTGGTTTTCCCCTGAATGATTCAGGACTTTAGAGAAGTATAATAATAAGAAAAATTTGATGCCTATGAACTGCTTTTAAACATAGAAATGATTAAAATATTCTTTTCTACTCAGAACTCATTAGAACAAGAACCAAATACAGAGTGAACCTTCTGTGCTTTATTACTATCACTATTAATATTTTCAGAAATTTCCAGCTGCTTCAACCATTTGTTCTGGCACTAAAACCAAAAGCTTTGATTTATAGTGTTCTAAAAACACCAAGTTGTTCTGTGAGCAACACAGCTAATGAAGTCAATCTTCCTATGAAGCTAAAAAGCTCACTTTTTGTTCCTTTTTTCTCTTTTACTACACAGAGGGGTTGCAGCCTCCTTACATGTCCTTTGTGAGGGCCATACTGAGGAAGACAGGCCAGCCAGGGACCACCAGGCAGAGTATGAACGACTGAAACCCATCTGCCTTTTCCCTGACAGAGGTGCTAATTTGGGTCCCTACCTTAGCTAGATACTAATGGCCACAAATTTCTAGGAATGTGATTATCTTTGAATTTTCTATTTCTGTGTAAACATTTTTTACAATAGGCTACCAGGTTCCTAAGTTCCTGGAGGGTTCTTCTGGTTTGGTGTTCACCAAGGCCTGTTTTCTTGGGGACATCAGGTTACTGCATTTCTAAGGCTCAACTTTTCAGTCGCTAGCCTGGGAACTTCAATTGTACTTCCAGAACATTCAGGAATGAATAATGCTCTCTCAAAGCATTTTTACCAAACAGTGGCTTTACACATGGGGTTTAAACAAGAGTAAAGCACTGGAGAGGGCCCCCAGTGCAGCACAGCTGAACGTTCAGTCATGCACAGGAGTTTTGCAGCCTGGGAGAGGAGGACAATACACTGGATCCCTGTGGATCAGCATGCACCATCTGTCCCTGGAGGGATCTGCAGGCTCTGCACTGCCCTCCTTGCCACAGCTGGTTGTGGTTTGTGCTGGAGAGGAGCTCCTGCACCCAGCACCACCCTCAGCCCCAGCTGGATGGGGGTTGTTACTGCTGCAGAAGCTGTGATAGCACCAAGCTTGCTGCTGGTGGAGGAGATATTCAGCACCTTCTGCTGATGGTTTAGCTCTTCTGGAAAAGTAACAGCAGCCTAAAAGTTCCTGAACCTGGCCTTGAAGTCTCTATAACCAAAACTAATGAGTTTCCTATGGGCCTCTTTCACAGTGTTTCAGCAGTTTGCTGTCTCTGAACACACATGCCACACTGCTCAGGTAACATAGCCTGAGTTCTCCTGGCCAGACATTCAGAAAGATTGGTGCAAATACTACTTTAAGGTTGAAGAGAGCATATCATTTCAATAAAAATATCCCTGCTCTTTTCCTGCGGACAAGACCTGTGTGTCCAGCCAAGTGCCCTTGTCCTCCCTGTCCTGGGGCTGTTGGATGATTCTCCTGCCCCTGCACAGTCAAGTACCAACAGAGATCTCCCCTTCTGCTTCCTGTTCTCAGGGCTTTGGCTTTCTAACACTGCAAGAACATGGAAGAAATAAATGGATAATAACATTATTATTTTTAATATGTTAATATGTTAATAATTGTTATCATTAACAACTTCTTAGGATTGTTTTTCAATATACGTCTGCCATATTATGTGCAGCCTGTGATTTTAAAATCATTTTGGACTTACAAGTATTTTCTGTTAGAAAATGGAATCATAGAATATCTTGGACTAGAAAGGACCCACAAGAATCATTGAAGAAGGGATCCTAGCTCTGCACAGGACAGCCCCAATAATTATCCCATGTTCCTGAGAGAAGTCACTTATTTTCAAATGTTCTGTAGTTTTTAATACATTTTTGTTTAAAAAAAAAAAATTCAAAATCTGCCAGATACAGGCCTGAATTTTCACTGTATGAGTTACTTATATATGTTGCAGAAGATATTACTATCATGCCAAATATAAATCCCTTTTCTCCTTTCAAAGCTCTTGTGATGTAGGTAGAAGCTACTCTATATAAATGGAGAAAATGAGGAGAAGTAGAAAGTAAATAACCAAAGACAGTGCAAAATTAGCAGTAGTACTCATTATCACTAAGTATTCTTTTGCTTATATCTCTGGAAGGGAAGGGGAAACAGAAAGTGCATATTAATTTCAAAAGCTTCAGATCAGTGGAGAAGGAAAATGCTTTCCAAGTGCCTGGCAGGAGTGAATACTGGAGGGCAATGCTGAGGCTCCTCTGCTGTGCCACCATTCTCAGATCCCATTACCCCTGCTGCTATTTTGGTTGCTTCTTGCCTAAATGCAGGCCCTGGCCCTCAGTGATCACAGCACATGGGGTGTTGAGGGGCTCTTCTGCCAGGGCTCCTGACTGCACAGGCTGGCCCTTGGGGCTGAGCCCCTGGGGCAAGGGCAGCCTGTTTTATCTCCCTGTACAGCACCCATCAGCCAGCACAGCACCTTCACTCTCTCTGTTCTGCACTGGGAGGACTGAAAAATGGCCCAACCATTTATTTTCCCCAGCTCTGTCCCTTTTATACCAAAATTACTAGTACTCCCCAGTCCCATTTCAAAGGAGTATACACCTTCTTGTGCTACTGCCTCCTTTTCTGAGAGTACTTCTGAAGGAAACCTCACTAAACAAATTTCAGCATGCTCAATTTAATTTTTCAGAGATTCTGCATGAGAGAGGGAGATAAGTGACACAGGCTGTTTATTAAACCAGACTAAAATACCACACTTTACTTAGAATTAAGTACTGAAAACTTAATTGCAAAGATTAATTAGGTCTTCAAAACTCTGCTCCTCCTGAATAATGCATGTCATGTGAGGGGAAAGAGGCAAGTGTTTGGATGATGGAACAATAGCTGGTTACTAGCTGCTCACCACCTGGACCAAGTGCTGACCTTTACTTGCACCAGTTCCCGTCCCCCAGAAAGACCCCACCTCTGCCTTGAGTTTTACTAATTTGTTTTGCAGTTTCCCTTTACACTTCTTCCCTTTTTTTGAGCAGTTTCAACTGATACTCTCTCCAAAGTACACCAGCCCTCTCCCACCACTCCAATACGTTTCTAAGGAGGAGGAGAAACCTTTTGTCCTTGAGAGGACACTTCAATCACAGGTTGTACTGGAAATCTCTTTTCTCTTCAGTAGCCTATTGCTTTGCTGTTTTGTCCCACATTCCTGCTCATCTCAGCTCGTATATTTGGGATTCTCCCTCCTGTCTGGAGAAAAAGCTTGCCATCATTCCAGCTGCACTTGAGCCTATGTGGTCTGAAGCAATCATCTTATTTAAGCTGCAGTTTAAAAATAAAATCCTCTCCACAGTAATTATAGTGTTGCGTTGGAAAATACTGGCTGTTTCCATATTGTATCCATAGCCTGCACTCTCCGCACTGAGAGTGCTGCACCATCTGCTCCCCTGCTCCCTGCTCTAACTCCTGCAAACATTAGATAAACATGTTGAGAGAGCAGCAGGCTGTTTGCAGTCATGACATATCCGAGCTGTGTTTAAAGTCAAAAGCCTTTATTTACTGCTTGGTGAAGAGAGGGCTCATAATCAAGGGCAATAAATGAGATCCATAGCAGTTGAAGGATTCAAAGGGATGGCAGCCATGTATGTCAACCTGTGCCCTATTCAAAATGCAGAAGGCTCCAAAATGAGAGGAGGGGATGGTTAACCTTTCTGGTTACCATCAGATGGCCTTCAGTGCTGGGCACTGGGTTTGGAGGCACAGAAATGGGACAAGTAGGCTCTGCTACTCTTGGACATCACAGAGCAGCCTGAAGAGAAATTCACTGGCCTTCACCCAACACATAGCACTGAAGCATCATGAGATGCTGGCAGGAATACTTGAAGGAGGACGTCCTTCTCTGGGATCAGTTGCAGTTATAACAGCTGCTGTTATTCCATAAATAGATGTGAGGTCTTCCTCCATATTTGGAATGGAAGGAGGGCAGAGAAAGGGAAGGAGGATGGACAGGATGGCCCTGTAGTAGCTTAGAAGTCAATCAGTTTGTCTCGTGCCTCACTGCAGAAACCCACAGATTTCATTGTCCACATTTGAATGGGAAACCAGTCTTTACCAACTGACCTAGTTCAACATCAGCTTGGAGTACCCACAACACTGAGTACCTGCTACATCCAAACTAATACTCTGAATCTTTTCTGGGCCTGGGCAGTGACTGAGCCTCCACAATGCAAAGAAGCCGTGTTCAGTTAACTCTTCAGGGCTGTGAATCCAGGAATTCAGTTAACTTGAAGCCTCAAATGTGTCTTATTGGTTGACTGAGCTCTGCAGGAGCTGTAGTGGCCCTGGGATGCAGACCCCTGGTTTAGAGCTAGTGCTTATACCAAGATAATTGAGTAGATAAACTGATCCAGGATAAGACCCCTGCATCTCAAGCTTGCAAAAAATTCCAAAGCCATGTTTTACAAACTCAGGTTCATTAGCAATGTGTGCACATTTTCACTTGTTCATGTCATCAACCTTTCTAATTTTCCTTGTTTTCCCTTCAATCCCTGGAATTCAATTGTACTGATTTCCTGAACATTAAACACACCTGAATGTTCCCCCAGTCTGCTTAATGGCCCTAGCAAAACGTGTTTCAACTCATTGGCAAGGCAGTTGGAGCAATCCCTGCACACAACCTACTCTTGCAGGATTGTGTGTTGGAAACAGTTAATTTTTTTTACAGTGAGTGAACGAGCAGAGTTATGATATTACAAATGGCTCCTGAGAAGTGATAAATGGGCTTCAAAATGCAGCATAATGATCATTACAAGGGAATGCATTTAGGTCTTGAACTGTGAGGCACATTTTATAGAGATAGGAGAAAGTATCCCAGAGAGTGAGGCTTCAGCAGCCAACTGGAACCCAATCTGGGCTTTGGAAATGAGGCATTCATGAATTTCAAGTTCCACGTCTGTAGGATGGTGCTAAGAAGGGATGATGCAGCTGATGTGGATTGCTGAAATGTATTTTTAAAAAACTAAAGATGCAGGAATTTCCAATCCTGAAGCATATCACAGCTACAGTCTTGCAGCTCCAGGTGGTGACTGACTTGTTACAAAACCTCAGGAGTCTGAATTCAAGTTAATGTTAAATTGACAGTAAATTTTTTAATTCTCTCCCAGTTTTTTTCTGACTGATGAAGCTGTTCTTGCACCAAATGCTTTGCAGTACTTCCACTTTCTCTCAGAGTTTGAGAAAACGTCTTTAGTAACTGAGCCACAACCCAAAGTGCCAAACGTTGGTTCTTTAGACTGAACCTATGACTCAGTCAAGCTGAATTTCTTCTCTCTGCTTCAGGAACATATCCAAAGCTGTTCCCAGATGATTTCTGCTCCCTGCAGGTCTACCAGTGGCTCTGTTTTTAGGATTTTTTTTTTACTCTCTTGAACTCCAGTGAGTCTTTTTGCCACTCACACTTACTGTGCAATCCTTAAGTCCTTATCTGATTATTAAAGCAGGCAGGGAGGAGAAGCCTCTCCCTGCAGTTTCAGTGTGGCCCAGCTTTTTTCTCCCTGAGCTCAAGGTACTGTGTCTATTGTCCTGTGGTGTTTCATGGCCTGCTCAGGCCAGGCAGTGTCAGCATCTGCCAGGAGGTCCTGCCCTGGAACACCCTGTGGATACAGGCTCTGCCCCAGGTTCATTTGTAGTCACTGTGCAGAAAAGGAAAAAATGTAAAAAAATCCCCTTCGTGTGTCAGTGAATTGCTGATTCTGCTCTGGGGTGACTGGCTGGGGAGATGGGACTCTCCCAGGACTGTGCTCATCAAATGCAGGGGGAGCTGGGAAGTGGAGGGGCCTGTGGGTGAGATGGCACCTCCGTGACCTGCACCGTGTCCCACAGAGTTACAGCCTTGATTGTCCATATTACTCCTCAGAGAGGAGAAATCATCTTCCCCTCCAGAGGAAAAAGTGTAATGCCCTGTGTCCAATTTTCTTTTCATTGCTGTTTTTATTATGGAAACAAAATGTTCACTGATTCTAAGATGAAATTGGAGAGAGCTAATTTTTGTAGTTCTTGCTAATAAAATTCTTAATGTGTTCCTCTCCCATTATCATAAAGATTGTTATAGTTTACTTTATCTCTGGAATCTTATTATTTTCCCCTGAATTCATGGGCATTCCTTGTCTTCAAAACTATTTTCATCTATTGAGATATTCCTCCTTTATCTTATCTTTACCCTCATAGTTAGTATGAACACATCTTCATTATCCTACTTCTGTTTTCAAGACAATAAATGGCTACTGATCACAAAAGCCTTAAAGTCTTTAGAAGATGAGGCAGCAAAACTACTGGAAGCACTGGGTAAGAAGAAATTTTGGGTTTACAAGTAACCAAAAATCTAATTGATAGCAAGATAATACAAAGTCATTGGAAAACTAGCAATTCCAGTAGTGTTGGGAAGTGCCAGCTTAGTTTACTACATTGTGACTGCTGCAGAAAATACACTGGGCCCCTTTCAAACAGGTAAAATGCACGTCAAGTGCACACATCAAATTTATATGGTTGGGGGACAGATTGTAATAACCTGGCTGTGCTGGAACCGGTCTGTCTGCCTGCCTCATGCCTGAGCATACTTAAAAATAGGTCACAGTGAAGGTTAGTTAAAGGGCCGCTCTCCAATCATAAAGTCCTTTTCCCTCTGGAAATATTTTGTACCTTGTAAGGACTCAAGCAAAACTAAAACGATGTGGTTGCAAAGATTTATTGGAGAACACCTCTGAGCTGTTTGCACTAACCTCTGTGATTTACAAGCACGAGGGTTGTTCTGGGAGCAGGTAAGGGTGGCCTCCAGCTCAGCTCCTGGCAAAGGGCCTGCTGCACAAAGCCCCCATGAGTCTGAAAACTGACAAGGGAAGGGCAGGGCCTCTACAGGGATTATTTTCATCCCCAGAAAAGCAAGGAAGAAAGAACAGGAATCCAGGATTATTCACATTGTACTTGCAGAGTGCAAAACCGTAGTGTGTGCCCCAACCTCTGCACGTGTATACTGGTCCCACTGAGTACCTGCAGAGCCAGAGGGGTCCTGGAGGCTGTTCAGGTGTCCCAAGGTGTGATGCCACTCACTCACTTCCCTTCCTGGGCTTGTGCCATTGTCTCTGAGCTGGTCTGTCACAGCTGGAAACCAAAGGAGGCACACAGTTCATCTTAAGGCCCTAAAGCCTGTTTGGCTGTATCTAAGTAGCAATTAAACAAAAAAGAGAAACAGAATTGTCAAGGAATTCTGTGAATTTGACTTCTGAAATCCTAAAACTTTTATCTGTCTTGCTCTGGGATGGCAGCAAAAGTCTAATGATGAGCATGTCATGAAGAAAGTCTGAAACACCTCTAAGCTGAGCAGACTGAAACTGGAATTCACCTGTTTCCTGTTGACACATGGCCAAATGAGTTCCCTTTTCCTGGAATAACCTGAAAGCTGGCAGCTAGGAGGGAGCCAGAGCATGATGGATTGCCCAGGCAGCTACAGTGACTCCTGTGTCAGCGGGTAACAAGGCAGCTGGAATCCTCCGTTTTTCCAAATGTCCCCTCCACCTCCTTTGAGCCACCAGGACATGGAGAACACATGAAGTGCAGCAGGAATCAGGCCAGCTCTGCTGCCAGCAGGAGCTCTGGTTCAGACCCCACTCCTGCCGTTAATCTCCTCTGCACTGAGCCAAACACTCACAGCAGCTTTTCCTCACCCTGTCCCTGCTGCAAGCAAACTCTTCCAACTGCTGCTGGGGAGGGAAGGAGAGGATGGGGCAGGCTGTGCCTCGGAGGATCAAGTCACCACCAGATGGGAAAACACAGAGCCCTGCTGGAGCAAGGCTGGTCTCCCTCGCATAGCCATGGCAACCTCGGGCTCTGGGGGGACCGTGCCTTCAGTGAGACCTGGGCTTGTCCTGGCTGCAAGAACAGACTTTGGGGCTCCCACCATCATTCCTTTTTCCCACACTGCTGAACCCAGACCACCATTGAACTTGCTCACTGCTCAGTGCAGCACAGCCTGTAAGATTCCTGTTGGCTTTTCTGGTTTTTTTTCATTGTAGCAGTTTCTGCTGCAATGTCCACACATGGCTACTAGGAAAAAAATTTTTAAAAAACCCAAAAAAACCCCAAAAACAACAGAAGCATAAAGGCTAATTACAGTTGCTGGCAGAAAATGGTGAAGGCTCTCTCCATGGCTCTGTCCATGCTGGCAGTAGTTCACTTGAGATGTGATTAATGCTGGCTAGTGTGGGCACAGCCAAATCTTGTACAACCCTAGATAAATAATAATGAAATTTAAAAAGATATAAGCTACTTGAGTTAATAATTTTAACAGGCTGTGAGAAATGTTGCTGTTCTCATGGTAACAGAAAAGCTGTAATTTCGTCTCTAATTTGAGCATGCCTGATTATACAGTGTACATATATGGGGTGTGCAGATATAATAAGTGTGCAGATAGCTTTCTGTTGGGAAGTTTTTTCTCTCTTCTTTAATTGAAGCTTTTTTAATGAAATGGTATTATTGTATAGTTTGGGCAAACAATTCAAAATGGACTAATTAGCACTAAATACACCATTGACAAGTGTAGTCAGAATCATTTGGAACTAAACTGGTATTTCTGCTTGCCACCCCTGGTTTCTGTATCAGTAGATGTCTTATACTGATGTATGTGGGCATCTCTCAGAGCTCATCTGGAGATTCTGAATGCATTTGCATCTCACTGGTGGTTGCAGTTGCAGAGTTATATTCATTAGACAAGAAATAGATTCTGTTCCACAAACAATGTGTACTCCTGTTTTGAGCAAACACCTCAAGAACAAAGACTCTCAGAGGTCAAAACAGCCCAAGGATTTGGACAGTCAATTTTCCTTTTGTAGCTTTGACCAAGATATCATAAAGATATCAAGAGTCTCACCCCTTCCACAGTAAGGATGAAAATATATGAAGGCACCTAAATGTGTGCTGCAGGTACAAGGCTGAGAATGAGACTCTCAGAAAACCAACAAGAATTAGACTCGTGATTCTTTAGCACTTTTGAAAGGGTTATCCATGGTCCTTTTCAGTTTATTACAATGGCTTAGTAATGGAAGCCAAATGACAGCACACATAAAGGAAGCAGTCTCCATGGATTACTAATCTTAAACCATCTCCACTGCTCATTTTTCCCATTCAGGTTTATTCTTCTCTATCAGTTCGAGAACATTTAACTGTCAGATACCAGGGCAGTTCCAAAGCAGTTTCAGAATACTTAGAAATACAAACTACAGCTTTGTTTACAGGAGAAGTGACCTTGGCCCAAATGGATGTGTACAGGGATTGAACTGGGACTCCAGTTGCACAGGGGTGGGAGTGGATGTGTGGGGGGCCTGAAGAGCCTCCTGCACTGGAAGGAGCTGAAGCTGAGCCTGGAGGAGGAAGAAATTGCCATTTTCAGCTTCTTGTGTTTATCTTTCATCATAGGTAGATTGACATGTGATTGAACAGACACATTTCACAGTCAGCTTTTCAAAGGCTGTTATTTCAGAATCATTAACCTGGCTGAGATCTCTGCATTCTTCTCTCTGCCTTGTTGAATGTTTTCATGGCTGCAATTGGTGGTAGCTCACATATCCTTAAAGCTGCAAAGCTAGCATTTTAATTTATCCTAATTCAGAACTAAATTGTCTTGCACTGTTGGCTAATTAAATGTTCAAAGAAGTGATAAATTAAGCAGGGTGATCATTACAACACAAGTAATTAGTCAGTCTAACTAAATCCGGGCCTTGAAATCCACATTCCCTGCGATGACAGGAATTTTGGGGATGTGCAAGAATGCAAAGTGTGCATCAAGGTTTCAGATGAAAAATATTTCATGTTCACAAGAAACTTGAGGTTTTCAAGCTGTTTATTTTGTACATAAAGGACTTAGTTTTCTGATGCCACTAAGAGAAGATGAAGTTTCAAGACAGCATCTTGAGAAGCTGAGATTTGCAGTTATTTTCCTACAGGATCTGACAACTTCCTGTGTTACACACAGGAACACACCTGTCTGAAAACAGTTATGAGTGGGACAACAAAAGCACAAAACCTCTAACCAGCCCCCTTGACATTAGTTAAATTCTGAAATAGGCCATTATAAATGTGTTCTGTAGCAGGGAACTTCCATTTACAAAGGTTTTCATGCACTATTTTACTAAGAGTTCTCCCTGGGACTATATCATCTCAAATCTAATGACCACAATACTTGTTCTGATAATCAGTCTCTCCGAGCACCTGCTCAAATTCTCAAGACAACTTTCTGCCAGAAAAGAATTAAATCTGTACAATTCATTGTCACAGCAGCTTGATATTCCTCCTGCTGATGTATCCAAGTGCTCCTTGGCCGTGCAGTGTGGCCAGTGCTGAAGAAGGTGGCTCAGGAGGGGGCACGGTGGCACAGGGCCAGCAGCACCACCTGGGTGGGGATTGTCTGGAATGGGAAGCTGGGGATGGTGTGCCCAGGACAGGCCATTCCACCTTGCAGCTGAAAACAGGAATGCAAACTCATCGGGAGAGGGCATCAGGGGCTTTAATTAAAGCTCATGGGGAACCTTTTCCTGTGTGTGCACTCACTGCTTGGTCTCTCAGTAGAGTTCCCTCTTCCTTTGCCTGTAGGATGGTTAGAGTTGAGATCTCCAGTCTTCTGCAGTGGGAACAACGAACACTAATTAATAATAATGTCTCTCAAGGGTAAATTTCCAAAGCAGGCATCCCACAAGCTGTTTTTCTCACCTATCCACAGGGCCTCTGGTGTGGAACCAACCCTTAGATTATTCTCTTAGTGCTCCTGCACTAGAAAAAACTCTGTCTTCTGCCCATCTCTCCTAGAGGTGATCATAACTTTTAAAGGTCTTCTGCATGTCTGCCTTGAAGAAAATGTCTTGTCATGGCTTTTCAGTTTATCTACAATTTCCTTGGGTCAGGGGTTGTAACTTGTTTCCTGAACTCCTACTTGTTTGCTGAATCAGCTGGTATTTCATATTGCAAATGATGCTCTTCAAATTGAAGCTTCTACAATGTTCCAATTTCTTTCTTTTTTTTTTTTTTTTCCAAAGATAAAGAATTTAATCTGTTTTCTATTTGAAGAATAACAAGATTTTCACAAGGTCCTTGTTGGCTAACTTAGACNAGCTCTAATGGGTCTAGCTGGATTATGTTAATTATTTTTGATCAAAACTGCTTAATAAGCATGTCAGGTCAATTAGTGGGGGTCTCTGGAGTTTAAGACAGTTATTTCCTTTTCTTTTTTAGTTATCACGTAGGCAATCCACTGTTACACATTTTATGTTTCTAGAGCTATCCCTGAATTAATGAAAAGTTAACAGACTGGGATGTAAGAAAATGCTTCATAAAAATCTACCAATATCTTGCACTGGGGATCACTGGTACCTAAAAGGCTGCTTTAATGCTGCAGCATTGAAATCAATCTTGAAAACAGAGTTCATGGCCTCACAGCTGGCCCACGAGGGGACAAGCATCAGGAGAGCCATGTACTGCCCTGAGCCTGAGGGATGCAGGCTAGAACAGGGAAAGCTGCAGCCATGAGTGCTGTCCCTTCCTGTCCATAAAAAGCAGGGATAACAGTAATTTCCCATCTGTGAGATCCATTTGAGTAACTCTGTAAAATACTGAAAGGCTGCTAAGTGTTGTTATATATATTTCTTGCAGATAACTTCTTGTAGTACCCATTCACAAACACAGAAATCTTTAGATTACACTGGCATAGAGGATGTCAGAGAAAAACTGTCCACAGATTTGAATTGGTGGTTTTAAAAATATTCTAAACACCTGATTAACTTCTGTGAGTATAGGTTTTCATCAAACCATCTTTCTCCTTAATTAAGCTAATAACTTTACTGCTGTCCTCCTCTTTGTTCAGTCTGGCAAGCAATTTCCCAACCTCATCTCCCATCTCATATACCCACATTTGATCTGATTATTAGCATTTAATCTTTTACCAAATTCAATGCAAAATATTCAAGCCTAGCCTGCTTTAAGGAAGTAATACCTTTAGACATGCTGGATGTCACACATCTCCTTTGGAAGGTAACAATTTTATTGTATGTTATTACAAGTTATTTGCTCTCCATTTTCCTTTCCCTCCTCCCCTTTTCTAATGGGCACATGACTCTTCATAAGAAGGTGCAAGTGAGGGTGATTCTGGACTCCTCAGGTGGGTGACCAGCTGTCTTGGGTGGCCACATGCACACACCAGAGTCAGCTGTGTCCCTGCTGGGCTGGCCCTTGGCAGCACAGGCAGGATGGGGAACAGAGACATTGCTGAGGGCAGCAAATCACAAAGGAGGAGTTTCTGGGCCAGCACACACAAAACCTCTGGTGCACACACACACATACAAGTCACCTTTTATTCATAAACTAACTGGGATTACACATCACTATTCAGATTAAAAACATTCAAATCTGGAAAAAAAAACAGTCAAGAAATGTCAAGTGATCTTATATAGCCCAGAGGTTGTCCCCAGAGTCAGACTACAGGGCTCACTGTTACCAGTAGGCTGTCACTGAGACAACTGGTGGCACCACAACTCCCTTTTCACTCACACAGACATTTACTTCAGTTATTTCCAGCTAAACTCCCAGGGATCTGCTCTGAGCTTTTCTCAGATGCAATTTGGCATTACTTTTGTTGGCAGCTGGGAACAAACCTGAGCACTGGTGATGATCAGAGGTGCACAGTCACGCTGCACTCTCAGCCTGTCCCAGGGGGGATTTTGCTGCTGTCCCAGTGGCTCATCTGCACCTCACTCCTCCCCAGTTTGGGAATCAAGGAACCAGGTTATCAGGAACAAACCCTTTTTAAACAGGAACAGTCTGGATTGAACATTCCTTGTTTTGGTAAATCAAGGCTTCAAACTTGCTAGAAAACAGCTCTCAAAAAGATTGCTTTACCACTGTGCCTTTCCCATGCATGCCAAGTGCCCTTGTCTGTGAAGCCCTGAATGGCCTTTTTTTTGTTTCTAACTACAAATCTATCCCTATGTACATCAACAGAGTCTGTCAAACACTAATTATTTATCATTAGTCCTAGGTGCTTCATGTATGTCACATAATTAACCTATCAAATTAACAAGGAAGAGGAGTTGAAAAAACATGACATTTCAAGCTCCAAGTCTTCTCTACATAGCATGAAAATGGAAGGCAATTGAATTTACCATTTAGGTCTTCTGAGTTCAAAGATTTCCTGCATTTTATTAAGAAAAATATGTTTCCTTTGGGTCTCATTTATGGCAATATTTTAAATACAAGATTTTTCTTTTCTATGCAATTTTATCTAAGGGACATTAATGATTAAACTAAAAAAACAGAGTACTGCTCATTATCGTCACACTGCATGAGTTTGAGAGTGTGAGGTGTTTTTGTTAGACTTTTGACAAATAGTGTTTTTAGTTTTATTTCTGAGAGATGAGATTTAGGCAGGGGTGTTTAATTTCAGAACTGATTAGGACTGTGAATTGGTCATTTTGGGACTTGATTGCTAACAGCTGAGACATTATGGGACCTTCTGCAATTGAAAATTTGAAATGGCTGAGGGGAAACTGCTCCTAGTGATTAATAACACCTTTGCTCTATACTTCCTCCAGGCAACACGCTCTGAAAATAGAGTTTGGGAGGTGTGGGCTGTGCAGCTGCACTCAGCTGAGAGCAGGGGGTGGTGTGGTTCTCAGGCACCCACACAATGGGGAAGAAAATCTTTGCCAAAGATGTAAGAGATGCATCTCTCTAGCAAGGAAGCCGATGGCTGTCCATCTTGGGTACCCCTGTAGTTGTACTCACAAATCCCCCTCAGCCTCTTGCAAGTGGCCTCCCTCCTCTGAGTGACAGCTCCACAGCAGAACTTGGGAGATGACCAGGTAAGTGTGAGTATTCTCCTCTGATTGTTTTGGGTTGGTGTTTTTTTAATTCAAGAAAATAAAGTAGATACTTTTCAAACAAAGCTTCAGTTATTCTGAGGGAAATGCAGGAGCAAGCTGGGTGCATTTGACCCCTAGACCTGGTGATGCAAATATAGTGACTGGGCTTTATCTGATTTAACATAAGTGTCATGGTGAATGCTTCAGTGAGATTCCAGCTCCCCAGGGATGTTGATGAAAGAGAGGAAGTTTATCTTGTAGCAAATCCTGGTGCTACAGTTCCCCACCACAGGTGACAGAACCCAGGAGGGTGGCCAGCTTGTTATCCATCAGTCTACCTGTGGGTGCACAAACATGTCCTGAAATGCTTCTGGAGTTTCTTTCTAACAGTCCTTCACTCCAGTCTGACTGCAAGCAGACTGTGGCAAAAGCAGCAGCCTTGTCTCAAAAATAAGTGAGGCTGAAACTAAGAAACCTGCCAGTCTGAGACACTTGCTAAGGAAACATCCTGCTGGTGTCCCCTTGTCATCCCACACTGCTGGCGTGCCCTGGGACCAGTCTCTTCCCAGTACAAACACACCCTTCTGCCAGAGGGGAGCCCAAACCTGCACGTGTGAGGGGTGAGAGAGCTTCAATGCCGAGCTTGTCCTGGTACTGTGTCACATTAATCATCAGAGTTAATTGCAATATGTTGGTGACACACAAGTGCTGTGACACACAAGGAACTGGCCAAAGGACCCTACAAGGGCAAAGTCTGTCCTCAGTCAGAATTTCTCAGCCAAAAAACTTAAATAGAAGCAGGATCCACACACACCTGAAGATGTGGCTCAATAAAGGCCTAGACAATTCATTAGAAAATGAAGGTGTTCCCAATTACAGAGTTTGGTGTAAAACTCTTCCTTATAGAGCAGGAAGAGAAGAATTCAAGACCACACAAGTATTAAGCTCTGCAAACACAAGGATATGACAGGCAAGAGATGGCTCACCATGTCTGGGGTTTTGCACACAAAGCTGTATTCAAACATATGGAAAACGTCTTTTTTTTCTACTTGAAAAAAAACAAAATGTGAGCGAAGCATTGTGGATTTTTGTCTAGGGTTTCATTTTTGTTTCAGTGTTTTTATTTCCTCTAAGTGTGTTTGTACAAAGTTTCAGGCACAGATTCTCTAACTTTTTATTGAAGTCTTCACAAGTACTCTCTCTTCAACAATGTATCCAAACACATTTTGATGTGTAAAAGCTCATGAAGAGTGGTTAATGTGATAAAAGCAGAAGCTTGAAGCAATGACATCTAAAGAGAGTCTTTCTGAAGATCTTGAAATCAGATAGAATAAAGAGAAGGCTAAAATGACAAACATGTTTGATCTTACGTACTTAAACAGAAAATCATTTCTGAGCCCTGTCTTATCCTATAAAGGAGCTGATGAATGTCTCAGATTTAGATACATGTAACTATATTTGCTACTGAGAAAATTACATACTTGCCCTTTTGCACTAGTACTGTAGTTTGGCAGTTCATTGATTTAAAAACCCAAATCACCCACTTCATTCCTCCTCCCCTCTCTGCCCAAAAAAGTACTCAAGTGGAAAACAGAACCTGGCTTTCTTCTACAAGGGAGGAATTAATTTCCTTAAGGAAAAGCAATGAAATGCCTCCAAAAATGAAGTACTGAGATGATTTTGGGTCAAGTAGAGAGGCACAAGGCTCACAGAAGGCAGCTGTTGAGACAAGTGCAGTCACTGCAGTGGGGAAAGGGCAAGAAATAAGGGTGAGACAAGACAATTTCTGTGGCATTCAACCTGCAGACTGGGGGAAAATAGGAAGGAATTCTATGGTGTGAGCCCTAAACCTCTCATTTTTGTATTTAAGTCTAGAGCTCACAGATCAAGACAAGCAGAGAGCCTGGTAATGAGGAGGTAATGATGGTCATCCTTAAATTTACCACTGGACATGAATGGCACAGACAAGATGAGACCCAGAGCCTTTCCTGTAGAAAGACAGGCTGTGTTCACACAGAATTGAAGGAAACTGAACATTTGCTCTTATTTGAAATACTTCTTCCTCCAAGCCCAGAAGACATGTAAAGCCTTTAATTTTTTCTTTATTTTAATTTTTTTTCATAAGAAAACTTATTTTTCTTGTCTGCATTCAGGAGGTTCCTAGTCCAGCCTCTTCAGTTACAGAAAGCTCTTAGTATATAATGGCCCTGATTCAGTAAATAATTTAAATAGTTGTTTTATTGTAAGTGCACCATGATATATACAACTCTGGGTTCCACATCCAGGGACAAGGTGGCCTTGGACCATTTAAAACTAAATAGTGGTGCATTAGAAAAAATAATCTCTCTTAAAAGATGCTCTGGTAAAAGTTCCTTCATGCTCTGAGGCAGTGCAGAGAGCATTGCAGAAGGCTGGGTGTGCAGTCTGTAGCTCCTGGCACAGGGCAGCCGAGCTGGTGCTCCCTGGCCCTTGCCCCTCTCCCAGAGGAGCTGCCCAGCTCTCACCTCTGCACAAGGACCTGTGGTTCAGCTTTGCTTTGCTGCTGCTGGCTCTGCCCAAAGCCAAGGACAGAGTCCACCTCCACGTGTTCTCGTAAGCGAGTCACTGACCTAAGCACAATGGATCTGCATAAACAAAAGCTTGAATTTCATGCAATAGACACTGATAAAAAAGAGTAAGGAGAAAGCGTTTGCTCTAGCTCAATGAAGGCTGAGGCCACCTCAGCCACAGTGCAAGGGCTCCAGTCTGCAGAGAGCAGCAGTTTGAACACTATTTGAGAGATGCTCTAATTCCTTATGAACCCACATCTCTGATATTACACTGAAGTTACACTTGAATGTACAATATTTGCATTCCACTTGCTAATTCATGTTGCTTATTCTCTCTAATCTTGACATCACAGCACAAATCCTTTTCATGCTCTATTTCCCGTGCAGTGCAGCTTCCTTGGTTTGTAAGCAACATTATTTTCCCCATTAAAGTTAATTTTTGTAGTAGACTATGGACTGGGTTTAACTTTCTCTCACACCACCCACTTTCCAGGAGTAGCCACAAAAACAAGAGCCAAAGGAATTTTTATGAGTTACTGAAAAGGTACTACTAAATTCTTCTCTTCTTTTTCTTAGCTGGTGAGAGTTGTTATAGCCACAGGATTGCAGATAAAACAACTTCTGAGCAGTAGACAATGAAAGTAGACATAATGCACCACATTAGAATGTGAGCATACCAAGGAATCCGCTGAGGAAAAGGAGAGAGACCAGCTGCTGAAGGCAGCCACACTCCATGGATAAAATCAATGTAGAGGAAGTAAACACGAATCCTGAAGGTGATCTGTGAGCAAAAGGAAGGTCCATGAGGAAAACAGAATGGGTCTATGGAGGACCATGAAGGGTGGCACAGATTTTGCAAGGTACTTTTCAATATGTGTGGTGTCCTCAAAAAAAAGTCTTGTAATCCCTCAGACTTTGCTGGTTTCATGACCCTTCATGTAGCTGCAGTGCAGGCCCATTTTTTTCCAAACAAAACCAAATGTACCGAACCTAAATCAGCACATCTGTCTCAGTAAAAAGCTGTCAGCTGACCCTGATGAATGCTGACCTGCAGTGTGTGTTTGTTTTCTGTGATATCTGCAACATCACATCAGAACTGGTAGATCTTAGCTTGTCCTGGCATAAGCTCTGGTTTGGCACCCAGAGAAAGTCATGCTGAGTCAAGGCTCATTCACTAGTTTTATATTTGCTGACTTTGCACTAAGAAATTATTTCAGGATTCCTCTCCTAGTTCTATAGCTGGGAACACAGGATACACAACCTGCAACATGCTGTAGAACACACAGTTCTGTGCCCTGTGGTACAATTTAGACCATTGGTGAAGACAAATCTTCCCAAGCTGAATTTTTGCTGCTGCTCTCTGACATCCTTCTGTGCTGGGGTATGAGTCATGTAACAGTGATTTTCAACAGATATCAACAAAAGTGACCTCAGATTCAGCAGCCCCACAGCTATTTAAATTATGCCTTGTCAGTGAGCATAGGCACATGCAATGGTAATTTCCATATATTCACTTTTATACCTTCAGTGTTTGCTTTCTGCTCATACAGGAAACAAGTATGGGTTTTCCTTTTAGCTGTGGGGCAAAAGGTTTTATTTCTCTTCTATTTCCTTATGAAGGAATCCTTCTAAACATGTAATGAGACAGCAGCAATGCATTTTTTTATGGCTTCTAATGAAAGACTTTTCATTAACTTTACTCTTTGTGGCATGCAGGGAAAGCAAATACCCAGTGTTGTTGTTCAGGCCCACTTTAGAGTATATCCTTAAAGGTTGCTACGTGGTTAGAGCTCATGAGCTTTAACAGCAGCACATGCTTTAAATGGCTGCTCATTGCTTCTGTCTTGTCTCTTGAGTGCTCAGAAGTGGTTCAGACTATGGCACAACAGAAACTGCTTCTGGTTTGTGTCTGAATTCCTGCAGATTCCTGCTGTGGTCAGTGGAGGTGCTCCTCAAGGAGCAGAGGTTGTATCTGTAACCTCTCAACACATGATACCAGGTCTGAAGTATCTCTTTACCTCTCCACCTGTCAAGGGAAAGGTAAAGGGCCCTGGTGCTAGGCTGGGACTCAGCTGCACAAACGTCACTCCAGACATTCCTTCAGCTGCCATTTCAGACAAGCACAGCCCTGTCACAAGTCCTGTGATCCATCCACTGGCCTGTTCTGGAGGGCTCTGTGTTTTGGGCTACTGAAGTTCAACTTTCAGGCCTTTGTACTGAGTTTCTGGCTCAAGTCCATCTGAGACTCGCAGCAAATCTCTTGATTCCTCTGCAAGACACAGATAATGATCCTTTCTATGTAAACAGCAGGAGGCTCAGAGAAGAGCAGGAACTTCTCCATGTACATCTGGATCCCAGCACAGCAGGACCTCAGGCTCTGACAGTTCTTTCCTCTCTCCCTCCAAGCTGTCCTCATACTCTGGCCAACAGAGCAGCCTGGAGGCATTTCTGGTAATTCTGCTTTAGGCTAAGAAACGTACACCATTCTGGGCCAAGTTATTTTCTGTTGCATGCTGTGGTTGTTGCCTGCCCCTGGCAGCAAGGTTAGTGTTCATTCAGAGCTTATACAGAGGGTTTTCTCAAAATTGCCAAACTTCCCATTTCTTCACATCTTGTTCTCTGAGGTACCACCATCTATAGTAGACAGCCATGGGTTTTCTCTTCTGGAAAAAGGTGATGGGTTAAATTGTCCCACTCCCTGGACTGAAACACTTTCTGCACAATGGTGAGCTGCAGATGGTTTTGTCTCACTTGACTTCAGTATTGTATCCTGACTCATGGAAGAACATTCAAAGAATACCTCTCATCAATGCCCTGAAAAGATAACTACACTAATTTTCCCTTTTTACCTTTCTGTCACTAATTCAGAATTATAAAATGCACAATTATACTGCACAGATTTCCATTCTTTCCTGCGCAGCACTTAAAACGTTTTGTTATCTTACCAAAAGATTTTTTTCAATATTTATAGTCTAGATGCTTTTTATGTGTCTTGGACTCCATAGATTCTCCAATAATTCCTTTCAGGAGTCCTTATTTCTGAAACTACCTTTGTGTGATTTCATTTCACACTGTTCTCCAGAGTGCATCTTCACATCTTCCACATCTTCACACAGTTGTCAGCTTTTCTTTTTTTTTTTTTTTAATTTTATTCTTACCAACAGCAGTGCTTTGAATTTAACAATCTCAGATTGTAGTTTACTGGGGAGCACACAATAAGCTGCAGCCAAGCCATTAGAATACTCTGGACAAGTTGTGTTTTCTGTCAGGTTTCCTTGCAATCTTGTGGGAAGGAGGGTCAATGTGACACAAGTGTGAAGAGTTGGGACAAAAAGGGCATTTTGGGGGCTTCAGTCTGCAGGATGTAGGGCTTTGTGCTTTTTAAATCACTGAGCTGTAGCCAGTCCAGGACAGATGATCTCCTGAAGAGCATTCCATTTAAAAAATGAGCTGGAAAATCATGGTCTAGCATAAGGTTAAACCGTTCTACTGAAAATGGACAAATGCAAATGTATCTGCCAGGTTTGGCTGACAATCCTGAGCAATAACCCAGGGAGCTGGATGCCTTGAACTCAGGCACAGACAGGCCAGTGTATGGAGGCTTTTGGGGTTGTAATGGTAGAGCAGATACAAATGAAGGGTTATTCTCTTCTGCTTCTTCCTGTAAAAAGAAACCAATGCAGGAGATGAGTTATCCCCTAAATCTCATTACCATGGACAAATTGAAGGTCAGGAAATCTGGCTGCTCCTGCCAGTGGGGCTGTGAGCTGCAGCACTGCATGGAGCAGGCAGAGCCTGCCTGGGGGTGTGAGGGCTTTGCTGACCCTCGGGAGGGATTCCCTGCACCCCTCTGTGCTGGGAACAGAATTTTCATGGTAATGTCTGTAGTTTACAATTTAGCACAAGTCCTGTTAAAGCACAAAAGCAGTGTGTGATAGCCCAGAAACACTGTGCACAGCAACTTTGGGTGTTTATTTATGAAAACAATACAGTGTGGTTCCAAGGGAACTGATCAAGTTGCATAAAAGATTTAGGAGTCCATTCTGTAGCTGTAATAATGCTTTTAGCACTTCCTCAGATCCTTTCTTATATTCCAGCATAGCAGCTTGTGCTGGTTTATCTTTTGGACTATAAACCATTTTATGCCTTCAGTATTTTGGAAGTGATAGCATGATAAAACAGATTTAAGCCACAAAATAATACACACATTTTCTGTTTGGAAATGTGTTAAATCTGTTTTTGAGAAACTAACTGCTTGTGAAGCTATTAGCACAGTACTAGTAATACCCTCGAATATCACTCTAAAAGTGGTGGCAGGTTCTTGTTAACAAGTAATCCTGTTTTAATACAACTCTGTTGAAAAATTCATTATTGAAAAATCATGTTCAAGAAAAAGAAGTATTCCTCTCAGTTTAAGCAATTTTTAAAAATAATTTAATTAAAGAGTTCCTAAAGTTTTTATGAAATGAAAACCAAATATCTAGGGATAGCTCTTTGTCCATTCTTCTTTAAAAATATACCTAAACCAAGGTTTTTCTAACTGTTCAGCAGGTAAATATGCTAAAAGTAACAACTCCAATTCAACATTTAAAATAATAATAATAATAATGGATCAGGGTAATGCCATCCTGAGTTTGGATGAAGCATTAAAGACCTCATACACAACTCTAATCATTCCTTGCAGCTAGATTTCATATCTCCACAAGTTTCTTTAGGCACCCACCCTCTTTCTGAAGTTTCTCCTTCCAGAAAACCAATCTTAGGGGTTTAAATGTTTGCAGTAGATGAGGAAAGAAATTGTTTGTCTCAGATGCAGGCCCAAGCCCAAGAAATAGTACCAGCCTTGGTGTAATCCCTGTCCCCTTGCCCTTTGCTGGCAGCTTTCAGGTTTGTTACCACTGACCAGGCAGAGATTGGAGCTTTGGAACTAATGGGCATGGGCAGTCTCAAACCAGCAGAGCAGGCAGGGTTTGTTTGAGCACAGGCATGAGAAGTAGTCCCCTTCAGAAGATTTTTGGCTCTTTGTGGCCAAGGGTCCTTCTGGGCTGGGTTTGAAGACCAGTTGGGACATCATGGGGAAAGCAGTCCCAGCACAAGCCTCTTGTTCTTGGGGGAGCAGAAGGCAGGAGAGGAGGAAACTCAGGGAAAACTTTGAGAAACTGCTGCTCTGACCTGAGGATACAACCTCCCTTTTCTGTAGCTTGTCAGAGCAGGTTCTGGGGCAGGTGATGGGGACACTGGTGCAAGGAGGGTGGGAATGACCAGCCTCACCTCCACTGCAGGGCTGTCACAAGTGCAGGATGTGCCACACCAGGGCGAGGTCATTCCCAGCACACACCTGGTGAGCACAACAGCCTCCAGCTGGACTTACCTTTCCCTCCTGCCTCTGGGCCCTGCTTTCCCCCACCAGCTAAGGGAGGGAGCAGTGGGGAGCCACAGCCCAGTGCTTGCTTCCCCAGCAGCGGGGGCTTGTTCCAGCTACTGCCTGATGCAGCTCTGTGTTCTCACAGGAGCTGCTGCAGTCACCCAATGATTTTGCATGTAGAGCCAGCATCTGATCAGACTTTTAACCTGGAGGGGAAAGCAAAGGAAAATTCTGGTGAATTAAATTACCTTCTGCTGCATACAATCATCTGGCATAACACGGCTCAGCAATAACATTCATGCTGCCATTAATGGAAAACACTTCGCATCGCACTCCAGAGATTTTGTTGTTGTTTCCTTTGGTTAGGAAGTGATCCATTCAGATTGGAGCTGCCTGAACAAAGCCTAGGGGCTCAGACACCACCAGCAGCAGCTCTCTAAGTATCTCTGTCTCACTGTGTAATCTCTCACTGACTTGAAGGAAATGTGCCAATTGCTGCCGCTATAGGGCTCTGTTTGTAAAACACACGCTCTGCTGAGTGGCCCTATGGGGCAACATGATTTATTTGCTGATTTACCTCAAGTAAATCATGATAATACTTCAACAGAATTGTCTTGGCTTCAACAAAATGTATCATAGCATTTTTAAATAGAACGTTTAATCCACGCCTCGCTCCCTCAAGTCATGAAGTAAAGAATTAAAAACATGACTATGTACTATGTGGGTAGAAGTCAGAAAATTCTTGTGAAATACTTGTGGGGGAAAGTGAGGCATTTTCTAGATCCCTGAAGATAACTCAGGGTTTCCAAATAAGAGAAATTAAAGCTTGCCTTGGAAACTTTTGGTCATCTTGAAAAGCAAACTGAAACATACATAATAAAAATGGTAATAATAATGTCAGAGGACCAGAATCAACATTTCATCTTATCATTATATAAAGACTGCTTCCATCAAGCTGACAGGTGCCTGTACACCTCTGAGGTAAAGCTGGTTGTAGTGTGACAGCAGAATGGTGACACCTGACTGACAGGTGGCAGAATTGGAAGGCAATTTGGATCCAGCTGGAGGAGCAAGCTGGGCTTCCAGAGGCTGGAGTCTGGTGCATGTGGAATTACATTATCTGAGATGAAACACTATTTTATATCCTTGGTCCCTAAAATGTTTAAAGGATAATTTTACCCCTGGCTGAATGAGACTACCCCTTGAGCCATTTTATTAATATTTCTTTATTGTTTAATGATAGCTTGCATAGCTTAAGGCTGTCTGCTCTGTTACAATTAGCAAGCACACTTTGTGATAGAAAAAGTCATCTGCTTTTCTCACTGGAATCATTCACAAACCAAGAAGGGGTGCTGCAGCCAGCCCTTAATTGAATTTTGTGACATTCTGAATGATAATGCATGGGTCTCCTCTCCAAATCAGGAATGAGGAATTATTACACAGAAGGATAAACAGGATAAAAATGAAAATGAATGCTCTTAGAAAACAGATCAAGCACTTCTGCAAATCTGTTTTCTGTTCATGGACTCATAGGTTCGAAGTCTCTGTTATTGAACCCAGACCCATCAAAGATGGTCATTCCCTAATTCCATGCCTGTTTTACTCCTAGTAAAAGACCATGAGGTGGCATAGAGCATTAAAAGCATTATTTTAAATAGTGTGGTAAATAGACTGAGCTTATTAACTTCGGTATAAACCAGGAACATAGAAGGTGGATTATGGAGGGGAAGGCTCATGTTTACAGATGTTTATCTAAGGTAATTAGACATTTGCTGGGGGGAAGGAGTGTAAACTGAAAGTATACGAGAAGAAAATTGATTTATTCTCTGAAACTGTCTGCCTTTTACAGTGAGATCTAAAAGTAGATCCTATCAAATTTGCTGTCATTTGCAACATTTAGAAATGAAAATGGCAATTACCAGCCTTCTTTACATGTCAAAGGTTGCTAGACAAGGTTGGCTCAGCATTTTCAAAACAAAGAGCATTCAGGTCTTTCAAATTCAGATCTTAGTCTTAATGGGACATCAGAGGAGCCTCTCATAAAATAAGCAGAAACAACACAGGCAATGCAATTTCTGGACAGGTCTTCCCTTGGCAATGTTATGAAAGATGAAGGCTGGGAGGTTTGCTCATTTTTCAGTGCAGAAACCTAAGGTTATCCATTTGGAAAACTTATTTTGTTGTTGTTTTTCCTAGGAAAAAACAAATAAAGGATTCAATGCAGAAATTTTCTGATGTAGATCTACTGTACTACTTACCACTTAGAATGTTACAAGAAGTCAGTATTAGCAACCCTGATGAGATTCAATGAGATATGACACACTATTCAGGATTTCAGTCTGTTTTCAAAGTAACTTGTTCTTAATAATTGATTTTTCTTTGTTAATTAGTTGTCTTCACTTTTAAGATTGGGAGCTATTAATTTCTTTTAAAAAAATTTACTTCTTAGAGTTTGTGGATGGAATAAGCCAAGGGAGCTCCAGGTGACCTGGGGAAATATTCTTTTTTCCCTTGGTCCCACACTGACTTACCTGTCTGAAACTGAGCTAACAAGTCAATTCTTTGAGAATTTTACCTTGTAGTGTCTTGTAACAGTAAATTTTACCTAAGTTTAGAAGACTACCCAAGAGCTTCTTCTCCTAGCTGAAAACAAGCACCAGCAAAACTTCAGAAAAAAAAAAAACGAGAGCTAACACCTGAAGAACTGTAATAAGAAAGTAATTTAATATCTTTAAATTAGAAAAACACTTTCACCTCATTAAAAAACATAAAATGGATGAAACATAGAGGATTACCCCAGCTAAAAGATTTGGAATCTGTGTGAAATGCTATGTAAAAAAAGTTGGAGAGGCTTTTGCTTTTCCCATAAAAGCTATTTTGGTACACACCTGATGACTCAGGAGTCTGTGGGAATGCAGGAGCAGCTGATTCCCTCCTAGGTCCCAAAGACCCAGGTCTGTGGTATCTTTATTTTTACCATTTACAGTCCTGCATATGTGTCTTTGATCCCTATGTCTGAGACCACTGAAATGGGAAGGGCACTTTTACCCTATCCATAATCTGCTCTATATACAACAGTCTGGCACATCTGCAAAAGTGAAGATGCTGTCAAAATACAAGTTTCTCCCATGTAATGTAGAATTTGAAGCCAAATGCTTACATAGGAAGCAATGACTTGTACTGTTGCAATTTCATCCTGTAGAAGGCTTGTCCTGAACAGGATTTTGATCCTTCCTGGGGCTTGTTAAGCATCTGCTTGGTTTTTCCATTAACAAACCTCACCACCTAAAACCTTGTGTTTGGCCAAAGGTTGTCTAGGAACTGATTTGAGACAAGACAAGGCTGAGTCTGATCTGCACTGATTGTTCGGTAAGCTCAACAGAGAGATGCTCCTACACAGCTCACTGTTCATAGTATGAGCACTGTCTGCAACAAACATGTCTGAAAACCAGGCTGTGAACTAAATTTAAAAACCTTAAAAGTGCTGGGACCTGCCCAAAGAAAAAAGACCACTTGTTTTGAAGAGGGTCATGGGGCCACAGAAACCCAGCCCTGCCAGCAAATCCTGGGGAATGGGGGGAACTCCTTCTAGCCTGGTACAGGGGTAAAAAAATTTGTTTGAAGGCCAAACAATCAAAGGTCCTGAGATTTGGGAAATTCCAAGCACTTGTATTGTCCCAGGACTTACTGTGCCCTGCTCTAAACCCTGGGATAAAGCAAGGACTGTTGGTACCAGTGCCCATCCTCACACAGGCAAAGGCAGGAAACTTTGATTCAGGGCATGTTTACACTAATCTGAGAGATTTATTTTTCTCTCCCTCTTTTGTCATCCTATTCTTAGACAAAATGAGAGTGGTCATATTAAATAATATCAGTACAAAAACATTTCAGAATTAACTGGAATTTATCTTTCTTTTTCCTCCTTTAAAAGAACCACTATCAAGTCCTCACCCCATGTAAACATGTTTGAGTGTCTTCATAATCATAAGGAAAATTACTTTGGCCCATCAAGAGAGTATCAGCTTTGCATTAGCACTTTGGCTTGAACACAAAATGATCTTTTTACATTCTATGGATCCATCTCTCTAGAATTAATCATCCATTCAGCTGGTAGTTTATTCAAACATAAACACACAAACAAGGTGCAGTAAGAGTGTTTTCAGGATCCAAATATTTGCTTTCTACCTCTTTAAACCACCTACCCGCCACAAGGGTGAAAGTTGCCAAGTGGCAGCTGAAAGCAACATTTTTGTCTCAAATTAGTCTTATCTGAAGCTATTTTTAAATGCTTGCTGCCTGTGAAATGGTGCTGCTGGGACAGAGTGTAACACCAGAGGGCAAACGAGGTCACTGCACACCAGCTCCTGGGGCATGTCTGGCTTGTGGATGAGTTGGACTGAGGTTACGAGCTCCCATTCTCCCGGTGAGATTCCATGTCCTGCTGTAGGCAGATCACATTTGCGGAGCTAAGAGCTGCTCCTGTGCCCTGAGCTCTCACCCTGGGGTACCGTGGGGAGCCCCTCAGGATCACTCACTCAGCATCACCTTCACCCTGGAGAAGCACTGTGTGCCCTCGGGGGTCTGCCCCAGGGGCAGGGACTGGGGGAGCTTTCATTTCTCTCACCTTGGGAGAAATGTGTTTAGTGCTTATCACTGCGAGTCACTGTGGGCTGGGCCAAGGGTGCCCAGAACACCACCACGTGTGAGAGTTCAGGCACCAAAGGAAAAGGTTCCTTCTGGAGGCAGAGGCCAATTCATTAGTGAAGTATTTATGCTACAGCTCCCTGGGAGTTCCAGGAGGAGAGGGGGAACTCTCCAACATGAGAATTGACAAAAGCAATGCACAGACCTGAGCTAATCCTGGTTTGGGAGTTGGGTGTTGGTGGGTTTGCACAGGGTTGAGCATGAGAATCATTCCCAGTGGGGCCTGATGAGTCTTGACTTCACATTTGTCCTTAGAAGGTCTAGAAAGCTTCCCTGGAAGTATTCCCAGTGAAAGGTGATGGAGGTGACTGACTTGTCCAGCTTGTTTTTCAAGGTGGTGAATCCTCGTGGGGCTATGTTATAAAAGGAGCCTGGCCAAGGGAAGAGAGCACATACCCTTCACTGGCATGCTCAAAATTAAGAGCCTTGAATGTTACAGTTGTGAACGACTTCCCCAGCACTCAGATAATTTCTATGACTAAGTAAAAGCATTTCTAAAAACAGAATTTGTCCGAAAGGAGGAAAACAAAGTAAAGTATCCCCAAATGCCTGCTTGAGGTCTGCTTTCTCTGCTACAGCACTGGCTTGCAGTTGACATAGGGTTAAACAAATAGCAAGCTTTATTCTGTGCTGCAGATTTGTTTCAGAGCTGGGCATTTTTAAAGTGCAGAATGACTCAGAACTGTAGTAGACTGACTATTCTGTAACTAATGTAATAGTTGTAAAACTTCCTTGTCAGAACCAGGATCTACAAGGTAATTGCTGCTCAGCATTGCTTAGCATATCACATTTGTGACCCATTTATTATCATTTCATCTGGCAACAAAGAAAGTAAGGGTGGTCACAAACTCAACTTTCTTTATGACCCCAGAAGTGAATCAGCACAAAATCCACAGGTATTCCTGCTGGGGTTGCTTTTGGGACTATCTGGAGAGCCTGCAATGCTATTCATATTCTTTGGAAAATGAAACAGGACTGTTGCTATGAAATGGAAAGTTCTCCTACATGAGCTTCCTATTTGTGTTCATAGGAGAGCAGTTCAGACACAACTGGCCACAGGCAGATAAGGCACTGACACGCAGAAGCTGTAGGTCAGACATTGCCACCTAATTAATACCTTGATTAACACCATTAGCACAATGAGAAAGGTTTATCATAGAACTGAGCATCCAACTTTAGGTCCAAATCTGCTAAATTGAAGGCTACTTACTCAAAGCCAAATTTTTTTTTTCTTCAGGTCCTCAGATGAGCTTGTGTTAGGCTGATGTGTGCATAACTGACAATTGTAGGAAATATCATATGCTCCCAAACAGCACTACTGTACAAAGGGAAATTAGGATAGAACAGTATAATTTTGGTTGGAAAGGACCAATATCAATCACCTAGTCCCAACACCTGACCACTTCAGGCTGACCAAAACAAGGTCCAGCACGCAGAAAACAAACCTCTCTCCCTTGTCTTGCTGCACACCTGAGAGCTCCCACTCTCTGCACACCTGGCCCAGGGTACCTCTGACTTGTGGGGGCTGCTGGTGTGGCCTCTTCCCAGAACTGGGCTTCCCCAAGCTGGCTCATCTCATGAGCAACATTAGAGAGAAGCTTCTCTGAGAGGAACGGGATTCATTCCTCTTTCCCAGCCTCCTCTCCACCCTTAGTTGTGAGAACTTAAACAATTAAATCTATTCAGCTTTCAATTCTCAGTTCATCCACGTTTCTGAATGTGTGGATAGTTTCTCTGAGGAAAGCTTAAGAAAGCTTGAGAACAACTTAAATAGTCTTATTTATTGCAGAGTTCCCAAAGGTTGCCAAATTTAAACTGAATTCCTGTTTGGAAAGGAAATGAAAATAGAGAGGAAGGGGTTTGGTAGAATCAGAGGGTTTTTAATTAGTTTGTGGTGGAGACAGTGGAATTAAGTGCTGCAATATCCCAGTGCCTCTATGCACATTGTTCTCTCCAGGGTCAGCTCTGTGAATCTGCTGAGTGACAGAGGGAAAAGGCAACTTTATTGCTTCCCTCTCCCACATTTAGTCTCAAACCAGTACACAGCAGCTGAACTCTTTCACCTCTCCCTCTTGCTGGCTTTACAAGATCTCTATCCCAGCACAGAAGGGAAATGACACTTGAGTTGTGTTTGTCTCTCACTTCTGGACTCCTGGAGTGGTGCTGTGGCTGCCAGGCCAGGCTGCTCTGGTTTGTTGAGTATTTAACTCAGCCATGACCTACTCAAGCTTTTGTATAAGAGAAACCACCTGGACCACAGCAGCTTCTCTGTATTCTGCCCTGCCAGCCAGCTGGATGTGGCTCTTGCAGCACTGGCTGCAGGGCTGGACACAGCAGCTGCTTCTTTTCCTCTAATGAAATGTGGAACAAATTTGTAGCATTTGCTCTCCACATACTGCACTTGCACAGAGAATGGGCTAAAGAACATTAATCTGATGTCAAACTTTCCATCACCTTAATGCCAAGCATTTAAAAAAAATTATTTGACCTGGTTCTTGAATAGGAGAATCAAGTAGTGTCGTGTAGGTTAATATGTGAAAAGAATATTCAATTAAAAAAACTTTGTAGCCACACACTCCTTCCTTACAATCTCATACATGTATCATGCTGTGCATGCTGCTAATTCAAAAGGCTGATATGGTCACAGACAGCCTAGCTTCCAGGATTTACCATTCAAACACACTTGAAGTGGCATGAAAAATGCAATAAAATAATTCTTTTGGACTAGTTTAGAGAGAGGTATTCCCAAAAGACAGAATCCTGGCTTCCAGCCACATAAAGCTTACTTTGTCAATAACACAGTGAAGGAAGGCATGAATGAATTTTATTTCATTGGACAAGTGACTTGGAATACAGATAAGGCAGGGTGAGCATATAAACCTTTAAATAAATGTTTTAGCACTATCTGGAAGGGAGGAATGCAATTGATTCCAATCTTTTCTGACAGAAAATCAGTTCCTCTAAAGCTCTTGGGGCAACAAACACTAACTAAAAGTGTCTGTTACTAATAAAATCTTTAAGTACAACAAAACAAGATGTTGCCCTTTGCAATTAATAAGCTACAATTAATGCAAATTATTACTCTGTAGTTTAATTGAAATATTAAACTGTGATATTAGGTCTTTGTTTTACTATGATTTTAAGAGCCATGTAACTTTGAAGAGGGATCTTTAAAGAGCTCAAGAAAAACCCAGCAGAGCAATAGCTGACAAAGCCCCTGACAAAACACAGTGTAAACAGCAGCAGTAGGAATTCAAAACACTCTGTGCTGGGTTTCTCTCTAATGAGCACTGCCATGGTACCTGGAACTGCTACAAACTGCTGTTAATAGAAAACACTGATCTGTGATTATGCCCAACAACATTCTTTGTTCTGTTTTGTGGGAGTTACTTCTGACAAAGTTGTTTTGAGGAAAATTTTGACCTTTTCCTTCCTCTCTGCCGGGTTAACATGAGCCTTGTGATATTCTCTGCAGCAACACTACAAGCTGGAGCAGTAAAAACTGCTGTTATAATTCTGGTTTTGCTTTGCAAACACGTGTTATGTGTTGGAATGAAGGGGAGCATTTTGTGTTTTAGGAGAGCCACGATTGGAATTTCTATAAGGGAAATTCACTCAAAGTGGCAATTTCTTTATACTATAAATCTAACCCAAACCAGTACATGGAATTTGAGTTATATTTGCAAAACCACAGGTTGTTAAAATATACAAATCAAACAACATTATTATCTTGGGGACCTGAGGATGAATGCTATGGTTGGAAGAAGGGATCATACTCAGTCACAACATGAATTTCAAGTCAAATGGTAGCTCATTCTCACTGCCAACCCTATATGAGTTCGAAAGAGTCACTGTATTTTTAGTTTTAAATATTCTTTTCCTAATATCTTCCATAATGGAAACAAAAATTGCAGAATAGAAAAAAATGACTGGTGTTTCTTCAAAGTACATTCAGTAATGCTTTTAGCCTAAAATATGCAGTACCAGTAGTATTACTACAGTAGTAATCTGTTTATTAGTTGTTGGAAAACACTCTTTGCATTGAATTTGCTTTCAGGTTACTGCTGATTGAAATAGACCCCTTCAGATTAGGTTAGCTAATATGGTTAAAAAGAAACAAAAAAGGCACACTGCTCCAAGTACACGTGCTTACAACTGTTATTACCTAATAAAGAGCACTCAGGGCCTGTTTCTGTGCCTTTCCAGCCCATAAATCACAGAATTTCAGGATTCTAAATTATGCTTCCCATCTTAATTGTTCTTTTTGTTTTTATAAATAACAATTCAGTGTGACCAGGCTTTGGCACCATACACATGAAAAACACAAGTGGTGAGCTCAATATTTAGAAACAGAAAATTGTATCTCTATTTTCATATTTCTACAGTGAGAGAGGCAATAGAATCTATTTCATGATCTTGTTCCAGAACCAAAACTCCAGTACTTGGAGGAGCTTTTCTGAAGGGGCTGGCTTTCAGTTTTGCCAAAGAAAGCATTCAGCAACTGCATGGGGGGAAAAATATTCAAGGGTTAAACAATGGCCAACATTTTCCTTGCATCTGATGGATGAGTCTGTATGGTATTCTATACTTCTGCACTGCTGAACCCAAAATAATTGCATAAAATCACCAGGACTCAAGATGAATCTCAGAAATTTCTAAGAAATACATCTTAGAACTCTTAACACCAGCAGAGGGTGGGACATAGGAACACAGCCCTTTGCACTGCCCTCTCTGAACTGCTTATTTCTGGCAACAGGTTCCATATATGTGTGTGTGTTTGTATATATATAAACATATATATATACCTGTTTCCTTTTTTTAAAGAAATTTCTGGTTTTGAATGACACTAAAAAGTACGAGTTTACATTTTGCTATGAGAAGAACTGATAGTAAGATGTGTAAACAAAACATTCTTGTCCTTAGGAAGCACTTTTAATCAAGACTTTTAACATTCCATCAACATGGGCAGAATTTCCTGCCTTGTGACAAAGTGCTTCAAATTTTAGGTCCTGAAAATGTTTTTAGATAATTTCTTTCATATTTTCTGGCTCTATGGAAACCTTTCAAAAGTTTTACTTGATTTCAAAAAGAGAGAGGTGCCAAACTTCACTAATTTTCATCCAACTCTATTGACTGCAGATCCCATCAGCGGGCAGGGGAGTCTTTTGTTTTATACAAAGCTGTTCAACAAAGGAGTGATTCTACAGGCAGTGCTGACACTGTACATCTTTAAAATCTCTTACCTTCTAGGGTTTGGTTAAATAATGAGAGATTACTGATTGACATATCATGGAAAGCTTTCAATAGAATATTTTGACAAGTGTTTTCTTCTTCACCTGAAGGATACTTTTGTTAAAAATAATTTTTTTAATAAAGTTTTCCTTAGTGCTGAAGAGTAGGCTAGTTGTGCTTTGGTAAAGAGCTGGCTGAGACAAATGGCTGGGTGAAGGAGTAATCTCAAAGATGACTTTGATAAACAATTAAATTAAAAAATTATTGATTACTATAAGCCCATAAAAATGATACAACTTTCTCCATATGTCAAAACATACAATTCTTCTGAAGAGTTACAAAAACTCTTCTAAAGTGCTTTTAAGAATTTAAGTGCTCTATTAAAGAACTCCCTTAGTAGAAAAACATGCAACCTGGAACTCCAGGTTGGGGCGTGTGTTTGGCAACAGAAAGCAGCTCCTGTGAACTCTGGGGCTGTGGGCACTGCCAGCATGGGGTGTGCATGGGGTGTTCAGAGAGTGAGACAGGGAACACACTCAGGTAACCTCTGGTGCCACCAGACAGTGACCAGCGACCTGGCATGGCAGCAAAGAACTCCCCTGGGTGCAAGAGCCAAGGTAGTGTTGGATACATCCACTGGAGGCATCTTCCTGAACTTGATGTAGCAATTCTTTCATTTCACATCCTTGAGGTGCTGCTTCTGATTCCCTGTCATCTTCCTGTTCTGCTGAGCTCCTTTAGCAGCAAGGAAGCTTCTGATAATGATTTTTCCAAATATAGCCAGGTGAAATACTAAATTAATGCAAATCAAGTATTTGTGCATACACAGAGGGAGGGATTTGGTTTTGATCAACTGAAGCTTTTTTCAAATGTTAAGTCTCGAGACATTTCTGCTGACTTCATAAAATAATTAAAGCTTGTGGTGAGGGAGTTTTATTGTTTGAGGTTTTTTTACTAGCTGTATCAAATAATAAGGAAAAGCACCATTAAGATTTCAACACATCCAGTTGTGCATGTTTTCCTAACAACTAAGCCAAACTGCTACATTTCTTGTCAACAGGCAGTGATTTACGTGGATGACCCTGACTTGCTGCTCCTGTAAGTCTTTAAACAGCTCCACTTTCAGCTGCAACAGATTCCAGAAGTAAGTAATCAATCTTGAACAAGTTGTTTCACAAAAATGACTAGGTGATTTCAGAGCTGTGTTTTCCCCACAGTGAAAATATCAGGCTACTGCAGCAGCAAGCTGCTTGTCATTCCCCACTGCCTTCGTGGAGCCTGTGGGACACACAACTGCAGTCTGCAAGGGAATCACTTCGTGTCCCCTGGAGCTGGGGAATGGCACTAAATCAGCAGGCTCAGTGGTGCTGGGAGGAAGGATTCTCAGGACACAATCTGTTCCCTGGCAGATCGTTGGGGGTGATTTTAGTGTGTAATCCTGTGTGTAACACTGACACCCCTGGCGTGCGTCAAACACCCGGCTGAGCCAGCTCACAGCAAGCACTGCTCCCACTGCTCACCCTCCCTGCCCAGCAGAGCAAGCCAGGCTGAACTCCTGTCTAGAAGAGGGCAGTGGCACTGAATTCACCTTCAATTTACTCCAACACAGGGAGTAAAGCCAAATCCATGAGCAGTTTCACCACGTACAGAAGTACAGTGTTTGTGTCTGTCACACAGCCTTGGGCACACAGGTAGTGTTACCCAAACTGTTCTGTTCTCAGCACTGTGTGAAGCAATTGCACCTGGGAGGCACAGTTCTTACCTTGCTTCTACACCCACAGAATGGCCAGGGCTGGCACAGACATTCCCTCTGACTTTGTTGGCCTCTTCTTGTGTGCTGCCTCTTGCCAGGGATAAGGCCAAGGCTCTTCCACTCTTGTGCTCCAATGCAGGTGAACCCATTTCCTATTATTTAGCACACTCAAGAAAGGAAAAGGCAAATTAATACAATATAAAGAGAGGAAGGGAAGGAAAAAAAGTTGGCTGAGTGATCCTAAGCAAGCCAGTGGCTGCACAGTCCTCTGTCTTCTCTGCAGCACTGCCAGCAGTGGGTACTGCCTCTGATGTGGTTCATCTTGAAGGATGCAGCAGGACATGTCCTCCTAGAGAAATACTGTGCAGATGGATATAAGTCAGGATTTTCAGCATTTGAAATGAGCAAGGCAAGGTAATTTCTCTTCCTAACTCTGTCACTGACCCACTGTCAGGCTCCTGAGGTCACTTTAATGTGCTCCTAACCTGTGAATCCAGAAGTTCCTGCCCATCTCCTCCCAGAGCAGTATTAGCTCTTGGTAGGGAGCAGCTACTGTAAACACATTGACAATGAAAACTGTTGTTAATACTATGAAAAACAAGGTATGAAACACACAGCACTGCATTAAGGGTCAAATACAGCTTTAATTGAAAGATTTTGTTGTAATTCATCTTGCTTGGCTTTTCTTTCACATATAATAAGAAATTGAAACAATCCACCAGAATCATAGCAACAAACACAGCATAACTCTAAATCCTGACTAGATTTGCCTTTGTGGAGGGTGTGTGTGAGGAAGGGAACATATAAATCACACACTAGGTTAACACATTTGGGGCACTCGATACTAAATCACTGGGGTCTCATTTACTTCTAGTCTTAATTCCAGCATCTCCCCAAGAACCAAATAAATGTAAACCCTGGCTTAGCTGCTGTAAATTACTCTACCTGTTGCAAAGTCTTACAACAGAGTGTGAGTGTTATTCCAATACTGAAAGAGAAAAGTAATTATATACCTTTAGAATGAAAACTTCTTGTCATTTGAAAGCATTTCATTTTACTTGTTATTCTCTCATGAGTTGCTCTTACTACTGAAGATAGAGTTTAAATTGATATTAAATATAACTTTGTGTTTAGCAAAGTGACATCAAGGCATTAAGAAGAGACATTGCTGATGAAGAAAAATTCACCTAAAGGAAATAGGCTACAGATAAGAAATCTGTATTGGTTTTTTTTTGTATTTTTCTTGGTCAGCTGAACTGACTGTTTGAACAGGTTTCCTGTTTCAACGCCTCATCACATCATCAACATTAACTAACAAATATAAAGAGATCTTCTTTTCAAAGCCACACTCATTGGCTGACATTAGGATATTTTATTTTGTAACAGGAACAATTTTACAGTAAACATTAGGACATTAGCATACAGCTACTTTAATTTACAGAGGAAACTTGGAAGGATGCACAGCGTTTGACAGAGGTTTGGGACATTACTCTGCAACACTGCTCTGACAAAGGACAGGATACTGTGTGATTAAAATTAAAGCCTCAAAACACAGAATCCACATGTGTTACCACAGGAACAAAATGCTAGCAAGTTGAGGGTGTTTTGTAGGAAGTCATAATTTTTGTCTACCCTATCTGTTAAATTATTTAGGAAACCCCTGCATAATTTATTTCTTTCAACAAGACACTTCCACACACTGATAATGTTAAATGTAAGTGTGTGGATTTGGGGATTTTGTATGCCTGGTTTTTAAGGGAAAAAAATTTCAGTGTTTTTAAATAGGTAACTCTGCAGAAACCAACACTGAGCAGCAGCAAATAGTCTGAGCAGACAGCATTGCTTGTTTTCCAAAAGGGCTTTTTCATAACTTGAATGTGGTTATTGCAGCTACTTACGTTTTAAAATCAGATCTGGTAGCTCTCAAGACTTCAGAGTCCTTTGTGATTGACAGCAGAGAGCATATAAAATCTCCCTGAATGCATCTTTGCTTATTTTTGTCTAGGTAGAATTCAATGTTTGACACAGACATCAGTCCCAGAGCCACACTGCTAACCAGGCCTGCCCTGTGCTGAACTCACAAGAATACAGTTTTTCTTTTTCCTGATTACAACACAGAAAGCCACCCAATTATTTTAAAATATCAATATTCCTTGTTGCCTCCAGTTAAAGCTGGTAATGGGAAAAAGTTTTTCCCCAGAGTGGGGTCAGGCACTGAGCAGCATTCCTCAGGGAATGACTGGAGCTGTGTCAGGGAAGGTTTAGGCTGGACATCAGGAAAAGGGTGCTGGGCACTGCCCAGGCCCTCCAGGGAATGGGCACAGCCCCGAGGCTGCCAGAGCTCCAGCAGTGTTTGGATAATGCTCCCAGGGACAGGGTGGGCTCCTTGGGGTCCTGTGCAGGGCCCAGGGCTGGACTCAATAATTCTTGTGGGTCCCCTCTAGCTCAGGATAATCTATGGGTCTATGATCCCATGTTCTCCATCAGCAAGAAGCTGACTGCTTTACCCCATAGCCAACAATTAGCACTGATTAAACTCACCACCAGTTTACCAAGGCCAAAATGAAACTTCTGTTGAACTGCATGATGCAGGAAACTAGCCAGTGTCTGAGCAGATGTATTTTCAGATTTCTTCCAAGTGCAATCCTTCATGTCCTCTCCACAGGACTCAACTGTCACCCATAATAAAGACATTGCTCTCCTTCACATTTCCTGTGCTGTGACCTCCCTGACCCCATTGCCTTCCTCTGACACCGTGATCAGACCTTAAAACAGAATATTACTTATTGGAGTAAAGTGCTGCCCTTTCCTGTCCCTTTTGGGCACACACATATTCCCTGAGGCAGTTCTGAGAGCTAACTCAGCTGAGACTGAGTGTACCAAAAGCTCTTTGCTTCAGCCATGAAGAGGAGCACCAGAGCCCCAGGCTGGAAGGGAAGGGCAGGGCAGGACAACAGCAGCCTGGATTTTGATCAGCTTAACTCCTGACAGGATTAAATCCCAGCATCAAAAGGCACAAGCTGGTTCAACTTAAATGAGGATGACACTTTCTGTGAGCAATTCTGGGAATGACTTCACCATGCCCCCTCTCCTTTTCTGTGTGAAGGGGTCTCTCAGATCTCTGTCCTTCCTTTGCCAGGTTTGGGAATTAGCACCTTATTGAGAGGCCTGTTGGTGCCAATCAGCTACACCAGTGAGCTCTGCCCAAGCCAAGTGCAGGGCAGCCCTCTCGTGTCTTACTGTTCATGTGCAGCCAGAACAAAGCCTGGCATGGTGGGCTGGAGCCTGGCCCTTCCCTCTCCATCCTTTTGTCAGTATAGTGCCATCCTTGTATCTGATAACCTGGGCTCTCCACATCCTCCAGCTCTGCCAAATAACCCCATTGACAGATATCTCAGGAATTATCTCCCCAGTTCCAATTCCTTTGATGTAATATCTGACAGGAGATCCACTGGGCTGCTTGGATTAATCAAGACAGGAATATTTTTTTGCTGTGGTTGGATTTGAAACTTTCCAGAGAACTTTGTCCAAAGAAGTCAAGCAAAGAAATGTAGCTAAAATGTAAGAACATCCATGTGAGGGAGCAGTTGGGAGAGGCCGAAGATCACAATTTAGAACTAACCTTGTGTATAAATCCCAATTTAAACTCGGTTCTGATTTGGATCTGGCCAGAGCAGTTCAGCTGCTACACCTGTGCTTGAGTAGCAAGTATCAGAAGATTTGGGATTCAACACAAGTTTATACAATTTCAGCTCAGATTTGTGTCTTGCTGACACATCACTGACTGCACACACTGCAAAACAAGATCCACAGAGTGTGGTAGATGTAATGAGAATTAAGTGTGGGCAACTATAACCAAACACTGGTCACAGAGATTCAAGAGAAAACACTCAAACCATGAAGAAATATTCAGTGAAACACATGCAGTTTAAAAGCTATACTTTCATTTAGAAATTACTTTATATGTTCCATTTTCATTAGATGCTCATCTTTCCTCTTTACTGTAAAACTTGGACAAATGACTGTAGAATAAAATGGGTTCTCTTTAAAAAGAGCACCCCTGAGGGCTGAATTTACAGCTGCCTTTTCTCAGGTTGCCACTAAAACATTTTTATCCTCCTAAACCTAATCTTGCCCTCTTCAGTGAAGAGAACTAAGGGAAGCAAAGGCAACACCCCTCCTCTGGCTCAGGTGTGGCTCCATGCAGCCACTGGAAACGCAGGGAGTGCCAGTGGCACAGCACCCCTCTCCCCTCACAGGGGTGCCCAGCCCTCTCGTTTGAGGAGTTAATTCGGTGAGGTTAAATGACACTGTTTTTCTGACTAGATTTCCTCACCCCCAGCTGGAGCTCTTCAGGGTTCCCAGGTAGGGCAAGGAGCACTCTTGCAGCCTTGTTTTCACACATGCCACAAAAGGGATTGCATTACCATCCCCCCCAGCCCCAATTACCAGGCTGTGAAAAGAACTCCAATTAAGTGGTTAGCCGTAATAGCATGGCAGCTCTTCAGGAAACTGCCTATCTAAATAGAGATGTAGGGAAGGCACTTTTCTCTCTAATAGTGATGCATTTTCAATTTATGCAATACAAAGTGCATTGGTCTGCAGTGTCCCTGGCTACTGATGATTAATAGCCCGTACACTGCAAGGGGCTACAAAGAAAAGTGCCAAGGGAAGCAGATGCAGCAGGTTTTATATTATCATGACTGCAACAAACTCATTCAATGGTGTCAGCTCTGACTGCAGGATTCTGATTATGAAATATGATGCGTGTTGAATTTAATGGCTTTCTCTGCCCTTCTGGTGAGTTCACTGCTTTCCAATGTCATTTTGTGTTCTCATCTGAGTGGTAATAAAAGGAATATCATTGACTGTGCTAGCTCTGTAACCACTGTGTGTTTTACAATAAATTGTGTTTCAGGACCCTTCTACCCAGGAGAGTGTGCAGGGCCAGAAAGTAATATTCCCCAGTTCTCCAATATGAAGGGTTTCTCTGAGAGAACAGGAAATTATGCAGGACTGCCCTTCTCCTGAGGCATTCCTTATGTGAGCAGGACATCTCTTTTTCAAGTGGTTCTGTAGCAAAAAGGTCAGTTTGGACTACAAATAATACCCCGCAAAAAAAAAATATCCAAATAAACAGCTACTGTTATGAAGAAGAAATTATTATACCTTGATAACAAGAGCATAAAAGTTGTTCAAAATAAAATGTAAGTAAGGAACTTGGGCATACATCACACATGCAGGAATGTAAAGTCAGGGGAGACATCTAAAAAGGAGGTTTTTTATCCAGCAACTTGTTATTCTATCCAACCTGTCAGTGAGCTGAGGCTTACCTGCTGGAGAGCAGCCTTTCTGGAGAGCTGCAGGTGTAGCTAGGAAACCTCTAGTGACTGCAACAGGGTTCTCAAACAAAATAAGCCTCACCAAAAATACATTTTGCCACTATCAGTGTTGAAGAGTGCACACACCAGACTGCTCCACACTGCTGACCAACACTGTCCCAAAATGGGATGGCTCTGACCCAGCAGGTACAATGCAGATCTGTGAAGGGAGAAAAGACAGAACCTCAAAGCTGAGATATTTTGAATTACCTAGAAGAATTCCTGAGTTTCCATGCTCTCTGCCCACATACATCTCCTTCCTGCAACACCAGGGGCTCACTCAACACTCCCACAGCTGCACTGGTCAGGGGAAAGCAATGTAACAGACAACAGGAGAGAAATCTCTGATGAGATTCTTGGATAAATCCCCCTGTCCTATCTTTCCACTTGCAATCTGCTGCAGCCAGCAAGGAACACTGCAGCCACAGGTAGATTAGTGATGGAGTGAGCTGGAACACAAGTCCCATCGTGTAGACAGGGTGAGACACGAGCACATTGTTCCTCTTTCTCCCAGGAAAAGGCACAAATTGCAGTTTACTCATTTCTGCACTTCAGTTTCATGGCTGGCCAAATCTAGAGAGTAGCAGTGAAACAACAAGAGCTGCTTCTCACACTGAGCAAAGCCACATCCACAAAGTGCCTGAAACACAAAGGGTACTTTTCTTTTGTAAATGCACATTCCAAAGTTGCCCTGTGCAGTTTTCTTAACTACAGCCCTCTCTGATGGAGTATTGCTGTTTCTAGAAACATAAAAAATATTCTTTGAAGCACGAGGACAGAAAGTCATACCTGCACATTTTGGTTCTGAATCCAGGGCTGGGGCTTTATTTTTAAATTGATATAACCAAACTGCAGAGGTTGTTCCCAAGAATTTACAGTTAAGGTGGAAGCCTTCCTTTATAGAAGTAAATCTGTACATGTGTCTGCTTTTTGGAAGAGAAAGACCACCAACAAACCAGGACACAGTGCCACTGACACCATGGAGAGGTACAGCTGCATTCAGCCACTGCTGCCCAGCTGAATTCTCCCTTTAACTTGATGGGTTTGTATTCAGCAATTCAATTCCATTGCACACCACTTCATTTACTAGGTTTCATAAAGAACCTAAGAATGAAAGTTCCACTTTTAGGACAATCCAGAATGTTTTTAACCTTGTTTTTGTCTCTAGCTGAAATGTCACTGGTATTCTCAATGATATTTTATATATGAACACTTAAAAACCTTTGCCTAAAGGACAAATGAGACTTGTCTTTTGTCCTTTCAGGCTATACTTCATATATTTTCACATAAAAATGTATTGGAATAAGATTTAAAACTGTTATACATTTTATTGAACTCTACCTCCAGAGGGAGAAGAAAAGCATGTTAACATTTAACATGGTGGTTTTGTCTTTCTCCCTTTCCTCTGCTGTTTGCTGAAAAACTTGCAACAGTTGAAAGGTAGAAATGTCAGGCAGAAGTCTGTGATCTGCCTCAAAATTAAGTCATGTATTGCTGCAATACAACAGAGGCTTTGTCCTCTCTGGGATTCTCAGTCTCAGTAAAGAATAATCGAGCAGGGTAAGAATATTCCCAGATGAAGAGAATTTAGAGAACCAGGGCCCTGAGAGCATTCACCATCAGCTTGACAAGCTCGTGGTGGTGTTGCCTCCAACAGTCAGGACCTTGTCCTTTGGTTTACTCAGGAACTCCAGGACAATCTGGAGCCAGTCTCTGGCAGGGTGCAGTGCAGGGACACCACATCCAGCCCCTGCACCAGGGGCTGCAGGGACTCAGCTGCTGGCTGCTGCAGCAATGACACAGCCAGAAAGCTGAGTGAGAGTCTCACCCAAGGGCCTGCATCCTTCCCAGAGAGAACATCTCCAAGAGAACACCTTCCAGGCGCAGAGCCCTGCTTCCTTGGCTGTGTGGGAGTGCAGCAAGTGATATCAGCTCAGAGTGGTGATTTCAGCTCTTGTGATTTCAGCTCTATGCTGGAATCCCCAGGCCAATGCAGGAACGAGAGAGAGAGGAGTCTGTGTGGCAATTCCCCAGAGCTGGCTTTATGGTCAGTGCCTCTGGGAAAGGAGCCAGGGACAGAAAGCTCCTGGGGTCAGAGGCTGAGGCTGGGGTTTTACAGAAGCAACCAGGGGTTGAGTACAGGCTATCTGCATAGGGAAGCAAGGCATGTGGGGTTATGGACCACCAGGTCACTGTGAGCTTGAGGGGAGTTGTTTATCTTAGGGATTTCTCAGGCTGCCAACCTGATTCCTCCATGGGAGGGTGAGGTGCCCTCTGCAGAGGACTGATCATCCCCCACACAGCCACTGAGGCACAAGGCAAAGCTCCCCCAGGCTGCAACCCTCCCGTGTGCAGGGGCTGGTATCTGCTGGCTGTGAGCAGAGACACAGCAGGATCTGCCTCAGACCAGGCACAGACAGCTGGCACTGGGACAGCAGCCCTGGCAGAAACTGCATCCTGGAGTCTCCTCTGCACCACAGCTCAGGAAGGGCTTAAATTTAGATGTCTTCATGAACCGTGAGACTGATTCAGCACTGAGAGGGCCAGAGCATGCCAAATGCAATCCAAGATGTTCCTCCCAGGCCAGCAGAGACTCTGCACGGTGAAAATGAGCTCAGAAGGCCAAGGCAGAGAGTTTCAAGCAGGTGAAGAAAGGTTTAGTGTGACTGAGATGAAAGTTCTTTAGCAGCTGGGATGCTGTACAGACAGGGGGAAGGATGGAAGATGAGCTGCTCCCTGTGGCACCCAGTATCAGGCACATTCCTTATTTTCAATGTATTTCTTATGTTTGAAGCTGCAAATCTGGTCCTCAAATTCAACAAAGCCTTTAAGCACCTGCCTTTTTGTAATGACTTCAGTGGGGCCTTAGAGCAGCATGTTTGATTTAGAGTAGTCCAACACATTTACATTCAACTCTCAGACCACTCACCTCAGCATCACCACAGGGCACACTCCATGCTTACACCATTCCCTAAAATCCTGTCTGTGGAAGACCTGGTGATCCTGCACAGTTCATTCCTCAATCTGGAAGCTTTTTCCTACAATTAGCCAGGTTTGTTCTCAAGATCAGCATTTTGGGAGCTCCTGTATTTCCCCATCAGAAGCACAAAGGGAGGCTGGATTCCACCTGGAATGCCTGGTTGCCAGCAAGTGCTCATTAGTAACACCCAAAGCCTCCAGAGCCTTGCTGTTTGATTTATGAGAGACCGTGATGGTGAAATGCCAGACCACAAGGGTTTGCTTGCTAGTTGGGGCTGGGCAGAGTTTTGTACCAGTTATGCCTGTACAAGGGCATGTGCCAAGAATTGTTATTTTGTCATTTTTCCTTAAAGGCTGCACTGAAATACCCTTGTAAGGATACAGGAAGATCCTTTCATGCAATTCTTTAAAGTAAATTAATAACAAACCCAACAAAATTTCCTCCTTTTTTTGTCAACATTTTCTTCCAAAATTTTTTTGTCATGCTGTCTAGGAAAACATAGTTATGAAACATGACTGCTTTAGGAGCAGTTGTAGAATTGGCTCTTTACTTACACCATTCTGACATATTTAAATCTATTATTAGACTCTTTATAAAGCCACCCAGAGAGCAAAGTGTCAGTTTAACTGGGGAGGGAAAGGAGCCCCATGTTCAAGGAAGGCCCTGAGATCTTTCCCTGTGTCCTTGGGGGAGCAGGGAACAGAGCAGGCATTTTCTTCTTATTTCACACACCCCAGCCATGGCTGTTTTAAACCAAGCACCTCCTTGCTCTAAACCTGAGCTAGCAGGGCGGCCTCTCAGCCACAGGAGAAAGGATGTACAGGGCAGGGAAGATTAATATTCTTGGAGGTTTTCCTTAGTCTGCAGGAAGCCAGCACAAAGGCACTAATAACCTCTTCAAGCAGAGAACATTTCTCCTGGGGATAATAGCTCAAGGATAGAAAGAGAGAGCTTTTATACTATAAAAGAACATTATCTTTCTTGTATGAAAACTAACTGGTTTAGGCTCTTTAAGTGCAGAACTAAGCTACCTTAGTTTTACCTCTGCATTCGCACCTGTGTAAGGACAATTTTGAAATGTCAACAAAATATTTTTTGAGGAGTCTCTCTTATGCCTCCTCGTTTGCACTTGTTTCATAACATAGGAATAGGAATTAAAGGCCTTCACTACGGTTCAGGCAGCTTGCCAATACCTATTTTATAGCAATAAAATACGTACAAATTAAGGAATCTCATGTGGAAAATTCATTCAACAGCCTCAAAAGCCAAGTGAATGCTAATTACTTCAAACACAATGTGGTGGCAATCAGGCAAGATTGGATCATGCTTTTAAATGTATGTCTAAATTTTTAAGAACCAAGATAATTATGAATTATGAAAATAACTCAGACAATGTGACAGCAAATACAGTGTTTGTGGAGTAAGAAAGATCTTTAAGGAACAGAGAAGTTTTAATTCCAACACCTGCATAGGAATAATCAAGGGCAAATATGGGGCTGATATTTTATTTTCTTATTCCCAGACATCTTTTTATACTTTTGAGTGGCTCATGGGTGCCTTGAGGTATGGAGCAAGTGGAAGCATATACAATAAAATACAAGTTAAAAGGATTTCTCCTGCTTACTAAAAACAATGATAGTTCTTTCTAGCTCACGTTCACACACATTGCAGTGTAAAAGTAAATTTGCCTTCTTAGTTCTCTGTGTGTTTTCTTCAATCTGGAAAACAATCTCAATGCTCATCCACTTATGCAATGGCAGCTGAATAAACACAGTGGGTTCATTTCCCACAGGTAAAGCTGAACAGAACTTCTGGGATAATTAACCACCAGAACAGCACACCTCAGGGTATGGCTGAAATTCCATCTGTGAAATCCTTAGGTCTATACATTTTGCTACAAACATGCCAAACCACAAGCAGCTGTGAAGGGCTAGAAAACCTCTTGTATAATGCTGAGTGTCAAACTGGTTGACAACAATAATTTTATAGGTGAGCATGAAATCAAACACAGTATTAGGGGAGAAGGAGAGGAAAAGAAAGTTTTTCAAAGGACAGCTTGGCATCTGTCTCCCTTGGAAGACAAATTATGCCTGAGACTTTGAAAAATCTCTCAACAGATATCCAGCACTGTGGAGCCAACTGTGTATTCATTACATGCTCAAGGATTCAAGCTCTGTTTTGCTGTGGATTATATTGGAACATTTACAGGTTTCCCTTACTTGGACTTGCTTTGCCCAAAGACATGCTCAAGGACTGAAGAGAGAATCTGCCACAGTAGAAGCCTGTGACATTAAGAATGGCACAAAAGTCAGTAAAGGAAGAAAAAAGTTCATTTCATTCTAGAAGAGCTCAGGGACACTGGTGACATTTTCAACAGAACTACTCAAATTTTGGAACTCATTGCCACAAGATGCTGTGGGTGTAAAATAACAACTCAAAGAGGGACTGGACACACATCACAGAGAATAAATCCCTAAAAAACCTTACAGTGCTAACATAGCTTCTGGCTTAGGAGGGCTGTGCTCCTCTCCTGGCTCAGAGCTACAGAGACTTTTCTGGGGAGAGTTCTGGGGAGAGTTCCCTCAGTTCCAGCCCTGCAGGTCACCTCATTGCTGTAACTCCACTCAAGTCAGGGCACCCCAGGGAGGGATCCATCCCAGGAAATCACTTCCATCTACAAGAACTCTAAGCTAGCACTTGATTAATTTATCCAACTGTTGTGCACTGTAACTCAATTCCAGTGGATACAACCTATGGTGCAGGAGTTGCACCAATCCAGCTCAGCCAGAAGAGCAGTAGAGCCTCTATAAACTACTTGTTAAGGAAAAAACCCCTCTTAAATATAATTTTAAAATAGCTAAATATCTAGAGAGATTATCCTCCCCATCTCCAAGTTAGATGAAGTAAGAAAAGGTCTTTGACTATAACCACCAGCAGAAATTCCATGCATTCTGTTAGTTCCTGTTTTTATCAAAAATTGAACTCGACTCCATAAAAAGGTTAAGTAAAGCATGTGTCTGTATTTTCCTGACATGATTTGGTTTCACCAAAAATCAGCAAGATTAAAAAAACAACGTTGGATTGCCCAAAGCTATTTAAAAGATGCTTTCTTTAAAATTTCCAAAAGAAACCCAGTTTCAGAGTCACTAGCTCAGCCATCAGCACTACAGTTCCAGAGTGAATTTCCCACATGTCCCACACACAGCCAGGGTCAGGGGCCAGCAGAAGGCTGGGGAGTCACAACACACAGGCACAGCTACAGGCCAATGGCCCAACAGAATAAACCTTCCACAATCACTTGAGGATCTCTTTTTAAAACCCCAGGTTTTAAGACGTGTTTAAATCACGGCTGTGGCACAGCAGCCATTGCTGGTGGTTGATTTTCACTCTTCATGGATTCCTAGAGGGGAAATTTGTCCCACACGTGCCCTTGCCATTGCACTGCTGGCCCTGGAGCACAGCAGAGGTGCAGTGCGTGCCTGCACAGGGGGTGAGGCCAGCACGGGCAGGTGGCCCAGGTGACCTCAGGACGGCTCCATCGTGGCAGCAGCTCAGTGGCACTGCTGCCTCTGCCTGACCAGCCCTGGCCCCCAGGCTCTGTGCGTGTGCTGGGCAGTGCCACATCCCCGGTGGGGTTCGCACTGTGGGTGCACCCACCCGAACTGGGGGAACACCTTTTCCTCATCTCTGTCCAGCACACCAGCATCCAAAGCTGCTGAGAAAACATGACCTGGAAAGGGTAGAACTGCCTGACTAAAGCAATCCTGCCTGTAACAAATACCCACCCAATGCCTTCACAGTGGCAGTCATTTATTTGTCTTGCTACAAATCAAACAGGATAACCCGATTCCTCAGTGTAACTGGAGAGTGAATCGTTTTCTGGGGAGTTATTGTTACTAATTCCCAGGAAGCTTTGTTAACACTAGCAACGAGAACATGGCAAAGTCTGGCATCAATTAGAAAACACTTCATTGCCTCCCAAACCTCCCCATCTTCTGTGGCTGTAACCCAGCTGAGGCTGCCTGGGCTGTGTCACCAAAGGCAGAGCCCCAGCCCCGTGCCCAGAGCCACTCAGGGTCACTGAGGGTGACACAACAGCCGGCTCCAGAGGGGAGGGGGGAGCTCCCTGAGCCCTCCCTGCCCTCTCCGAGCTCCCGAGGAACCTGTGCACAGCTGGCCAGCAGCTGCGGCTGCTTCCTGGGCCTGCGCTGCTCTCCAGCGCAACAGCAGCGCTGCTTGAGCGGGGAACACAGCCTGCAGTGCTGCTGCCACACCCCGTGTCACACCCCGTGTCACACCCGGTGTCACACTCACTGTCACACTCACTGCCACACACAGTATCACACCCTGTGTCACATCCCGTGTCACACCCCGTGTCACACCCGGTGTCACACTCACTGTCACACTCACTGTCACACTCACTGTCACTCTCACTGTCACACTCACTGTCACACACAGTGTCACTCTCACTGACACACTCACTGCCATACTCACTGTCACACTCACTGTCACACTCTGTGCCACACTCACTGCCACACTCACTGTCACACCCTGTGTCACACTCCATGTCACACTCACTGTCACACACAGTGTCACACTCACTTCACTCTCACTGTCACACACGGTGTCACTCTCACTGTCACACTCTGTGCCACACTCACTGCCACACTCACTGCCACACTCACTGTCACACTCACTGCCACACTCGCTGTCACACACAGTGTCACACTCACTGTCACACTTTGTGTCACACTCACTGTCACTCTCACTGTCACACTCACTGTCACACACACTGTCACTCTCACTGTCACACTCAGTGCCACACTCTGTGCCACACTCTGTGTCACTCTCACTGTCACTCTCACTGTCACACTCACTGTCACTCTCACCGTCACTCCACACTCACCGTCACACTCCCTGTCACTCTCACTGTCACTCTCACTGTCACTCTCACTGTCACTCTCACTGTCACGCACACTGTCACACTCGGTGTCACTCTCTCTGTCACTCTCTCTGTCACACTCAGTCACTCTGTCCNTCTCACTGTCACACTCTCTGTCACACTCACTCTCACACTCCCTGTCACTCTCACTGTCACTCTCACTGTCACTCTCGGTGTCCCGGTGCCAGCACAGTGCCCGTGAGCCCCGCCCAGGCTGGCCGGTGCAGCTGGGTTGTCCCCAGCCGGGCTGAGGGGTGACAAGGACTGACAGCCCCACAAGGTCCCAGGACAAACCTGCCCTCCCGAAAGCTCCTGGCTTCCCCTGCTGAGGGCACATTCCCTGATCCTGCAGGCATTCCAGCACCTACAGCACCAACCTGTGGCATTTATGCTTTTTTAAGCTCACTGACGTTTTTAATATGGAATCTCTAGTTTTTCAAGTGCTCCTTCTCTAGGTTATGTCATGCAATGGACGCATTTTTTTCTCTTTTTTCTTGAAGTGAGGGAAAAACAAGCTTTTTAAATTATTTGAATACTTGAGAGAGGAAATACTTGTTGATATTTTTAAATTATATTTCCTTCTCTTTACTGTTAATAAAAGACCAGTTAAGGTCAGGTGTGGGAACTATAACATCTCCCCTTCATTCCTGCCTTTATTCTTTACAGACTTTTCTGCCCCTGGCAAAAACACCTACTGTGAAACAGGAAAGAAATGAATGTTCTGGCACAAAATTATAAATTTCAAAACTAAAAGAAGAAAATATTAGAAAGCATAATAACAAAAGTAGAAATGTGACAGAAGGTGAGCAGTGAGGAAAAAGAGGATAAACTGATTGCATCCATTTTCATAGAACAACAAATTTTCATAGAATATTTCACAGATTATTTTAAAAGAGTGGAAGATTGTGCTGTCTCAAAAATGAAAATGATTTAATGATGTTTAGCTGCTTCAAACTTGCAACATAAACTTCTTGTTTCTCACCTGCTACATTTTTTTCTGTACCTTCATACCTGGGCTATACATATCTTCTATCAGAATCCTCCTCCTATTGAAAAAGTAAGACATTTTCATTCTTGGAATCCTAATACTTTATAACAAGAAATTTAAACCAACCTTGTTTTTGAAAAAGTTCTGCACCTCTCATATCCCCCCAGCATTAAATCATAACTTGAATTCTTTTGCAGAACTGGCAACAGCAAATTCAATGTGACACCTCCTTTGTTTCAGGATTTTCTTTCCACACACAGTCACTGCTGAACCTGTTCCTGACACTGCCAAATAAATACTCTTTACTTACTGTAGAGTAACGAAAAAACAAACATAATGTTCAAGACATGATGTGAAAGGGACCACAAACACTTGTGAGACACTGGAAGTGGCAGATGATGCCTGGATTGTGGAACAAAAAATCCAAGGAGTTTGCAAGGGTAATTCCTGCTTCCCTGCTAACAGATGAAGACCCAATACGAGTTCTGATTTTCTAGGGGCCTCTGCATATGTGTGTGATTTCATTTAAAGAGCCTGGATTTTCACAGAATAGATACCAACATTGATTCTGCCTCCTTCAGGTTGAACATGGGGAAACGCTGACTGACAGAATCACCTGAGGGTAATAAATCTGCCAAATGTTTTGTTAAACAGCCATTCAGTCTGAAATGCACCCTGGCATTCTGGAATAACAATGGGCTACTGTAACGTGTGCTGCATTAATTATAGAGTTGACAAGAAAATTACCCTTCAAGCCAAGATTACTAAAAACTTTGCTAGGCTTTTTCCCCCCTCTGCTGTTAAATACAGTATTCAGTGTAGCTCTCCCAGAGGTTCTGCCCACCTCCCCCTGCAGAGTTAACCTGCATGGCAATGAAGGTCCAGGGTGATCTGCACTAATATGTCACTGAGAACATTGGTTGCATCCCCAAATTTTATTGTAGCCACTAAATGATAAATGATGAATATCAGCATTATAAATGGCCTTGGCTTTCCTCAGTGGAAGTTTTTCTGATAAACAGAATACAATGTTTCTTCAATGTGTGACTGGATTTACATCCTACAACAAGCATCCTTGTGGATCCCTGGCAGTCTGGCTGTGAAAAATCCCCCCACCTTGGCTTTCAAACACTCAGGTACTGGTGAGAGAGAAGGAACTCCAGTTTGGGAGGCAATGCAAAATTACCAATCCATTAGTATAAGGACACCACAGAAATGAAAATGCTCTTTTATGAGCAGTACATAATTTACGTCTTCTCCAGGCAAAAACTCTTCTCTGATGCCTCTGGCAGCTCCTGAAACTGCTGCAGCTCAGGGCTAAATCTGGACACCCTCAGCAAGACGTGCCCCAGCCCAAGCCACCTCACCTGTGTGTGCTACAGGTACCCACAGGCAGCAAAGCCTCTTTGGAACAGGTGAGTTCCTGTGGCACCCTGTGTGAAGGATGTAGAAACAGATCCCAAGGCCCTGCAGTGCTGTAAGTGCAATGGGAGGACTTTTCTCTGGTATAATTCCTTCCAGGGTGTTCTTTTATTCAGAAATTTTGGGATGTGAAAAATTCTGTGTATGAAAAAAATACTTCATCACAGTTGACTAATTCTTAATTTTATTACATTAACTTCCTAAATACAATTCCTAGTAACGCATTTGCTTTTTTGAATTAGAATCTCTCTCAACACCCAGCCCAATTCTCCAGTGAGTGTTCAGCATTCATGCACTACTGCTGATATGGAAAAGCATTTCTAGTATTGCCAAGACAGAAGTGCTTACTACCAAAGAAATGTTTCAAAACTGTACTAAAATATACTCTGTAGAGTTGACAGCGACGTGTTAGGACTAAAGAAAATATTACATGTGCCATAAGTTGAATTAAAACTCAAAGATAAGCATAAACCTGAACACTCAGCTTCCTACAATTTGAGGTAAAAGCATGACTTATAATCAAACACATCTGGAAAATGACACCGCTGAGATTTGTCACCCTGAGGAAGAGTCTGTAAGGACACATGTTTTTAACATAATGCCAAGCTTCCTTTAAACTGGGTACAGAGAAATTCCTGGGGTTTACAGCATAATTTTAAAAAGTCACATCTTTTATAGTCTTTCTTACTGTAGATTCCATAAACTTACTATTACAATAAATGAGCAGCCATCATGGATTAAAAGACCACTCTCGTTTCAACTCTCATAAACCACACTTTAGTAAACCCCATTACCTTGTAATTTATTCTAATATGGTATGTATTTCCTTTTAAAACCAATTTCTTTTCCTTAGGCATGTTTCAATGCCTTTTGGGTTAACTCTTGGATCAAAAGCCCACATAGCTCAAGCAAAAGCTTTCCATTTACCTCAACAAACTGTATCCTTTTCTTCTTTTCAGGAGTTGTGAGGAACCGGGTACCATAACAGCTTTTTCTTTCAAGGAAAGCTTCAGATGAAGCAACAGTGTGGACTGGATGCTTGAAGAAAGCAAATGAAATAACACATTGTGCTCTCCTGGTGACCACGAGGGACTGCAGCACCAAAGAGGAGACACTTCTGAGCAGCAGGATCAGTGAGCTAACATCAACAGAGGTGTCCCCTCAGAGCTGCTGACAATAACCTAATGTGGGCCAGGTTACAGCCCAGTTCTAGATGCCTTTGAACTTGGGGCAAGCACAGCCTGGATGTTACAGCTCAAGTCCTCTTGTAGAAGTCAAACCTGTCTGGTTTCTGTCCCAGCTGGAAAATGGCTTAAAACTCTTGTGATAACTGCACATTTCTGGAAGGAAAAGTTAAAAATTTCCCATATGAAAGTGCTCTGAGTGGAGAACTTCCACAGTGTGAGGTCTGGCTGATAGGAAGGAAATTTAGGAAGAGACAAAATGCAAAGGATGCATTATGGTTACATAAACAGCATGGAGAGAAAGGAGGCTTTGTGCAGGGTAAATCAGTGCCTGTGCAATACTGAAATATGAAACTCAAAGCCTCTAATTTCAAGTGTTTGACACCCTGTTCTCACCTCTCCCATCCCACTTCCAAAAGTGCATATCCACAGGCTGCACAGATGGAGCCCCACTTTATCAGCTCTTAGGCAGAGTTTGACATTGAAGAGTTCTAACTCTCAGGGCTGCCCTGGTTTAAATATATTTCCATCATCTGCAGATTTCTTTCTCCCCAAAGATAGGTATTACCCATTTTAGAGAAGGGAGCAGATTTCCTTTAATCTCTGTGCATCACCTCAACATTTCATAACATTTCATCAAGAGAACCAGCAGAGAATGGACCAAAGAACAGGCCTAAAGTCTTCCTCACAATTTTCACTTAACAATTTTTGCTTTATTGCCATCATCTTGATGACTGAGTGCCTTCCACAGGTACCAGAGGCAGCCACATTGCCTAGAGGCACTTGTCAAGTTCTGTCTGAAACTTCAGTACATTGTTTTTGCCATTGCTCCACTACAATTATCTGACCTGTCCAACAGGTCACTTGAACACTTGAGTCACAGCTTCATCAGACCTACAGCCTTGAGGATTCAGCTGTGACCACAGATTTCAAGCAGCAGCAACTGCCCAACACTCTGAAGCTGCTCAAATATTCACTTATAACCAGAGCCCAAACCACACAGCTCAGCCATAGAGCCACTGTGCTATGACTGCCCAACATGCTCTAGTGATGTCCAAAGAGTCTTGTCACAGATCTCTTCTTCAAGTAATCATTTGCTCTTCTTGTCAAAAACAAGGTAAAGAGATTGAAGTCTCTGTCTCTCTTTCCATTACATGATTTTCAAATGTTCCCTGTAACCCTTTCCCAAACACTCTCCAATTTGCCAGCATCCACGCATCAAACTTGGGCACACATCTCTACTACTCAAATAAGAGCACTTGGAAAATAACCAGCACAGTTCTATGGAGCAGTTTTCCATTTTATAGTTCTCATTGTGTTGGGCTGCACACACTCTCTTTGTCTGTCCTTCATTTGAAGTGGGCTTCCTTTGGTGGGAAGGAAAATAATGTAAATGCCTGCTTTCACATGTAGTTTAATTAGTGCTTGCAGTAGATACTGCACAATTTCATTATCTCTGCTTCCAAAATGAGGTGTTTTGAAGATTTTAATACTTGGGGACAAGAGAAGACATCAACATTAAAAAAAAATAAAAAACCACTGCTTACCTTGAGAAAAGAAATGAATGCCCTGTGATTCATTCCAAACCAGCCCACTGGTGGCATGGCTGAGCACTGGCAAAAGTCTCCAGGAGCTCCATTTTAAGAGGCAGAGGAAGCTGCATATGTTGGAGAGGAATTTTGGCTGTGATTATTTTGGAGATATCAGGTTACAAAATGGAAAATCTCTTTCCATCAGGCAGCATAATTCAAGCTGGCCATTACATCACAAAACTTCCAGGGATTACAGGCAATTTTAGAAGGCAACTGTGCAGCCATAAAACATCTGGCTGTATTTCACAGGGTGATCATTCACTTCCTGGGCCTCACTTCAGAGTTCTGCACGAGCAGCCCTGCTTCCTGGCAGATACTGCTGGGTCTCCAGAGCCCACATGATACTGTCCCCAATCAGAAATGCCACAGCAATCAAATCACCAGAGATATTTGTGCCAAGAATCACATAATTCACATTTTTCTTTCCCACAAAGCACATTTTCTAGGTCTCTTTCATGAGAATGCCCTCTGCACTGTCACTGCCAGAAGCAGCCAGGCTTGCTGTGGCTGAGCACAGCAGAGCCCAGGCTCACTGGCTGCCCTGGCATGAGCTTGAAATGCTTTAAGTGCATTAAATGCTTCACTCCACTCACTAGGATGGCTAAAAGGGTGCAAAAAAAAAAAAAAAAAAAGCAAAGCTTGCAGAAGGAGAGAAAGCACAAGAGGAGGTTATAACCAAGCAGTAATTTTAAAGAGCCACAGCAATCAGAGACAGCTGGAGTCTCCAGGTGCCATGTGGTCAGCACTAAAGCCTCTGTTCTTCCCTGTCTCAGACACAGCATTTTCACACTCTCCCAGTAATGCAGTAAATGAGCATTACACTCATTACATGAGTGCAACGGTGAAAAACAATGAAAGCAGCTTGGCATTTTTATAAGACAGTTCAAATAAAAACTAATGGTACATGTAATAATAATTCCAAGTGTATTTTGTTTCCGTTTATACCCAACTAAGAGACAATTTTTGGTGCATTTGGTTTTACAGCTCTGTGTATATGCAGCAAAGTAAAAATTCTGCACATGGGAAAATAAATAAGTGGCTATATGACTGGTTGACAGCAAGATTTGTAGAGCTAATTAGTTCAATGAATAGGAAAGGCACTCAAAACTAACAGCTCATCAAATAGTTCTTCATACAAGAGATATCTGTCACCCTGCCTATGCTGAATAAATATTTTTACTGTCTTCCTGAGATCGATGTCAACACAAGCAAATAAAAACAGAACAAAACAAAACACCAAGGCCCAAAGAAACCAACACCCAGGCTGACCTCACCAGTGGCAGCTCAGTGGGATCACAGTACCATCAAGGTTGGAAGAAACCTTGAATCCAACCATCAAACCAGCACGACCAGGATCACCCCAAACCATGACCCCAAGCGCCACATCTGAATACCTCTGGAGCACTCACAGAGGTGGTGATGCACCACTTCCCTGGGAAACTTATTCCAGTGTCTGGGCACTCTTACAGTGTTATGTTTTTCCTAATCTGAATCTCCCCTGGCGTGACTTGAGGCTGTTTCCTCTAGTCCTTTCACTTGAGACATGGCAGAAGAGGCTGAGTCCCACCTGGCTACATCAGCCTTTCAAGTAGCTGCAGGGAATGAGAAGGTACCCCCTGAGCATCCACTCCTTGAGACTAAACAACCCCAGCTCCCTCAGCCACTCCTCACAGGACAGGTTTTCTAGGCTCCCCCAGCTCCGTTGCCTTTCTCTGGACACCAGAGCACCTCCAGCACCTCCGGGTCCTTTCTGAAGTGAGGTACCTAAAACTAAATCCAGAGTTCAAGGTGCTTCACCAGTGCCAGTACAGCTGGATGGCCACTGTGGCCACACTATGGCTGATAGAGGCCAGGATGGCCCTCACCTGCCTGGCTACCTGGGCACACACTGCCCCATATCCACTTGGCAGCCAACACCTCCACGTCCCTTCCTGCCAAGCAGCTCTCAGGCCATTCCTCCCCCAGCCTGTAGTGCTGGACCCACCACTTGGCCTTACTGACCCTTCTGAGCTGTCCTCAGCCCATTGCTCCAGCCTGCCCAGATCCCTCTGCAGAGCCCTCCTGCCCATGCAGCTGTGTCTTCTGCAAACTTACTGAGGGTTCCCCCCATCCCCTCATTCTGATCATTGATGTAGATATCAAATTGCTGACCCCACTACTGAGCCCTAGGGAGCCCCACAAGTGACCAGCCACCAGTCACCAGCACTCTCTGGGCCCAGTTTTTCAGCCAGGGAGGTTTTCATCCAATGAAGTATGAGAAGATGTTGGAAATAGCAAGCTAGAAACTCCCTTCTGCTGCAGCCCAAACCAGCTTCCTGTGATCCAAGGTAGATGAGGGTCAGAATCACAGTCATCAATACACCTTAAATACTGTAATATACATAAACACTCTTCTTGGTTTTAGTCTGGGGCCAAAGGCCATCATTTTGGCTGTCAGAATATGTACAGAGTGGATTATACCACACTGGGTTATTATCACCCTGAAGAAAAAAACAGGCAGGGAACAGAAGACTCCTCACAGCCCCTCTGCTCTCAGTCTGTCCTGGCAGACCCAGATCACAGCACAGCCTGCTGGATTTGCTGTCACTCAGGATGTCTCTGCAGGTGACCCTGGATGCATTTCAGCAGAAGACACACATTAAATTACAAAAGCAGCCACGTCTCAACTTGCTGATCCCGGCACGTGCAGCTGGGGCTGCAGGGGAAGGCAGAACTCAAGGCAATTCCGTGCCCATGCAGACAGCCAGCATTCCTGACAGCCAAGGACAGAGCAAGCAGCTCAGCACCACGAACCCAGGGACATGTGCAGAGTCTCCAGGCACTTATGTGCAAGATCTGTTCCAAGACTCAGGGTCCTGAAACAAGTGTAGCCCTTAACAGAAAATCTGGGCCTGAGATGAACTAAGCTGTATTTTTCAGTGCTGCTCCTGCTGTTACTGTTAGAGAAGGGAGACAAGGTGGACCCCTAAAGAGGTTGGAAAAACTTCTCCGTTCCTTCTGCATTAAAAATCAGTACTCCCACATCCTGAGCAGCTGCCATTGACATAAAATCTACAATGTAAAACATCTTGATGTTGGTACAGGTTTGACTGAACTGCCTGTCCTGGTAGCCAAGGGTAGCCCTCAGTTCACTGTCCCAATTCAGATCCTGGTCTTGTTTCCTGTGTGTAAAGCCAGGCCCAATTCATCTACCTCAACCTATTTCAGACCCCACAGCAAAGGAAAGAGATTATATTTATTTATGTTTGCCAATTTTCTCTTGCCACAACTTGTGAGTTGAGCCCAGCACTTTGTTGCTATTAAAGAGGCAGGAGGCTGGGGCTCAACCCCCCTGAGCCAGTTTGCCAGGCTGCAAACTGGAGAGTTTCAGATGTCCATGAAAAAGGTTCTGTCACACAGTGTAAGAACTGCAAGTGCTCCTTTTGGGCATTGAGTCCTTCCTTGCATGGTTCTTTGCATTGTGTTGAAAATTATGGTTAATTAGGAAGACAGAACACATCCCCAAAGCACACTCTGTAGAAAAAGCAACACCTTGTGTAGACATTTGAGGTCAACTAATTTTCCATGAGAGTTTGCTACAGAAGTGTTGCTTCATCAAACACAAACAGGTTCAAGCAAGTGCTTTTGTGTCAGGGGACCCAGCAGGGCCATGTACTGCAGATTAAGGAAACAATCGTGCTTTGAACTAATAACAGATGAAATGATAAAAATTGTCAGTGTTCTAGGAAGGCTACTGATAACACTGTGTCTCACTTGGGTTTCTAAAACCCACAAAAATCACCTTATTCAATACCTTTGTCTAAAAAAATTAGGCTCTTAGGGATAGTTTTATTTCTCAGAAGGGCTTGTATGAAATACATCATTGTAAGAGACAAAACAGATTACAAGATATTGTTCTGGGCAGAACAGTTAGTCACAGTTAGCAAAAGAAAAGAAAGTACTTCTCTACCTGTATTTTACAGTCCTTGAGGCAGAGGAGAAACTAACATCCTAATAACAAAGAACAAAAAAGAAGAGGAAAAATAAAGCAGCAATGAGCATTACACCTGAAAACAACAGCAAGGACCCAAATCTCTCCTCCTTCTGGCAGCAAGTGCTGAGGGAGGCAGAGGAGGAAAAAGATAAACATTAGAAACACTCCCACAAATACCATGAGACAATGAAACTCCCTCAAAGGAAATAGGAAAGGTCCTGCAGCTCCCAGCAGCTAACACTGGCAGGACTGTCCCTGGCAGGGAGAAATGCAAGACTGCTAAAGAGTCCAAAGTGATTCATGGCTTATACAGTTTTATTATTGACAGTCAAGTAAACCATCGGATCCTCTGGCAAGCGATATTTCTAATAGATTTGAAATTGTGAGATAGCTGTTATTCGATCAACTCAGTTTTGCACACTAAACCAATATCTGAAACTGTTCCAAGAGACATAATGAGACCGTAGTAGTTACATACTTAAAAGAGGAGAAAAAGCAAACCATCTGTTTGCTTATGTATAGTAATAGACAACATACCCTTGCCATCTCTTTTGATTTTGACACTGTACTCCTTTGAAGAACTACTCAGAAGAAAACTGCTCAAGCTGTAGCTGACTTTCATCACACTCCCCAAATCTTAGTCTTCTTTTAAAGCAAATCATTACAATTCTCTTCATTTTTTAATGCCTATAATCTAGAGTTCCAAGCACATTCTTGGATACAGAGGCCATTTGGGACAAACACAAATTGATGAAACATTGGCCTCATCTTCTGAGCATTTCAAAATGATGATACACAATTTCATAAAACCTGAGGCATGGTAGTGAATGAAAGCAGAACTGAGCAAACTCACATCTGAACATTTATTTGTGATTCAACTTTAGCATTTTGTCAAATCTTCCCAAACTTCCTTAATAACAAAGCAATACAACAGGAGCTTTTCCACCAGGACATTGAAACTGACTCTTGAAAACACAGTACAGAAAAGGTTAATCATAGTTTCCATTTTACTTTCCTAGTGCTGACCCAGCCCACATTCAGTTCAATAACTTTTCTCAGGTTGGCTAAGGTGACCAGCATGACAAAACTCCACATTCACAACTTATATAATTCATGACAACTTGTTTCTACTGTGGTCACCTTCTCATATTGAATTCTTCTTGTGTGTGAAAAGGTGGCCATGGCCAGCACTACAGCTGTAATTAAGGTTCACAGACATACTATTTCTGTTATAAAGCCCAATTTCCAGGGTTTAAGAAGTCAGCAGTTCCTACTGCACAAGTTATCAGCAGCCACAGTTTGTTCTTATCTATAAAAGCAGTTTAAATCCACTCAGCTATTGCTGGAGACCTATAAACCATGGCCTGCGTGTTTCTCCTCAGCTGTTTAGGACTTACACGTCTGAACATTAAATTCTCCACTAGTGAAAGCAAGCAGAGCTGTGTTTCAGGGAAGGCATTAAAAACACCTCCCCACCAACCAACTCAGAGCTTATTCCCATCACTTCCTGTTCAGTCTCCAGGGAACTGAATGAGATGTTTACTTAGTTTTGACACAAGCATGCTGAAATTCAGAAACACGGCAATTCAGGGTGCACCAACCTTCATAACCTGATTATGTCAAGCTCTTAGAACAGGCAAGACCTGGGAGATGCGTTGTACAGCTCCCAGGGGTTGTGCCTGCTCCAGGCTCAAGGCTGGCTCCGGGAACAAGAGGCAGTGCCAGCACCAAAGGGTTTGGCTCCCCTGCCCCAGCACGGCTCAGCCCCACTGCCCAGCACACAGCAAGAGGCATCTGCAGCTGTGCTGAAGACAGATGCCCACGCTGGAAACCTCTGAGTTGGTACAATCCAATAGAACAAGCCCCAAGGAGGTGGAAAAAGTGGGAACCGTTCTTCCAGTTCCTCTCTGGTGCGAAAACCAAATCTGCATCTGGTCTCCTAAGGGCCAACACTCTTACAATGAACACAGCCAGCTTGCTACTACTTCCCCCTTATCACTGAGCTAGGAGACAATTACATCACAAAAAGAAAAGATGCAACCTGTACGTTTGACAAGTATAAAAAAAAATTCGTAAAACTAAGTAGAAATGCTAAATGTAATATCTATATGTTACATGAAATGGAGAAGGAAGTTTGCAGAACAGTGAGAATCCTTGGTAGCCCATGTATCCAGCTCTGCCCCTGACACAAAACACATCAGTATCCCTAGCAGTGAGGTTCTGGCACGTGTGAGAGTCACTGACTGTGACAGGTCACCACCCAGCAAGTTTGACTTACTACACTGCCCAGACTCAGTTGAGCTTTGGCTGCACAGGCTGTTCTTAGTGCTGAGAGAAAATTAATTGCATTCTGTATAAGAAACAGTACAAGTACCTGAAATGAAACACTGGAGGAGATATGTCTGATTATTTTTTCCAGCAAAACTATTCATATGGAATATAAAGGAAAAATAAAGGAAAACATAAAGTCTTTTTGCACCATAAAGCAACACCGGATTCCTAAGGACTGGAATTTTCAAAGCAGTATAGATGGGTCAGGTACACAAGTCCCACAAAATTGCAACAACTTGGTGGAGCAATTTCTGAAACACCAACTCTGGAAGAACAGAGATATGGGCAAATTTTGAAAAAGTAAAAGCCAACACAGGCCTCTCCACTCAGGCTGTAACATCAGTTGGGAGTTGACAGGTTTCATCTTTTCAGGTGTCAGAGCTCTGGTCTCTGCAAAAAGGTGAAGCACATAATCCTCCTGCACAAAAGAGAAAATTAATTCATTTCTCAGACATGGTAATGAAACCTTGAACCCTGAAAATGCTTCTTCCTCTGCTAATCCCCACAGTCAGTGAGTCCATCTTGTCTCAGAGGTGCCTCGATGGCCAGGTCTGTCTGTACAGAAGTGAGGAGGCTTGAGGGGGAGAGCTCATCAAATTTAGGGCTGCTTTGTCCAGTTTGGTGTCTGCCGCTTTACAGGAGCAGGGCAGCCCAAGGCTGCAAAGGGGCTGCACCTGGACCTTCCTGCATGGAGAAGCTGCAGAGGAGCCCAGGGTGAGGCTGAGCCCGAGGGAAGGACCTGGGAAGGACCAGCAGGATTGGTGCAGAGTGAGTGGAGGCAAGCACAGCAATTACTCTGCAGGATTTGTCAGGAAGCCATAGCAGAAAGCAAACAATACCCCAAACAAAGAGATGGTGCTCAGATTGTGGTTCATGTGTGATCGTGGAAGAAAGGAAAAAACTGATCAAAATATTACACTCTGCATCTTTCCACAGGTTATTACAGGGGCAGAACTTACTATTTTGGAGTAAGTTCCACCACTTTCTGGTCTAAAGATTATTTTAGTTCAGAGTAATTCCTCCAAACTAAAACAGAAAACAAAATAAATCCAAACTGCTACAGCCTAGCATTAACATATCCACAAGGGGTCGAGGAAAGCCTTCTGCAGCGTGAAAAGAAGTAAAAATTGATTAGGAAAATATTTCAAGAAGAAAAAAGTCCAGCCTTGGTAGTAAGATTCTGAATATAGTAACAACCAATCCTGCTGGTACAAGCAGCATGTGTGACCACCATCTACTTATAACTTCTAGTCTTCAATATTTATTCCACACTAGTGAAAATTTAGAGCATCTTCTCTCAAGCCAGTCTAATTAAAACAGTAATAAACAATTAAATACTCAAATCTGAGGATTTGGTTCTCCTTCCTGCATTGACACCTTCTCTTGGTTAAGTTACGATTGCAAAATCAAACAATGATGAAGCTCATCAGAACTGAGACAATGAGCACATCTAACCTGCTCAACTATCTTCACTGTGTTATGTAATGTTCAATATTGATTTTGATTCTGCTAGACTTCTACAGGAGTTATCTGTTCCAGCCAGCTGCCAAATATACCTGCTCAGTAATGTGTCCAAATTCATTAACGGTTTAGTTTTAATAATATTTCATTTTCAAGTTTAATTTTATCCACACATTAGTTTCATATTACTTATGCAAATAAAAGCTTTATGACTATATTAGCAATAATTCATTATCATTCCCTACTGGCTTAGTGAAGGAATTTGTAACTTTGGAGTACATCCAGAGCTTTTAATTGAAGATACTAAGGGAAGTCTACATTTAGTTAGATTCATTTGCACATACTAATTAAATATGATTAGCATAAGTCTCTCAAACTCTTTCCAGGCTCAACGACTGATTGTCTAGGATAGGACTTGTCCTCAAGTCCTGTCTGAAGGATACTGTATGAAGATGGAATCCAATGGGCATCCTGGGAGAAGGAGGCTGTGACTGTTGGAGCTGGGATCCAGCAAAGGAAGGTGATCCAACACAGCAAAGTTACTGCTCCACCGTTCCCATTATGGCAGAGGTAACACTTGTCCCTTCCTCATCTGTCTACCCCTTATCATCTCTAAGCAGTGGGAGACAGGAAATCAGAGGCTACAGCCAGGGTTATTTCTCTCACAGGGACTCGCTCCAGGTGATAAGTGGTAAGGAGATGGATGATGATGGGGCAGCCGGAGCCCACCTTCGAGATGGACGCCCAGGCCCGCCGTGCTCAGGAGCTCCGGTTGCTAACAAGGA
>VYXF01001052.1:236-15228 GCA_013397295.1 Polioptila caerulea
GGGTTTCCGAGCCGTCCCGGGGAAAGGTAAACAATAGCTAGTCAGCTGAAAAGCGTAAGTACGCAGGGCGTATGCACAACAGGAACATCCAAGCCAACACCGCCCGAAAGCATCTCAGGCAGGCCCTAAACAGACCCCTCTGCAAGGCAACTTGAGTTTAGACTTCAGACCAACCAGCTACTGAAACTGTGAAAAGGAACTGGGTGTCTCAAGGAAAACAGCCTAATGAATGGTGAAATGCACTTTTTAATTTTTTTTTTTTGTACTCTACCAAGTATTTTGCAGAACTTTAACACATATTAACTGCAAATAGTTTTAAAGAAGTTGTTCTGTGGAACTAAAATTAGTATTTTCACAACAAACCTTCATTGACAGGTAGCGCTACTAATGTCTTCATTGAAATTTCTCATAAAAGCCTCAAAGAATCTCAGTCGGTTTGATCTGCTTCAGTTTGCAGTAAAAATGAAGCACAATGGCCACAGGGATGATTACAGAACCTCTAGCGGGGTAGCCTGCAGGAGAATTAAGTTCAATATTTCTGTTTCAACCTGTACATCACACAGCTTCCCTTCCATCGCATCATTAGAAGCGTACCACAGCCTATAACAAACTCTTTGACTGACATTCACTAGATCGTTTCTGAGAGAACAGTTGCTGAGTTTGTGGCTAAGCTTTTCAAGGTCAGTATTTGGAATGAGAAAACTCAAATGAATGCCTTTTGAATTTAAACACAAATTTACAGTAATTTTCCTAGTGATTTTTCATCATGCTGCATGTGCAGCAAGTGCCCACTGGATTCCATTTATCTAGATACAAATGCTAGATAAGCAGAGAGAAGAGTATGGTTGTGACTTAATCTGGTTGTGACACAATATTGCCCTGCATTGTATATTTTTTTTTTACAACTTCCATTTGAAAATAGGAGTTGATTTGCAGAAATGTTGGACAGTATTTCAAATGTTAAACCCCTATATTGATGTCTTTGGCTGAGACACAAGTGGAACCACATGCTTAATTTTTTTCTTTTCTCTAGAAGACTGAACATCGCCGTGGTGAAAAAGATTGCCATGTAACTTGATTTCCAATGTCTTAGAGTTGAGGAAAGTCTTTTAACCTTTCTTTCTAAACCTCAGTTTAGGAAAAAAATTTTCTTCTGAAGCCTTAAGGCTTAAGAACTGGAAGTTATTTATTTAATATTTAACATAAAGTGTTAGCAATGTACAACTAATAAAAGGCTTCCATTAGGTTTTTATTTTATTGTCTTACAAGGTCTGAGCATAAGGTAATTGCTTGTCCCTGTTCATAAAGCTTTTGGTTACATTATTTTACAATCAAAATCACCTTGCAAAACTCACCAGTCTTTACTCTGGGGATATTTGACTTCCCAGTATCTTCAGAAGCAGTGCTGTGATCTTTTTCCACTCTGCAGTAAAATTTTCCTCCACTTAGCTTACAGAAATCTGGTAATTATCAGCTTTGAGACAGGTCAAGCTATTTAAATCTTCAACGATGCAGTTCTCACCCTCCCCTCTCCAGAAAAACACAACACTTTAAAACTCTTCGGGTATTGTGAAATGTTGGGAATTCAGATCTCTTCCCATATCCAAGAACTAACCCCTCAAGCCCCAGCAGATTCTGTTCCTCCTGAGCCTTGTTCCCCCTCCCTTGGGCCCAGAGTTCCCCCACATGTCAGAGTTCCAACTAAGACCTAGTGCTAGGGGACTAAGGGAGCACTGCCAACAGAAAATATCTGATTTCCAGCACTTTTTTTTTCCACAGCTTTCATGGAGAGGCTACATAGTTAGCAGCACCTCAAATCTGGGCAGGAGGCCAAGGAATAAAGTTAGATAGCTGTTCATATCACTATCTGTTTATTTTAACGTCCCGTATGTCTAAAAGTCACATCCATCACTGGTCTCTTCCTCTCATGCTCGAGCAGCAGACAGCCCCGCAGCACTCCCATACTCTCTTAAAGGAGCTTTGGCCACTGATAGTCCAGTTTTGATGTGCCTTAAGAAAAATAATTGTCTGTTCCACAGCACATTTACAAGTAGGGGTCACAGAGAAGCCCTCATGTGACAATACTTTTCTGATATGAACTTAACCTATCTTCTCTGACTTCCTATTTTCTTCCCCTACAATGGAATATGCAGCAGGGGTAATAGCCCTGCTCATGCTGTTGGTCTGGCTCTTTTAAGTCTGAAGTGCAGTCTCTGTGAACTCCAGTTACAGCAGACCCTGAGTAAAGCCTGAGTCAGCTCCCCAGGGGACACCACTCTGCAGATTTTCCTTAAGACAAACAGCATGATGCAAAACAAGAAACAGAAAATGACAGGAGAGGCAAAGGCAGGATGACAGATTTCAAGGCAATACCCTCCTCTTTTTGTAACCACTGTTTGTCCTGCCTGAAGGGCCAGCATTTGAAGGTTATCTTTATTGATTCATCTGTATTGATCCATATGAAAGCAAGAGACAAATCAGACACTGAGCTTGCACAAATGTTACCCCCAGAACAAGCACAGGCAGCCAGCCACAAGTATGCCATCCTGGATCAAACACTGCAGAGTACCTCACAGCCAAATTTGATGCAAGCCTTCCACCTTTAAAAAATAATTACACTTCTTAAATAACTGAAAGTGTTCCTGGAAGTCTCAGCTTTGTACATACTAGGATCTCCTTGAATCAAAAGTGGCCCTAAGAGGCCTAGCTTTACATTAATCATCCTTGAACAAAGGATGGTCTGAGATGTCTGTATTTGTGATGAAACCAGCAAGAGTAGGCAAGGTAGATAACATTTCAGAGAGCTTCTTTAGAGATTAATCTTCCAAAGTAATATCCATTATCCCTTCAGTTATGCCGTCCTTGTGCATCTGATTCAAGTACCACTCAGTGTTTTGGATGGCTAAGTGATTCGTTTTCCTTCTTGGGCCCCGCAGGAAGAACAGATGGCACAGTCAGTGCACCGGATATTTAATAGACAGTGATAAAACAAAAGCTGGCATCAAGTTTCAAAATTAAGTTTTGATAACTGTTCCCCACAGTATATTTAAAACTAAGCTAGGATAACTGAAACCAACTTCCATTCATGACCAATGGCTTTTCTTTCTTGGAAGGAAAAGTCAGACCTACATTCATTTTTACTACAAACCTTCCAAGACAGTTGCTTTGCAAATAGCACAGAAGTGGTATCCATTTCTTATTTGGTTATGTATGAGGAATACTTGAAACAGACTTTCCCAATTAAACAAGATCTTCCATACACCTTGAAAATGCTTGGTACTTCTTAAAAGACTGTTTTCTCGTAATATGAGGAAAAGTTACAAACTTTGAAAAAGTCTATTTTAAACAAGCTATAGTGTTGTTTAGTTGAGATAGCATTTAATTAAACTTAGCATCTTAAAAATATTCCAGATTTAAAATGCTTGAAGCTATAAAAACCTCCCATCTTTAAAAAAGAGGCAAAATAATATCTGAGTTGAAACTCATTTCTTAACCTGCTAAAAATGAGTTCAGGCCAGATTACCTGATTTTCAGGGTTTTCTACAAAGTTAATCTTTATATTGAAGATTTTGAAAAGATGGTAGATTTGGAAAAAAGAGGGAAGGGGGTTTCATGGGCCATACACCTGGCAGAAAACTTTATTGAAGTTTTAAAGCAGCTAGCTATGACCATATGTTGGTAATTATAGAAGTTGAATGATAAGAAAAAAACTCAAAGTATTTGTGCTCATTTGGTCATCCAAACTTAACACTGTTTTACTCTAAAATGAAAAGTAGATAAAAAACCTGTTAGCCCAGTTTTCTCTGCTTTAAAGAGGATTTTGTTACACAGAAGTTATGAACATGGTGGCAATGAAGGGCTCATAAATCAGAGTAAAGCATGGAAATAAGCTTTTATCTCACCTGAAGCTAGTTTATAAACCACATACTGCATTCATGATTTACTTATTCTAAGGCCTTCGTTTCATGCAATTTCACATTCCAAACATTAGGACCTCCATAAAAGAACTGTTCTGTCAGCTCAATTCCAGAGCATGGCAAAGCTTTCTTCAAAGAAGAATGTCCCTTGCATTGGTTTATTCTTATCAAAAGCACAGTGGAAATTCTTAGCAAAGTACCAGTGAGCAACCTTAACCATATATTTGACACAGAAAAGCAACAATGTTCTTATTAGGTTTTAAAATTAATTTAAATTAATTTTAAAATCATTTATCAAGAATAAATTAGATTAGATTAGCCTGCTCTCAAGAGATATGATTTGAATGGATAAAAAACACCTGCTCTGTGGGTGTGGCGTCTGTCATATCATGTCTCCTGGTGCTAATCACCATTTAAAAACTCTCTTCAGCCTGTTTGAACCATAAAACACCTAGACTGAAAACAAGACAAACCAAACTGGCTAATCTCAATCTAATTTACCTGAATCTAAATAGGTGGAACTATAATATCCTATGTCTGTGCCTAATCTACTGTTCTCATTGTTTGTTCAGGCTCCTGTAAGATTTTATAAAGGGAAAAAAAAAATTACTTGATTTCCTGAAACATGGCCCGAATTCCTAGTTTTCCTGTATTGTCAGAGATACTAGAAAAAACCAATTATTTACTGTAGTTTCCAGGATTCTGCTATTTCCTTCCCATTTTGGTTAAAACCACTGCTGTATCAGCCACACACCACAGTTGAGTGGACAGCTGGTGACTGAAATGCTGTCTATGTTGTAACTGCAATTGCAGCTGTCATCACCTTTGGGAAGTTGGTCAAATGTAATCAAGCCCTTATTGAATGTGCATCAACGTTGTCTTCCGTGCTAGGCTGTTTATTGTTCCCCACACAAATTGACCATTAAGTTGAGAACCCCCTGCAACCAGTTATTTTCTGTATTATGCAGATGTAAGAACTCAGCTCAGGGCATCTTGGCTTCACAGTTCTGGCAGATTCTCTCTGTGGTTTGCACATATTTGGCACCTTATCCTGAAATTTTAATGTAGTCTCAACACTGTCACTTCCTCCTCTCCCCTGCTCGAGATAACAGCTGCAGTCATAGTCTAGCAACACATCATTTAGGGACATAACAAATACATTAATATTCATTTGACTTCACTAGTCCCATTAGTATAATAACACTCTTTCTCCTAAAGAAACAAAGGTTTTTCTCCATGTTATTTTTAAGAAACTGCTTTCTTTAACTTCAACTAAGTGCTGCTCCTTCACAGAGAGAACATTACAAGAATCCTAAGCGCATGAAGGGCTCTAGTTCAATAACATTTTCTCCCCCCTCTGCCTCCCCTTACAATGCAGTGTTATTCAATGCTTTTCACTCCCTTACTGCTGTGCTACCTCCTGCACTAGGTTGCAATAGCTATTAGATCAAGGCAAATTGGATTAAAAAACACACACACAAATAATTGTTTAGACACCTGGGGGAGAGTAAGCTTTTAACCTGTATCAGTTCTATAATCCACTTCAAGTAATTCAGATCCAAAAGCAGTGGCAGCATCCCAGCCAAAACTGTCCTAGCCCTGGAAATGAAGACCTAAGAAGCTTGAGTTAGGGCACACTATACCTTGGGATTCTCTCCTCCCAGCAAAGGATTTATGAAGAGAGGTGAAGCACAATAAAAGCAAGACAATTCTATTTTCAAGTACTTAAAGTACTTGAAAACAGATCCTGACTAAAGCAGATCTCAGGCTTAGTAACTTTATTATACGGACTAGTTCTTTTTCACAACTATTCAGCAGACTACTCAAAATCTGGCTGGCTAAAAAAAGAAATAAATTCAAAAACAGTTGAAAATTTTATTATTACCGCTGTAAAAGCAGCATTTTAAAGGTAACCGTGAAAATGCTATAACTAATTCTTGTTTCCTACATGCATTTCTGTTGAAGCCTGTAGGAGATATTGTGGTAGTGAAATGAAAGCATTGTTAGTGTAGAAGTTTTAACACTACCCTGAAAGCAAAACCAAAACACAAATCTACTCAAACGTGCAGCTATAGTAACCATCAACAAAATCTCAGGAAATCATTGTTTCTTTATGTCTAGAGACCTGAAATTTTAAATGAAATTTTAAAAGAAATACCAATAAAAAATTTGCTGTTAGATCTGTGTTCTTTGGAACAGGGAAAATAAATCTATGACCATAGTAGTGTATAACTATGGCTAGTTGAAAAGGGTAAAATCACTCTATTGTATATCCAGTTGACAGGTGGTCGTGAAGTGCAGAGCTCCCCTTTGGAAGGATTCAAGGCAGCAAAGGCCACAAATGCAACCTACAGGCTCGAACCACAGTTTGTACAGAATGACTATGAAGTGTTTTCTTACTCTCGCTGTGGGGAGGGGTATTTGTACTTAACATCCATAGGACAGCGCTACCACAGCCATCATGTGTGTGAGACCAGTACTCCCTGCTCCTGACCCTGTGTTATGTGGTTGGCATAACCAGTGCCATTCTCTAAGCCAAGCAGCTGCTCTCTGTAACCAAGTAGGTAATGTATTTGTTCGCTTTCCCTCATTATCAGGCCCCGAAGGTCCAGTGAACCAAGCAGACAAACCAAAGACATTTCTTCTTCCCCTCCCAACCTGCCTCAAGGTTGCTGGGTGCCAGGATAATTCCTCCCTTCCCTGCCAGCCCTGGAGGCCCCAGGCACCCAGCCAGGGAGGTGCTGTTGTTGACCCTGAGGGAAGCCTAACAGCACACAGAGCTGTAATTATAAGTTAGGTTGTATTATAAATGCTGTATTAGGCTACTTCTAAATTTGACTACCTTGATTCTGCTTCTAGAAATCCAATGCCATTCTAGCAATAAATTCTTTGATATACTGATTATAATAGGCTGCTAAGAAAATAAAGCTTTAATTGTTACTACAGGTTATCATCATCATCATTCTGCTTAAGATCCCTGAAAGAACCTGTCTGTCCCCTTAGCATTGGGTGACCCAGGTATAGCTATCCCAGGACTGAACACATGAATTCAGTCTGTGTGTATTCCTTATATATGTCTGCCAAACAGTGGAATGCCCAGTTCTTAATGGAGTACTCTCTGCCTGGACCAGACACCTTCATTTCAGGCTCAAGGGGACCACAGACCAATCACATCCTGTACCACACATGTTCTACAAGTTCAGCACCTTGCTCCAAATGCTGGCAAAGTGTTCCTTTCTATCAGCCTCAGAAGTTACCAAGGACACTGTTTCTACTATAGTCCAGTCAGCTCAGTCCCCCTGAAAAATACTGTTTTCATTATCAGTGTAGAATAAAACAAAGGACAACAAGACTTTCCTCTCTTCTCTTAATGGTGCAGGAGCACTCTGGAAAAGCTGCTGTCACCTCAGTAGTACACCACTCCCTATCCTGCCCCAAGCTGCCAAATCAGTTATGGCAACAGCTGAGCTTTCCATATTTAGGGAGTGTTAGTTGTAGGACTCCAGCTTCTGACTCATCCTCGCTGACAGGACAGCTGGAGAGGTTAAAGACATCTGACAAAGGCATTTTGAGTCACCCCACTATCTAAAGGATAAAATCAGTATGATTTGAATCAAGAGTCTAACCCTTTAAATACTCCTTTTAGATAGCTCATGTAAGCCATCATTGCTATACTTATTAACTAGCACAAGGGTTTGAAGAAAAGAAGAATAGAAGAAATTAATATGAAAGCAGTGAGGTAGGTGGGCATGCTTTTTCAAAAAAGCTTGGTTAACCCACCAAGATTTGGATACTGATATGTCAGAAGTGACATATTATGCACAGGTATTTAAGATTCATTTTCCTGAGAATTGTTACAAAGAAGATCCAAATGTGGATGCAAACCACATTTGAGTGTTGAAGGGTCCTAACATAGTATCTGCTGTGGTATTCCAGATGAAGTAGCATAAATTCTGCTTGTTTCTTCTTTCTTGAGGTAATCTAGTTTTGTGCCAGTGACATGGTGCTCTGCTCATCAATGAGTGTCTGTTGATGAGAACAATACCAGTGCAAAGCTCTTTATACTGACTCAAACACGTACAGAATTCTCACTTCAAAACCTTTTCTACCATGAGGGAAAAGGAACTGTGTTAGGAGACACTGATACTAAATACATAAGTATTACTACATACAAGACTGTGGATGTGTGCAGCTCTGTTTAGATACTGATCTGGATCTGATAAAGAATACAGAAATGTTGCGTTGAATCAACTGCTTACTCAAGACTTTTTTTTTTTAAAGCCCTGCACAGGCATTGTCAGACAACACAAATTTAACTACGGTGTTACTGAATTAAGCATGTCATACACTGACAACAAAAGATTTTTTTTAAGGAAGAATAAAATGTTTTGTTGCTGCATAAACAAGTAAAGGACCAACTCTTAATTTATGGATTAAAGATTTATGGCAAGAGTCAGAGGTTGACAAGCACTGTATATGCCTGGTCAGTTCTGTTTACTATTTTATCTCTTTTCTAAAGGGAAAGCTTCCTAGGGCAAGCTGTCAGAGCAATGGTAAAAATGGAAAGAGCCATTACATCTAACCCTACCACCTGTTTTCTTTTTCCACTGTGGGATCACAAGATCTATGACTCTTGCTGAAAAGCAGTTTAAGTTCAAGGCTCCAACAGTGGAAGCATTGCTCCTAAAGTATGCTCAGAAATCATTGGGAGCCTGCTGCAAAAACTGCAGTTTGTGAACTACAAGCAGCTGTAAGTTTGTTAATATTTTTAGAACAATGGTTACTGAGGTAAAGCAAGATTTAGCAACCTCTGCTACTTTGTAAACATCCAGTGCTTTATCCCACAATATCCCAAAATAATAGTTTTGTATGAAGATTATCACAGGAAAACACCCACCTCTCAGAAAACATAACTTGCTAGCTGAACAGGAGTATATCCTCTTTTAGGCTCCTTCATTTCCTCTTCATTTCCTTGTGTCTTGGAAAACACATTCAAATTCTCCTCAAGTCTGAGACAACACATTTCACACTGCCTGCTCTAATCACAAATAAACTTTTGCTTTTTGCTTTCCACAAAACACAAGTCATTTTACCAGAAGGGAAAAAAAAAAAAAAAAGGTCTTCCCCCAAAGACACTCTCAACAACTGTCAAAAATGCTGATTTTACATCAAAAGCTTCCAAATAAGATTTTTATTAAAAAGAAGCTGGTCGATTTCGCAGTAGTAGTAGAATGCGTTTGGGCAAAATGCATCACAAAATTTTATGCTTTATTTTTATTTATAATGACTTAACACAACAGTATCTTAGCATCATCATTCAGCGTACTCTAAAAACATTTATAGGCAGATGAACTACAAGGAATGCAACCAAGGAAAGCCAGCTCATGCTGTAGGGTGGAACAGATAGTTCTAGCATACTAAAAATAAAAAGAAAGCATTAACACACCCTGTGCTGTGCAGCCCCAAATTATTTAAAAGTGTTCCAATAATAGGTAACCACGACAAAAGTTCAGACCTACTGAAAGACACAACCAAAAACCATTAAGCCACGTGCCTCTTTGCATAAAATAAGCAGAAATTTTAACTAACAATTTAGTTTCTTTGACTTTATGCAAACTTTAGGATAACATTCATCCAGTCATAGAATTTTTCTTGGTAACACAATTAGTAACCATGCCAGACAGCAGTTGACATGCAAGCGATAAAGAAAATTTTGGGTAGTACACAGCCCAAAACTGTGTTTTTCTTAAATGACTGACTTGTCTTATACCTCAGTTGTTGTAACTTCTTATGGAGTAAGTTCAATTTTAACCCCTGTGTTTGTATTACTGTGCTGGTGCACACTGTCTCTCAAACTGTATGAGCAAAGGTGTGAACAAGGAAAGAGTTCTTCACTAAAGCAAAGGATCTTATTAATAGGTCAAAATATTTGATATCATAGAATCATTTAATTTCAACTATACGTTAATTTTCACTATTTTTGGAAGCCATAGGCAACATGGATGCCTCTGTGTGCATACGCATAAGTAGTCAACAATTTTATTTTTTTTCCCCATAACTTTATACTGAAAATGGGAAAAGAACTGGTTTATTTCTTAGAATATTTCAGCTAATGATCTTGCACTTGGGGAGAGGCCTAAGGAGACTTAGGATAAGTAAATCTTTTAAACAACAAAAATGCTTCAAACCACAACACAGTAGACAAATTTCACTGATTGTAGCAGGTAAGTGGGTGAAATAATTTAATGACCTACAACCTTGTGGAAATTTTGATCTAGTTGTCACATTTTTTATAAAGTGATGGCAGTTTTGTATACCCTGGAGCAGAGATGTGAAATCAATTAGTTACACTCTGAGTTGCTCAGAACTGGCAGCAAGCTTCTCAGTCTCAACCTTCTTGAAGTGCTCCCTCCTTCAGGTAGCGAGCTGCAGGAGCATACAGACTGCAATAACTTCATTTTCTTAACATTGTTTTCTGTTCTCTTGGAGTCAAAACTTTGTGGTCTGCCTATCAACTTATTTGGTCTTTTCCTTTCTAGCAAAGAAGTTAAGGCATGGCATCAAAACAGGACACATTTGCTCGACAGCTTCTCAACACCAGCCCACCAGAAACCGTGGAGGAAAATGCAATCCACTTTATCCATATTAAAAAGCTTCATTAAATTAACATTCTGCAAGATAACCTGACATCAGCAAAAACATACGTCAAAGATGAGAACACTCTTAAACATAGTCTAGAAACATAGCTTTAAACCAAAAGATTCCTGGTTCAAATTTGTCAGATTTTGCCTGGCACTGATTGCTGAGCTGTCTGAAAGAGCTGCAGTTGATTCAAAAGAGCAACAACTTCACATCTTTGTTTCGTTCAAGATATAGCTCATTAGCATATCAGATTGTAGTTCCAGAGTCCACAATGTATGTTCATTCTGGCATATCCATATGCTGAATACTACACAAATTCCCTTTTGAGAGCCTAACTAGAATATCTGTTCTTAACAGAGAAGTTGCACTAACAATTGGCACTTGCAGTCCTTGGGTAGGGAGGCAAAAAAACCCATTCCCACCTCAGATCAGCACTGAATCCAAGCTGCCATTCTGAGTCCTTTGCTTTTGTACATGGCAGGACTCCACACTCGACATCAAGAACTAAAATGAATCTGGTTCATGACTCACTTGAAGCAACTGTTTGACCACAACAACTTACAGTGACTGAACACTTTGTCCTCACCACTGCCCACTTCTGTCTTAAGTCTGCTTACAACATAAACAGAAAACCCAAACAAACAAGAAACCCCAAAATTCACTTTTCAACTCATAACCTACCAAGTAAACATGAATAATACTCTGAGAACCAGCAGGTCAATAAGGAAAGAGTCTCCACAGAGACAGAAGAAAGGTTGCCTTTTCTCACTCTTGTTCTGTCACTAGAAGGGACTGTTCCCAGCCTCCTTGTATTTTAATGGAACTTGCAAAAGCTTCATTTCTTGTTCTTAACTCATGAATAGAAAGGACAGGAAGGGTTATGGAGTAGCACACTTCAGCCATCTCATTGCTATTTTTCAACATTCAAACATATATACTATGTACTGATCCTTCCCAACATACGCTCCTGCCCCACAAAATACTCTTCCTTTCTCCTACTACTAATTTCCCCTTTTTAGTTCAAAATCAGTTGACTCAAACCAGCTGTGATCACAAGCTAGGAAATGCTGAGCCAGCTGTCATAAATCAGGGCAACTTCAGCCACAGCTGAAGGCAAACAGGATGCAAGAGGGAAGGACGTTAGTTCAACTTGGTCGCAGAAAAGCTCTCATTGTTACACAGTGCTAAACTTCAAGACTAGGTTTTTTTCCTTGCTTAGCTAGATCTAAAAATTCTGGTACTGTTTTCCTCCTAAAATTAAATGCACTGCTCTTACTCTTCAGCCATCCTTTTCTGTGTTTGAGATGTGTTTGCTCCAACTCTTCATTGATCAAGACCAGCAACTCCAGCTTCAACTCTGGTTCTGCATCCTGTCCCATTACATTAACTTTCTAAACTCTGAAAGGAAAAAAAAAGGCATCTCACTGGTTGCCTTTAGGCCAAAAAAAAAAAAACCAAACAGAAACAAAAAAATCCCAGCCCCAAATATTTCCCTATACCAGGCTGCAGTTTTCTTTGAAACAATTAAATCTTTATTCAATGTAAAGCAAAATAAAAATAAAATTCATAACTGTATGGCCCTATTTAATTTAGCTTGCATGGAATTATCCAAGTTTAGCTTAGATTGTACAAGGAATGTGAGGAGGAGACTGCTACAGTCACAAATGGGGAAATGACAGTATTAAATAACCTCTAAAATGGCCTTGCTTCAGCACTGCTAAGGGACAATAGAGAGGGTAGATCTTTGTAGAATCACAGAATCAGCTAGATTGGAGAAGACTTTGGACATCATCGAGTCCAGCCTGTGACCTAATACCACCTTATAAACCAGACCAGGGCACTAAGTGGTTTTCAGTCTTTTCTTCAACACCTTCAGAGACAGTGTCTCCACCACCTCCCTGGCAGCCCATTCCACTAGTAGCTTTGCTCTTAAGTGTAGGTATCACAGCATATGAGGGCTGTGAACTTCAGTCATTGATAACATTGATTTGTTGATCAACATCAACAAGGATCGAGAATGGGCTTCCTAACAGCATATTTCTAAATTAAAAAACTTAATTCATTGAACTTACCAAAATTCCTTTTTTCAGAGAAAAGCACATTTTCTATCATTTTGATTATCATCACTACGTTTAACAGAATAATTTTTGTCCTCAGGGTTGTTTAGTGTTTTTACAGGAACTTTTGTAGGCAAAATATCAACCACAATATCCAAACAGCTTAACCATCAACAGTTCAATATCTTGGAATTGAAAGGAAAGGAACACAGTCCTCTGATAACTGTAGCTCTGAGGCCACCATTTAGTTTTTCTGCTCTTTCAGCGAGGCATTCTATTTTTATGCAGTCCCTTGAAAACCCTCTCCTCTCTGAGGGCTCCAAACCCCATTTCTATAAATATTTCAATTGTATCAGATGTTTAAAATAAATAAATCTTTAAAAATCCATAAAATTGATATTTTCTAATCCCAAAAAAGGATCTGGCACTTTAAAATTCAGTAGGGAAGTGAGTGTTCCCAGGTGACAATCCAAAGAATATGGAAAAAAAGATGTATTAATTTAATTTAAAATTTTACCCATGCTTGTTGAATTACAGCCCCTCACAACTAGTATGTAAAAGGTTAAACTCAAGTTACATGAAATGCTTTCTCAATATTTCAAATATTAAGTAGCACAGCAAGACTTTATGTAGTATATATTTCAGGAAGTGAATATTTTCCAAATGAGTCTAATAATAAAACTAACTCCTCACTTTCCAAATATTGAGATTATTGTGCTAACAGTATAGTGTGACTACTAAAACATTTTTTTAAACGTTGAGATTCTTTGTCTCAAGACTGAACAAATGCCATTTCAACGCTGCATGATATTAACTTGAATGTTTAAAAATAAATGTATTTTCAACAGCAGCAAGTTAGAATGAGCATGTATAGGTAGTAAGAATTACTATCATATTTGGCATATTTTCAGAATGCCATGAAGAATATGCTTTTTTCAATCAGGTGTTTGACCCTTAAAAATACACAGCAGAACACATGAGAACTCTTCCAGTTAAACACTGGGGTTTTTTTTCTTTTAATTTAAACACCCTCATCCCTTAACACTACCAAAATTTGCACTGGTACTATGAAGAATGGAGCAAGAGCACTCTTACAGGGAGACCACAAAAGTTACTTCATATTTTTCAGTGTATACACTCCCTGTTGTTTTCATATTGAGTTATTTATATCCCATATTGGCAATAAGAAAAACAAACACACTGCAAAAACTCTATTAGCTGCATAAGTGTTGTTTTAAGTGATGATGATTATTACTAAGCTAAAAAGCTAATGAGAGTGGGTGCCTAGGGCCAAATAAAAACCCTCTAAGAGGAAGAATTCCTTTCTCTACATTCTTAGGAAGGATCAAGTAGAACTGACTCTGCATGAATTAATGACTATGTTAATTGTAACATCTATCCATAAGCAATGAATTCAAGTGCAGACTGAGTGAGCTCAAGCCATGACAGAACAAATTTGTGTTGAATGTCACCAGTTACTCTAGACAAGAGCTGTAAGTTCTAGGGTTTTGTGGTAGAACAGTTACTTGCTAAGAATACAGGGAAAAAAACCAAAAAACATAAGAAATTTTATAGGAATAGAGACCAGTAGTTTTCAACTTTTGTCTCAGGTATATGGATCATGAATTACTTTTAAGGGGCCTGCAAAAGACATCTGGCAAAACCAAACCTAAATCTACTAATATTACAAGTGCTGTATGTGTATGTTCTTACCTATTATTCACGACTAGTGACAGGACCTGAAGAAATGGCATGAAGCTGTGTCAGGGGAGGGCTAGTCTGGGTATCAGGAAAAGGTTTTTTACCCAGAGGGTGGTTGGGCACTGGAACAGGCTCTCCAGGGAGGTGGTCACAGCACCAGCCTGAGGTCCAGAAGTGTTTGGACAGCACTCTTGGGCACATGGTGTGACTCTTGGAGTTCCTGTGCAGGGCCGGGAATCCTGGTGGGTTCCTTCCAACTCAGTATATTCTATGATTACAAATTTTCCAGGAGTTCCAATCAGAAATTGGTTAAAACAGATTTAGACATAGAATTCAAACACCACAAGGTTTTATGTTAGAAAAAAGGTTCTGAAAAAGTGCCTCTCATTTACAAGCACTTGTGTAGAAGTCTAAAATTTAAGTCACTCAAGTAGCTATGAAACAAACCCATGATTTGTAACCAATGACATTTTCTTTTCCCAATTGCTTATCACCTTATGTATTTTGCAAAAGGACTAAAACCCCACTAGTCTCACATTTAGATTACTTGAATATCAAGAGATGAAATTTCCTAAACTGAATCTGAAAAAAGAGACTGTAATTCTAAGAAAACCCATAGGAGATGCTATAGTAGAGACACAGATAATGCAGAACACCTGACTCAAGTGTTTTCAG